>JBBBDQ010000241.1:275000-692500 GCA_037127315.1 Ascarosepion bandense | reverse complement strand
CACCCATACAAATTCTGAGTATCAAAAGCATTTCAGCTCTGCACATCGAAACATTTTCATTCCACAAGGCGTCGCACTGCTGCTGGGAATATCTTGCGCATTTCGTGAACAGCGTTTAAGAAACCTGGAAAATTACATTTATAAAAATTGGTGGCACGTTTTATAATCTTTTTTTATAAAATATTCTTCAATATTTTAAAAAATAATATTGATGCATAAAACATTTTCCTGAAATGCTTCAAATTTGAAGTTTCTCATTAGACGTTAAAAATCAAACTGAAATTAAAATGTTAACAAAATTTACATAACTTAATTGAATCTTCGAATTCTTTTTTTAAAATAAAGTATGGTAGAATAGACACATAGATAGACTTCTTCTAAGAAAAACAGATGAATTTATATATATATATATATATATATATATATATATATTCATTTCACCAAATCCAAAGCAATGAAGCTACTAAAGACGCAGTTACTGAGTGTGAAAGAATATATGTCAGTTTTTATATATCAAGAACAGTTTTGGAGGAAAGATGTATGACAATGTAGAAAAAATCGTACACACGAAAATCTTTATCACTTTGTCATCCATCTTTCATATATATATATATATATATATATATATATATATATGCAGAGAGAGAAAAAGAGAAGAAAACTCAGCATATAATTAAACGGTTATAGATGCAGAATTTATTTCGGCAGTTGTAAAAATTGCAAACTGCTTTTTCAAACCCGAAATATATATATATGCATATACAGGGTGCAATGGGTAAATTGTCACATTTTATGTTTTTGATTTCGTGTACGCGTGTTGTTTGTTGTTAATTTTGTCGACGGTATAGCAGAGTCAGCTGTGAGACAAGGAGCACTATGAAACAATTCACTTCGCCAGAAATTTTGGAACGGCTGTACAACTTGGTATTCACGTCGGAAACTTTAATACGAACATTACAGAGAGTTTGGGTATCAATCTAAGGTCAGTGCAAGAAATTCGGAAAAAGATGGATGAGTTTAATGGTGATTACGAAGATTTTAGAGTGATCACTAGTGACGACAACGTTATGCTCCATTTATCTGTTCACAGGCCTCAACCACCGAGGCCTTCATCAAGTGCCTTTAGTGCAGCCCTGGGTCAAGTGGGTGGCTAATGGAAGATCCTATGTCTGGCATCAGGACTCTGCATCATACGTTCCAACCTTCTTCATTGGAATTTTGAACTGAATCCTTTATTTCGATCACTGAGGTAGATTGTTCTCGTTCCATGAGTCATGCCACTTTCAGATGTCTTAGTTATCTTTGTTTAAATCAAATCTCTAAGTTTTTGCTCACAACTGCTGTAGACAGGTATTGAACTCACGGCTCTTTGGGTCAAATCACTGGATCCAACCAATGCTTTGTGTAAAAGGATAGTCAAAAAATGAATAAATAAATAATCTTCGTTGCTTTTTAATGCAGTCATGATGACTTTCACGACTCAAACTGAGTGGGCTTGCTTGAACCGCGTGAACAAGGAATTCTGAAGTGGTGGATTGTTTTCGTTTAAGTTTTCACATAAGATCGAAAGAACACATGCAATCGGTACTACGGTCACAATACTGAGAGAGTAAAGACGCCTAGCCGCTCCCATATTTTTTTATTCCGGCTTAACATTTGAACAACCTATTTATCAATTAATTTTCATAAATGAGTAGTTCGCCAACCTATCGACAGTCTTATCTTTCTCTCTTTCTCCTTTTCTCAAAAAACCAATGCTACTACTACTACTACTACTGTATCCCAAGAAATAAATCGAGTGAAAAGAAATCTGAGGAAAATTGCCCGTCATTCAGTCATTGTGCGACGCAGTGTTGGGGACCGGAAGAATTGCTGACAAAAAACCGCACGAAATGCAACGTAAACACCCAAAAATAAACAAAATCACTTACACAACAGATCTCATTGAATCTTTATATACAATACCTTTTATTATTATTATTATTATTATTATTATTATTATTATATAAATAAAATAGTTTTCCAGTTGTCAATATATATATGTTGTCAATATATATATATATATATATATATATATATATATATATATATACATATATATATATATATTGACAACTGGAAAACTATTTTATTTATTTCATTAAGCGTTTCACCATCTTTTGAAAGACTTCCTCAGATCAAAACGAAATAAATTTGTGTGTTTGCCAGCTCAACGAAAAAGTATTCACGATTTAATATTAAAGCACACGCACAAACACACACGCACGCACACACACACACACACACACACACACACACACGTTATATTTCTTTCATTCTGATCTAAATAAGCCTATCAAAAGATGGCAAAGCGCGTAATCAAGTTAATAAATCAGTTTTTCAATTGTCAAAATTTATCAAATTTTATCTGGATTCTATATCCTCTTTACACACACACACACACACACACACACACACACACACACACACACACATGTGCCTTTATCATTAAATACGAACCGAAACCTGAATAAGATTTTCTCTAAACAAGGGACTTGGATTTTTATTGCATATAAACAACTGATCGATTCATTCTGCGCAGAGTTAAAACACGTTTTCGTTTTGCTTTTAACATTTCGTTATATCAACGCACAAACGCCATGATGTCGACATTTAAAAAGTGAAATTTGAAAGAGAAGAAAAATAATATCTATAATTGCAGTATTTTTCTTAAAGCATTAAGGCCATGGATTTTGATAACAGCTAAACGAAAAGCCAAAACCCTCGAAGCAAAAACATTTGAACAACTTATTTGCAATTACTACGCATTGACGTTCGTTTATATAGAAAGAAGAAAGCTTGAGTATAAAACAAATACTGTGTTTCGGCAAAAAAATAAGAGCAGTCGGCCGGGGTATTTCTGGAAAATAGAGTTTTAAAGGAAGCCATCTTTTGTTTAGTTTTTTAATGCAAGCAGTTTTTAATGCAAGCAGTTTTTACAATTCTAGTGTTCAATGTCAAGGGACAAAGCATTAAAATCTGACATTTATTTGATTTTTACAAGAATTTCCAAATTAATGTGTTTGTCAACGGAAAAAAGTGAGTTATGTAATATTATGTTTTCCGTCGTAAATTCTCGTAACGATTTGGCTCCCTACTAACGAAAATAAAAACAAAATTTTTATCAAAATTTATTATTATAAATAATATATTATTTAATAGAAAAAATTAAATGCTGACTTACCTTTTACATATTTGCCTACCATTTGTGGCAAGAGTATGAGACCAAAATAAGACAAGTTCAGACATGCTGAGACTAGTCCAAGCATGCTAAGACAAGCTTTGTACCCAGTTTACGCGTCAGCAGTCACTGACTATTAATCCGAGTGTCTGCGCTCAGCTTCCCCACTTTAAAAACTGACCTTGTGTCACAACTCGCATCAGTGTAAATACCTTATCTTTGTGGTGATACCGAGCAAAAGCAATGGACCGGATGTTTGCGCTTTCACGACCAAAAAGCAAATGACCAAAAGTCGTCGCCGCGCCGGCTCCGCGCAGATGTTCCAGTTGAAAACTGAAAATTAATTAAATATTAAATTTCCAGTTCGCGAGCCTACGCGAATTTTATTTATCAGCCAATGGGAAGCCTAGAACCAAATACAAGTGTGAAATCCCAAATGAGCTGCTATGATCCAAAAAGAAGATATAAAAAGCGGATACAGAAAGCATCGCCAGGCAGACCGACTTGAGGAGAAGAGAGTAATTAGTATCTCCCTTGACCAAAGTCAAGCGGCTTACTACACTCGCCTCCCTTACCTCTTTCCTTCTTCCCTGCCTCAAAAACTACTTACTAACCTAAGGAGCGAATACATCAAAGACATTTCTTACTTACACGCTTCCAAATTCCTAAACATTAATTCTCTTTCAGCTTTTATTGCCATGAACATTTTAACCTACGTTGGACCTATACTTCATGTATTACTTCAATTGTAAAAACATTAATTAATATGTGTATATATAAACTGTTATTTTTCTACTCAAATTGCCTTTCTTGATTTGTAATCATTTTATGACTTACAGTGGGCTATCTACAACAAGGCCAAATTCCGTTAACCTGCAACAGTATACAACTACCCTTCACTAGAACGGACTCTCCACTACTAACAGAAAAGAATAGATAAGCAACCCGCTATACCTTATCCATACTCTGCGTTTCAGGAGATTGCATTTACTCGTTAGGAGACTTACTATCAAAACTTTTAAATATATGGCCTTTTTTTTTCGGAACCTTTGTAATGAGAAATTCAATTAAGTGCCATACGGAATACACACTTTTGCGATCATATCTTGAAAGAGACATGACTATCTGGGTAGAAGATTTTCCCGCAGTAGGTTGCCATTACTTTCTGCGGTATACTAGCTGCCAGCCAAGGCTATAAAACCCCATTGCTTCTGTTATTTAACCATTTCTGGAGGGAAGAGATAGAGTAATGCTTTCCCAAGGGTATTTACGCGTAAGTGAATCAACGAATTCCACTGGAATTCGAACTTAACTCTCCGATTTCTTGTTCTGTGCCGATATCCACTACACCACAAATATACGAACATTTTTACAATCAAGTCACCTGACTAGCAGTTGTTACCAAAAGTGGATTAGAGGTGACATTTGAACCGAGATTAACTAACTTGATCCATGCTGATGGAGGGGGTGAAGGAGGGACTGTTTATGGGAGTTGATGGATAACAACTTCGTTTTGGAAAAAAAAAGAATCAGTAATATTATCTGGTGTCTCAGTTTCAGCCATTTTCCCACCGCCGTAAAGTTTATACCCGATGCTTTTTTTAATCGTTTCACCCCAAGCAAGGCAGTACTGCACTGGTGCACAGGGAGCTACATAAGAGGAGAATGAAAGGTGACATAGGAAGACAGCAAAGAGAAAGAGGAACCGAAGAGGAACCGGTAACAGTGAATGCCAGAGAATGGGCAAGAGAAGGATGGGAATACTGGCGTGAAGAGAGTTGTGTGAGAGTAGAGTGAAAAGGGAGAAGAACAAGATACAGGAGGTGTTGGGGAAAGGATAAGAGAAGAGATGGCAAGTGACGTTGCATTTAAATTCTTGGAGATTGTAGCTATCAGGAAAGCAAGTATACGGAAAGGAGTTCCACGGGCGGGAAGTGTGAGAAAAGAAGCTGTAAGAGTAGAAGTGGAACCTGCATTTGGTTGTTTTGACTGTAAAAAGGTGGGACCTTGTTGATAATATGTTTGTTCGAGTAAATTCTTGTAGAGGGGCACCGGAGAGCCAAGCTCGTTGGAGCAAAGCCATGAAAATATTAGGTTGTCCCAAAAGTTCGTAAACACTTGCGAAATGGGTCTATCTGGACTAGCACAATCGAGACAAGCGATGTGTTCAGAAAGAGCAAGAGACACCGTCGGTTCCAAAACAAGAATGTTTCAGCAAGAAAGTCATGATGTGCGTTTGGTGGAACTTTGAAGGAGTCGTGCATTTTGAGTTGGTTCCGAATGGTCGTGCCATCAGTGCCGAACTTTACTGTCAGGAACTTGAGCAGGTCTACGAAAAGTTGAAGCAAAAGTACCCGGCTCTAAACGAGGTTTTAATCAAGCCTATATAACATGAAGCGAAAATTGTGTTATATATGCTTGATTAAAACCTCGTTTAGACTGAAGGTCATTCGTGGTCGAGAGGTCTAAGGCGTGCCAGATCACATGGCAGGTTCGAATCCTGCCGAATGATAAAAATTTATCGTAAATAATCAGGCAGGTAGATATAAATATATAATACTGTTTAATTAAAAACAGAATATCTACTTAAATATGAGTATCGATCAAAAATAATGTTAAAACAAATCATTTCAATATATATATAAAACCGTTCTCCATACAGCAAACACAATAATATGCTCACAAGCAACCTAAAAATCAGCTACAAAAGTCGAATACAACACCTATATCATCATCATCATCATCAGACTTTGCTGACAAAACCAGCAACAACGTAGTTCTCCACCGACTAGATTACAACAAAAAATTACAACCTATCCTAGATGACAAAACAAAATTTACTAAATTAATAAAAAGGTCCCACAGATTCATTAAAAAAAAGTACTTAAATTAATCACAGCGAGAAACGCTGACGTTAGTTTTTTTTTAAATCAAGAAAACTGTTGGTGATTACCACCCGGGATATCTTTACAGTAATGTAAGAACCTATAAAACAGGTTTCCTCTCCGACTTATAATATCACAAATACTTACACATGTATACCAACTATCAAAAACTCTAAATCACATAATTCTTCCATACATACTTAAAAATTACAGCATCGCATCAACAAATACAAATGAATTATTCCATATATTAAAAGCAACTGATCCCAAAGGTAATATGCTAGCTTTACAGGATGTAGGAAATCTTTTTACTTACGTCCCAGTTGAAAAAAAGATTAAAAATAATTAGTTACTGTGTCTACAAACACCAATTAATTCCTCCTCTAAAAATTCAACCTGTAATTCTTCAGAAACTACTCATCGCTTTCACCACAAAAACTCCATTTTATGACCATAATGGTAACCTCTTCATCCAAACGAACCCAAGTCAGTATGAAAAATCCATTAGGTTCTACTTTCTCTAAATTTTCATGTCTTACATAAAAAGCAAAGTGTTTAAAACAAACAATAAACCGAAGATTTATATAAGGTATGTTGATGACATTTTTGTTTTGATAAAAAAATAGAAACGAAATTGTAAATCTGAAATCAAAATTTGAAAATAACTCAATGCTAAAATTTACTTATGAACTCATGAACAATAACAAAATCCAGTTCCTTGATGTTAATATAGCGCTAAAAACCAAAGAAGCTATCACTTATATAAAAAACAAAATACCAGTAAGAACTCATGTCTTCTAAACTATAATAGTCAATACCCGGAAATATATAAAATAGCAGTAATAACGAACACCTTAAATAGAGTACATCAAAATTCCTCCTCCCAAAGAATTTTTTGAGTGAACTAAAACGCATAAAACAAATATTAGTTAACAATAAGTTGCCCAACTATATCATTGATAAACAAATAAAATTATTCTTACAAATCATACATTACACCATATTAAAAATAGCAGACAAAAACATCAAGACATTTTACTGCAACCAAATGCACAATAATTATAAGCAGGATGAATTCAGTATGCGAAAAATTATTAAACACCATATTTCTGCAGTAGTTCTTAAAAAACATGTAAAATTTATAATATATTATAGAAAATGGAAAACTGCAAAACTTGTTCTTAATCCAAATCAACCAATCAAATTTAAACTAGCAATGACTAATATAGTGTATGAATTTCAATGTCCAGTACAAGACTGCATCTCATGTCATAAATCAGTTACCTACATTAGACATGCTACCCATTCTTTGACTAGATGACATACTCCACACCTACCCAACCAAAGTGCAATAAAAAAATTTATTATCCTATAATTTTCAAAAGCCCTTAAGGAAAATTCTGGCTGAAAATACAAAAATACTATTTAAATCACAATATCAAAGGCATCTCGCTTTAAGAAAGGCAAAACATAACAAAGAAATTCTCTTCTATCATCAATCTTACATTATTTAACAGTAGGAATAAAGTTTTGCAATTTTCTTTTTAAATAGATAGACACTAACGCGATTTCCAAACGCGCTCATCGTGTGATAGCTTTTAAAGAACGTTCCTTTTCAAAACACAAAATAAATTACATTACAGTTAAAGTATGAGGAAAAAATAACAACATCAAAAAGATAGTATCCTTGAGAATGGCCAGTGAAGTGGTTGAAAGTGCTCAGAAATTTTATCGTTATAGAACATTTTTATATTCGTTATCTCCAGCAAAATAGAAAAAGTTTAAGAATACTGGAAAAATTAAATACAAATATTTTAATAATTTCTTCCTTGTCGGTTGTATTTAACGAAACATGTTTAAAAGAATGATTGTTGCTACCCAAATATATATATATATAAATTTATGTGTGTGTGTGTGTGTGTGTGTGTTTGTGTGTGTGTGTGTGTGTGTGTGTGTGTGTGAATATATTGGGCAGTAAACTTTCTTTTAAATATATAAAATTACCTTTCTTTTGAATTTTTTGGGGGAGTGCAGCCCTATGTGCCCGAGTGGTCTAAAGTACGTCAATTCAAATGACGACTTCCCCAAGGGGTGCAGATTCGAATCCTGCCGAAGGACGCGTATTTTTCTAATAAGATTTTAAATTAAACCCTGACGTATGAGGACATCATCATAGTGCCTTCACGAAACTTCGAAGTCAGCACGATTCTAGTAAGTTAAATGACAAACTTCTCCACATTAATCCTATCTTTATCTCTATCTGGATATCGAGCACTTGGCGATGTAACAGGAGCGGTTTAATAGAAGATTTTATTCTCTCCAAACTTTTCTCCCGGTTAACGGGCATTGCCATATCAATAATATGACATGTAAGCTCACGGACAGGACGGAACGGTAAGACGAATGACGAACGCTTGTTCTCAAAGAGACTTTTATATACTATGTCATACACATAATTATACATATGTATATATGTAGGTAATATCAGACAGATTTTAGTCAACACTACAATAATACTCACTCATACACACAGTAAAACGAACCTTCAGATATTGGAGGCCATCTACATTTAATCCAAACAACCCACACTTAATAAAATCACGCTTAAATCTATTCATAGCACATTACATTGCATTCAGATATATGGTTCTGTTAACATTTCGAGCTCTCACGTGGTGTGACGTCAGAGAACCGCATTACAAATTTACGAACTGCATTTGCTATTTTTGATAACTGTTATCGTTGCTTTTATGTCAACACAAGATAAAATCGTCTTTGATGGTGGATGTTTTTATGTTAACGTCCTTGTAACCTCTCTGAAGATGGCTCATGTGAGCCGAAATCTTAGAACCAACTTAATAAAAAAATATCCAAATTTTGGGGAATTTTTGTCTTTATTTTCACCTGAAATTAAAGCCAAAATACGATGTTTAGAACGGCCCATGATTAAACATAATAAACATTCATTGTCTCTTATATTTAACAGTATATGTTTAGATAATTATACATATATACAAATGTCTACATGTGGAGAAATACATATCACATATATTTAAAGCAAAGCAAAGTATAAGGAGGAACAAAAGAAAAGGTCTTACATATGGTTAAAGATACTTCTGAAACTATTATTAAGACTCCAGATTAAATGCACCGGATTCATCTATGTCCCAGCAGGACGGCACCATGCGAGTGTAAGCTGTTTGTCCCAGCGGTACGCAGCAGGATTTATGTCCCTGCAAGCTGCTGGTGTAGGCAGATTTAGCTTGGGTCCGCCTAGAAACTAGGCAGAAAACAACCTTCGCATTTGGTTACTGTTCACGAACTGTCTAATGGCTAGCGCTTGAGTCGGTATCTGGTGTGACGTCACGTAGTGGCTTTCATGTGATTGATGTTACTTACCTCGACACAAAGGAGATAAGTGCCTTTTATATCCTAACAACGACAAAAAACCTGATTGCCAAAATACTTTTTATCAGTAAACCACTAAAAAAAAAGTCTTGTCACTAAGCATTATCAAAACTCGATACACACACATACTCTCTCCCTCCCTCCCTCCCTCCCTCCCTCTCTCTCTCTCACACACACACACACACTTATGTTATGAATTGACAAAATAAATTTAACAATAAATTTGCAAAGTGAGTATTCTGAGCTAATGGACTGCAGCACACGTACTGTAAAGACAAAGTAAAATCTTCTAAGAACAATTATTGCTTAAATAAATAAAATGCAAGAAATTATTTTTTTGTAAGTCATTATCGCCTACGGCCTGTTAAGCGAACGTATTCAGTTTATGTCGGTCCATTTTCAAGGGAGGTTATTTTAATTGATGATATAAGAGTTATTTCCCGTATTAGAAGGAGTTTTTTCCTCGTCATACCGAAGTTACTTCCCTTTACATTTACATAGACACTTTTACAGAGTTTTACTTTTAATTTTCGTCGTTTTATTGAGATAAATGAAATTTAGCTGTTTCCGGTTAACAACTTGATGGATCTCAGCTACAGTTACTGTGAAGCTTCTATTAATATTTTTAAGCAGGAATAAGATAATTTTAATCTATTTTAGAAGGTTAAAATTTTAATTTTAATTTATTTTTAAAAGGTGAACAATAAAATTTTCAAGTCGGTACCTCCACTAAATCGCTGAAAAACAGCGTAGTAAAAATATAAAAGGCCCAAACTTAATAAAAATAAACATTTTCCATCAAAATGCTCATGTTCTTATTAAGAGGAAAGATCAAAGTATTTTTTAATAATTTTTAATTATTTTTTTAAAATTTTGAATCCCTTCTAACACGTTCGAAATTTTGGTAAAAATTTTGTTTTGATTTTAGTTAGAGAGTCACCAAATCGTCAAGAGAGTTTACATTGGAAAACGTAATATTACATAACTCAGTTTTTTTTTTTCTGGTGACAAACACATTAATTTGGAAATTCTTGCAAATCAAATAATTGTCGGGTTTTAATGAAACTTTCAGGACTTATTCACATATTGGGAAAAAATTTTTTTTTTACATCTCTTACCAACCCTCCACGTAAATTCATGAAATTTTAAGAAATTAAATTTTGTTGCGAAAATTGATTTTGTTAGTTAAACGCAGGACTCATTTATTATTGTTTTGAGACATTTTGCCTTTATTTCCGAAAATCTGCTCCGAATAGTAAAATAAAAAATGCAATATAACTATGACTTTATTTAATTTGTTAAGTTTTTAATTGTTTTAATAAATAATAGAAATTAAGAACATTATAGTTTGAAGAAAAAATATTTTTCGATTAACAATGAAATTTTAAAAGACCTGTTTTCATTTTTTTCTATTATAATAATTTATAAAGTTTCAAAAATATTTTTAAAATACTTCAAAGAGTTGTTGCGGTTAGTTTATAAATTTACGAAGTGAAGATTACATTTACTAATCGAAAAATAAAATATTTAATACAAATCGTCACGCATTCGTATTTTTAATTGTTTTTTGTGTATGTATTTGAATTTTATTTTTTTTTAATATTTGTATGTGCACATTAAAAGATCGTATGTCTCACGGTTTCTTCCCCTTACAGGAAAAAATTTGTACAGTTATGTCACGTGTGATCGTCATACACTTATCTTATCTCGCACCTGTCAACCTGTCTTCTCATTTCAAATACGGGGGGAGTCAAAATATTCAACGCTGCCTTTCAGAAACAGTTTTATTCTAAATTTCATGCTATAAATAAGTAAAACTTGTGCAAATCAGATTAATTCGACATTAAATTTGATATTTTTTCCAAAATAATGTGCCATAGATATATATTTTATTGCTGCAAGATTTTTAAACCCGAGAATTAACTTTTGTTTACAAACATGGCCGAACAATTCAAAGATTTAAAAAAACTCGAAATTTTGAAATTTAATTATAATAATTTCTGTTTGAAATACACCAGAGTATTTTGCTTACTAGAAATAGTAAATTTAATCATTTAGCTTTCAATTAAAACTAAAATAAAAGTTTCAAGAATTTTTTTTAAATTCAATTTAAAAGTTAGTTATCGAACATGAGTGGAAGTACTTATTTTGAAGTCTTGGTGTTCTTGTACCATTATCAATTTGTGTACATTCTTTAAGGATGTGCTGATGGCGTGATGGTTCAAGGCTCAAAATGAGAAATTGGCGAGCCGAGTTCGAATTCTCGTCGATAACCTTATATTCACTTTCGCACAAATACTATTCAGTAAACTAAAATTCATCTATTATCCCCCCCCCCCTCGCAGCGATGATTTGAATAGTAGAGCAAAGTAGATTGTCTCATTGTGATCGGCAACCAGTATAGGAGAAACTCAACTTTGAACTCAAACATAATTGAACTGTAACTAAGGTCCGCTCAGCCTAGTTGCAGTATAAACCACAGGTTGGCTCAAAACAAAAACGGGTTTGAGCACGTTGGCGTTTTTAGAAACGAGCAGACATGCTGAAGATGAGAAATCACACTGGTTTACACAGTACGCCTTCAAGTCGAAATAGATCTGATGTAATTGTTTTAGTTGCTTCAATTTTTACTGCATCATTTGTTATCATTAAACACAGATACATCTATCACGCTATTTCAATATTAAAGAAAGAACAGGTTAATCCCTTCTCTCTTACAAGCTTGTTTCCTTTTTGTAATAGTATGTTTAATATGTGGATTACTTCATTTTGTTTCCAGTAGTTCATGATGGATGTCACATTCCATTCGATTCCAAAGACATTTGTGGTTAGTGTAATGATTCTGGTTTTGGCACTGATTTCTTGTTTTGTAACAACCATCATCTTTTTCGCTTTTTATTGATACGCAAAACCCATTTTCCATCACATGTGATACAAAAGTGAAAGGTTTCTATTCCTAGTGTGGTTAGTGGTCGGTTTTGCTCGTGAATGGCTTTGTGTCGAACATAATCGAGCCTTCTAACATTAAAATAATTCATGTTGAACAAACATGAAAAAAGAATTAAAAAAGGACTCGTTTGTAATAATAAATGTAAAATGTAAAAGAGAAAGTGATATATTATTTTGTTGATTTCAAATGTGTTGAAAGTCTGTATAAAGTCTCTCTTCCGAGTGTGTGTGTGTGTGTGTGTGTGTGTGTGTGTGTGTGTGTGTGTGTGTGTGTGTGTGGAGCTCGGTTGTATTATGCGAAATTAATGTGTGTTGGGGTAGTCAGTCAGTCAGTTAAGTGCCATACGTGATACACGCTTGGGCGATCATGTCTCGAAAGAGACATGACTGACTGGGCAGAAAATTATCCCGCAGTAGGTTGCCATTGCTTTCTGCGGTAGACTGGTTGCCGACCAAGGCTATAGAACCCAATCTGTCCTGCTATTTAACCCCATAACTGGAAGGAAGAGATGGATTAATACCCAAAGGGGTAGAAGTTAGCGAAAAGTTATTTATTTAGTGAGAAAAATGACGGAAGTAGTGACTTTGATCTTCTTTCTTTTTTTACCGACAGTAAATGAGTAAAACGGAAGAAAGAGAACTAATGAATGCAGTGCAAAAGAGAAAGTGGGAGAATAAGCAAATACATGTCTCCTGGACGTGGAATCCAGTTGACAACTGGATTCTCTGTACTAAGAAAACAAAACTTAACGCTATTTATGTGTTTTTGGTATTTGGAACTTCCTCTGATTGTAGGCTTTTCTCTAAATCCTGATTGGTTAATAAATGAGAAATGTATCTAATTTACAAATGGCGGAACCTGTTCAATTCTCAAGCAAAATCTCATATTATTAGTGGCATTTATCACCTGAAAACTGAACACCTTCCGTCACTTGCAGCAGTCTTTTAACTGGGTGTCGGATTCGTATAATCTAATTGTACAAAAAATCCGAGCATACACACCTACAACCTGGCAACCTACTGCAGAAAAATCATCTGCTCTGCCCAGTTATCATACAAACGTGTATCACGTATGGCATTTAGTTGACTGACTACTTTTTAAGGTTTCCTTCTTTTTTTTCTTTTTTTTTTTTTTTTTTTCATACTCGTTAACCCATTGTGTCTTTGTGGCCTTGCTTGGGGTGAAATTATTAAAAACCAAAGAAAAACTCTTCATGGAGTGTTTTGTCATATATTCAGTAATACTGAATTTAACCCATTATTGCATAAAATTTCTTTATGTATATTTTGGCTTGTAATCATATTTTGCTAGTCTAAACAGCCTGGCCAAATTTTGAACATGTCCACATGTTTCTTGGACATTGTCTTCTTTCACAAAATAAATCAAATAATGTTAACTCTTTACTTGATTGTTTTGTTTTATGGCATATCAACCTCGGCAGGTCATTTATTGCCAACTAAATTTTATTTATTTATTGCTGGTAATACCTTTTTCTTTCAAGAATTTATTGTTGTTTTTATATAAAGTTTTTGTGTCTAGTAATACTTTTTTTCTTTTCGAATATCAAGATTCATTAGGGATTTGTTTTTAAGGGCAGTGTCCCCAAGTCCTACCATTGTTATTTAAAGGGAAGGGACTGATTAATACCTTTCCCAAGGGTACCAGTGCTTTCCCAAGGGTACCAGTGAATGTAAGGTATTCAACTGGAATTCGAACTCAGCTCACCGATTTCTCTTTCCGAGCCGATATCCACTGCACCACAACGCACATCCGTCACTTAACGCTTACAGCACCTGGTATTCCCAAGCGGTCACCCATCTAAGTACTGACCAGGCTCAACTTCGGTGATCGAGCGAGAACCGGTGCATTCAACGTGATATGGCCGTAAGCCATTTATTTGGTAGCGTATATTTGATTTTATATGGAGTTAAAACTTAGTAGACAATATTATACTGTCAGTCCCATAATTGGCTCAAACCAAAGGCATATATTCCGAGTTAATCGTCGTGCCTGAACTCTGAAATTTTATTCACTATTTATTTCATTCTACTTATTTCTCTTCTCCAGCAATAGGAGTAGATAGGTTCGTCTATCACCCGGTTCACATTCCTCCCCTGTCTTTAAGCAACTGTTTCTTGTTTAGGACTGGATTTCCGGTTCAATCTAAAGTTTGCTTTAACACTTTACTCATAACGTCGGCGCCTAAAACTCTGAAACTCACTCATCTATGTACTAGCTAGGCTTGGCGTTGCTTAACTTCGGTGATAGTACAAAAGTGTTTCAATGTGTTATAGACACAGGCTTATATAATATGTATAATACATACGTAATATATACAACATGCAATGTATGCGTTACTATCTTAAGACTATATCCCGTTGCGCGACCGGTTCAGATACGATCACCGAAGTTAAGCAATGTCAAGCCTGGTCAGTACCTAGATGAGTGACAGCAATGTCAAGCCTGGTCAGTACCTAGATGAGTGACAGCTTAAGAATACCAGTTGCTATAATCTTAGATGTATAGATAATGTATAAGATTTTATATTTTAGTAGTGCAAAATAATTAAAAGGTGTAAATAATAAATATTATAATCGTCTATGTTTGTCTTTTACACGAACTTTTGAGAGAAGTTCATTTTTTTAAATGCAAGACGGTTCGCAAAAAACTTGTTATATGTGTCACTGAAAAATGTCTATTTTTAGAATTAGTGGCTAAAGAACCACCAAAATTATTTCTTCTGTGTTAACTGTTCTGAATTCATTTTTTTTAATTTGAAAGAATAAATATTATTGTATTTACTAACCAGTCAGAGACGTGGCCTAATCTCCTTATATATTTTTAAAGTAAGGCCTCTGGGAGTCTCTTGTTTTCTTATAAAAAAAAATGTCAAATCATCAAATAAAATCAGAAAGTAACCGGATTTCAAGGCATAAGGAAGTGCCAAAGCAGAAAGAAATCATAAACCTTTCTATGGAGAAGGAACCACCAAGACCAGCAGGCACTAAAATTCAAACCGAAAGGCAGATACAGGACCCAGGGGGAAAATCTGCCCCGAAGAGTAAAATAAAAAATGCAATAAAACTCTGATATAATTTAATTTGATAAGCTTTTAATTGCTGGAATAAATAATAAGGACATTACAGTCTGAAGAAAAAAAATTTTCGATTACTAATAAAATTTTGAAAGAATTGTTTTCATTTTTTTTTTATTATTATTATAATTATTAAATAATTTATAAAGTGTTGCAAATATTTTCAAAATCTTTTATGGAATCCTTGTCTCAATTTTTTTAGTTAAGAATTGATGATTATGTTGTTTATCTAAAATTGAAAGGTTTAATTAAAAATCGTTCTCCAGAAATATTTTAAAATAATTAACAAAACTTTTTCTTTTGTGTGTAAATATGTTTATTTTAATTAAGTACGATGTTTCATTTGATTAAGTATGATGTTCCATAAGAGTCATAACATGTTTATATAAAAATTAAATATTTTTACTATGTCTTAAACTTAATGATAATTTATTAATAATATGAAAAATACATAATAAAAAGATTAATAAATAAGATAATATAACTTAGTTCGGTTATTTTAATTTAATTCTTTCTTATTAAATTAAAATTATTTTAAAAGAAATTTAATTTTTTAAATTTTTATTTATTCAGAAAGCATATTCAAATGTCTGGCTGTAAATCTAAACTAAAATTTTATAAAATATTATATAATATTAAGTTAAATTTTTAATTTTACTATTTAGTTAAAAATTTAAAAAAATAGAAAATTAAAATTTGGAAATTTTATGTTTTAAACTATTTGAAATTTTGGCATGTTTGGTCACCATCCTTTAGCGTTGCAGTGTCATAAATCTGTAACACCCCAACGGTCCGTCCTAACAACTTTCTCCGGCGGCCGTTCTCCACGCTGTGATGTTGCCGGATAGTTTGTTGAAAATGTCGGCCGAACAGCTGGGGGTACAAGATTGAACTATAAGGAACAAACTTCCACAACTTGGATGAGTTGAAAAGGATGCTTTATTCGTTTAGAGTTAGCCTTTTCGGTTGAGGCAGGCGAATGTGACACACAGCTCTAACTCTAATTAATGGAGATCAACAAATCCGAACTGAACGAAACAAGACGAACGGAGATCCTTACTTCAAGCTCGCACCCGGCTGAACTCCTTTCACTTGACTCAACTTAACTGACTGACTCGGAAAAATTACCTGAATTTATTTAAAATTGACCGGAAATCCGGAAATCCGGAAATGCTTTAGGCCACCGGTGATAAACATTGGCGACTGTAAGTCTGAAATTTCAGTTATCTTTTTTTTTATCTTAAAGCTTCCGCCGGAAAATTCTTAATGTGTGGTCAAGATACAGTAAAGGACAGCCTTTGACCGGGTCATTCGAAAACCTACCTGCTGAACTTTATCACTGAGTCAAATATTTACCGGAAGAGTGGTAGGATTTAAAACAGTAATCGGATACCGTTGTCTCTTCCACAATTTTCCCCATAAAAGAAAAAGCGTTTTTTTTTCCTCTTCTTTTTCACTTTTGTTAAATATGTTTTTAAACTATTTTCTATTCTAATCTATTTTCTATTTTAATCTATTATAATAAAATACATATATGTCTAGTTATCGTGTCACAAATCTGTCATCAGCCCGATAACGCAGATAAAAGAGGGCTACTGGAGTTAAAAAGTTTTTTTATTGTAAATTTCTGGCAGTAAGCAATTATGACTTGATTGAAATCAGATAATGGTAAGTTTGAATTTTAAAAATTGACTTAAATGACGTGTCAGCCAAGTATATTTTATTTTTGCAAGTTTTTTAAAACAGAAATTTGGCTACTGTTTACGTAATGTGTTGATCAACAAAAAATGGTGGGAAATTACAATTTTTTTTTTTTTTTTCAAATCAGAAAAAAAATTAGATTAAAATCAATATAATTTCGGTTTAAAATACAGCGGTGTATTTTCCTTACTAGAATTTAAAATTTCATCTCTGAGCTTTCAATTAAAGCTAATTTTAAAGCTTGAAGATAACTTATTTATTTTTAAAATTTAAATTTAAATTTAGTTATCGAAAATGGGTGGAGGTACCTATTTTACTGCCACTGTTTTGCAGGGGGTTACATAGAAGGAAAGTTATGAGAAAGAGTGACAGGTTATAGGGGGTGTCAGGAAGTGGGTAAGGGAAGGATGAGAATACTGATGAGAGTGTAGTGGACGGAGAAAGGAGCATGAGAGATAGGATGCAGGAAAGTGAGATAGGAGATGACTATTGATTTTACATTTAAATTATTGGTGATTGTAGCTGTCGGGAAAGCAAGTAAATAGAAGGGAAATCCACAGGCGGGAATTTTCTCTCTCTCTCTCTCTCTCTCTCTCTCTCTCTCTCTGTGTGTGTGTGTGTGTGTGTGTGTGTGTGTGTGTGTGTGCACCAGTGGCGGTCATGCCTTGCTTGGGCTGAAATGATTATTGAACAAAAACTGTGAAAAGACGTATTTTTAATTACATACACGTTTCAAAATGGAGTTTTTTAATAATAATATTTATTTGCAGTTAATTCAATAACGTCATATTTTCTAAGCCGAATAATAGTAGTCACTCAGTAACGGTTTCGTATTTAGCGATGTCCCATAAAGAATCAATCTCGCATGATTTGATTTACAAGGGGAGTAACTTAAAATGATTATTACGTATTTATCTCCCTTGGTCATTTTAATTTTCCGAACCACTGAATTTTGATGCGTGTAATTATTAGTGTGGAAATAAGAATGAACGAATCGAATTCTAATTCCAAAAAAGTACATTCATTTTACCTTTTAGGAAAGGCATTAATCTAGCTCTTCTTCCCCTACTCAGTTAAATAGCAAGGTAAATTAAAATTGGGTAGCCGAGATGGACAACTCTGACTTCATACCATAGAGTAGACATTGGGATCGGAATCTACTTCTTTTCTAAACAAGTCATGGAAATTCACACACGTTAAAGAAAAGGAAACTGTCAAGAAAAACGTTCGCTTACATCTTAAAGAGACATTTCTTTTAATTCAGTGAAATATGTTCAGATTTCTGACTGAGATAATTTGCATTTAATTCACATTAATGCCCTGGAGAAAGTCATGAACGCATCTTTACAAATAGGTAAAACCAGGAATAAACATCTTGCTATTGGTATCATGTAACCTATTACAGCCTGCCATATATTAAGCTTGGGAGAAAAGGATATTTCTTGTCCTTTAAATACTTGACAAATTAAGCAATATTTTATATACTCTAGAAAAATGGTAGACTTTGAAAAAACAGTAGCTACTCTAGCATCTAGGCATCGCTCATTCAGTAATGAATTAAAGCACTCTGGTTACTGGTGTATGATACATCATACGCTAAAAGTCTGCCTCCTTCTACCGAGCGCCCATAGATCAGAGGTAGAATCGCCAAATTACACCAATTCAGTCAGGTCTCAATCCTGAGTAAAAGTAATCGGACCCCACCTATTTATATTAATATTACATTATTCTGTTTAGGGGTAAGTACTAATAGTCTACGGACTCTGAGTAAGTGTAAACCTCACCATAGACATAAATTTCATATATAAGAGGCTCATCCCTTGTTCCCTGTTTAGGATGTGGTTTCCGGCTTTCTCTTTTCCAATCTTTTCACTCTTACGTAGCCCCCTGCACATTAGTGGCGTTACCGCCTTGCTTGGGGTGATATGATTAATATATATATATATATATATATATATATATATATATATATATAAAACTCCTGTACATATTTTGAGCCATTTTTTAAATGAAGGGTTTATATGCTACCATGCCAAATAGATAGATAGATAGATAGATAGATAGATAGATAGATAGATAGATAGATAGAAAGAAAGAAACAGACTAACATAGATCTTCTTTTTCATATGCCGTGTCCCTTCAGGATGTAGGCAATCATGAATTTGCTCTTGGCTCTGTCTCTTGTCGCTCTCAATATTTTTCCTCTTGGTATCTCCCCCAAACCCTGCTTCATTATCTATTTGCTCAGGCCTATAAAGTAGGTCTTGCACTGCTTTCCCCTATCTCTCTTTCCTTCTATCCATCCTGTGAGTATTAAATTTTCCAGGCCCTTCTTCCTCATTACGTGTCCCAGGAACCTCATCTGCCTCTTCTTCATTTTAAGTATGAGTTTTCTTATCGCTTGCATCCACACCAATTCCTCATCGTTGCTCATGTGCTCAGTTCATGCTATCCTCGGCATTCTTCTATAAAACCACATTTCTGCTGCCTCAAGCCTCTCCTTCATCGTCAGACATTCACTGCCATACAGAAGGACATATAGAAACAGTAAAAATATATATATTCATTTTTTTTATTGAATATTAATAACAATTATATCTAATATTCTAATAATTATTATCAACCGACAAAAATTACCTAATGAAATTTTGGTGGTATTAATTTAATTTTGGTGGTATTAATCACAGGAAGAACTAAAGTCAAAAAGAGAAGAGACAATATCTAACCTCAACTTCTCGAGAACCAATACTCAGAAAATTGTTATAGAAATTACTTAATGAAAGCAAACTTTTATTTATTGTCTCCAACATAATTAAAGGAGACACAATAACAGAATCATATCAGTGGTAATATATATGGTGACGCAAAAGGAGATAGTAAGTGGAATAGGTTTGTGTATCGGTTATACACTCCCGATCAAAAATTTAAGACCACTTAAAAATCTTTAAAAAGAATTTCATTTTTTTACAGATAGATTTTAAACTCCTCCCACTTAAGGTTACCAATACTACAATCTAAAAGGTTATGGAAACAAAAAGCTACATTCCAAACATTTTATTTAGAAATTTACATTTTTACAAAATGAGATGATTTACACATGATCAAAATTATAAGACCAGGGGTATAAATTGTTAGATCTATGGTAATTCCAATGTTTTTAGTTCAGTTAGAGATTAGCAATCACTACGTAAAGGTGTTACCATGCCTAAAGCAAGCAAACTTACCGAAGTTGTGCATTCTCGAATTCTAGAATTCCATAAGCAAGGTTTGTCACGGCGGGCGATCGCAGCTAAGGTAAATCGCAGTAAAACTGTGATTTGCAACTTTCTAAAGAACAGTGAGAATTATGAAAAAGCAAAATCCTCTGGTAGGCCCCCCAAAATTTTTCCTGCATTGAGTAGGAGAATAAGACGGGTTGTTATGAAAGTCGGGGGACTTTCTTCTAGTCAAATTAAGGCAGTCACAGATGCTGCAGTCCCGTAACCATCAGACGAAAGTTACTACAAAAAGGCATGGTAAATAAAAAGCGTAAACAAATTCCTCGGCTGCTTCCACGTCAAAAGGAGGGCCGCTTAAAGTTTGGTCGTGAATACCAAACATGGGACGTTGAGAATTGGAAAAAAAAGTCCTGTTTTCTGATGAGAAAAAATTCAATCTAGATGGCCCTGATGGCTTCCAACGATATTGGTATAACAAAAACATGCCTCCTGAAATTTTCTCCACACGTCATAGTGGTGGAGGGTCCCTAATGGTATGGGGTGCCTTTTCTTACAGAGGGACGATGGAGCTCCAGGTGGTGCAGGGTCGTCAGACAGCGGCTGGTTATATTAGCATGCTACAAAAAGCATCTTTGAGGATGGATGACAAGAGACGTATATCGAAATAGCAAACAATATTCAACAAAAAATGAACTTTGTGAAGCTATCTTCAGAAGCTGGAGCAACATTCCCCGCACCTTAAGAATCTATTCTGCACATATACAAATCTACCATCCGCCCGTGTATTGAATATTGCTGCCATATCTGGTCGGGTGCCCCTGCTGCTCTCCTTGGGCTTCTTGACTGTAACGTGGTTGATACTGACTTGGCAGACCGGCTGCAGCCGCTCTCACACCGGCGTGATGTGGCTTCCCTGTGCCTCTTCTACAAGTACTTTCATGGCTTCTGCTCTGATGAGCTTAGATCACTGGTGCCGGCTAAGCACGAATTTACACGAGATACTAGATTAGCAACTAGGTCCACCCTTTTACAGTTAAACAAATAAGATGTAACCGTAAATTCTACTTCAACAGCTTCTTTTCTCGCGCTTCCCGCTTGTGGAACTCCCTTCCACAAGTCTGCTTTCCCGAAAATTACAATCTCCAGGTGTTTAAATGTAGGGTCAATAGACACCTCCTATCACACTAACTCCCAACTATTCTCACAACACTCTCATCTACCCAACCCTCATTCTCGGTATCCTTACCCGCCTATCACCCACCCTCTGACATTTCCTATATTTAATCATCCTTTCTCCACTCTACGTAGCCCCCTGCGCAGTAGTGGCAGTGACATGCCTTGCTCGGGGTGAAACGCTTATAAAAAAAAAACAACAAAAAAAACGCTTATTTCTAGGATGCCCGACAGAATTTTTGAAGTCATCAAAAGCAGTGGAGGTAGAACTCTTTAAATTTGGTTGTTGAATGTTTTCATACACTTTTTGTACAATTTCGTAGAATTTCTGTCTCTGGTCTTATAATTTTGATCATGTGTAAATCGTCTCATTTTATAAAAATGTAAATTTCTAAATAAAATGTTTAGAATGTAACTTTTTGTTTCCATAACCTTTTAGATTGTAGTATTGGTAACCTTAAGTCGGAGGAGTTTAAAATCTATCCGTAAAAAAAAAAAAATTTCTTTTTAAAGATTTTTAAGTGGTCTTAAATTTTTGATCGGGAGTGTATCATTACAATGGTGTTCATTATAACTATGGTATTTGTATTATCGTACACAAAATTTAACTTTCAATGTAATAATTTCATTAGTAAATATAATATCAAATAAATGTTATAATTTACTGTCAACCTACTTTTGGACCACGCTGTATATTTAAATTTAATGCATGTAGTATTCACAATTAAACAATATCTTCAACGTTTTTCTGACTTTATCATTGGAAAGTTCAAACATGGTTATTGGGTATACGTTTTCTTTTTCTCTGTCCAGAGATTAGGGTAAGTCAGTACAAGCACCATTACTATGGTTGTGTTTACATCAGCCTTGCGCCGAGTTGAAACAACCAAAGGGTCTGATTGATTTATTTTATAGGTTGAGGGTTTTCAAAGAAACGTGTAAGTGGCAGACAATGGAAAGTGAGAAGGGAGTCCAGTTGTCAGTGAACCGGGGAAACTAACATGTAATTAATTAACTTTTAGTCCGACCTCTTGGAGCAAGGAGGGAGAAAAAGAAAAGAGCAGGAAATGTTTTAGTTCTATAGGTTTCAACAATGCCAACTAACGCTGTTTGATGAAACACAGTGGAGTATTCATATTTCCACTTCTTTTATGCTTAGCATCATGGCAAAATGTATATTATTTATTGATTTTATTTCAATTTTCCCTACAGACTTTCAGATATTTGAATTATTATGGCAAAAACAGAAAAAACAAGTTACACTAGAGATGAAAAGTTTGGAACTACCCTTTGAATTTAATAATTAGTAGATTTCATACCTTCTTCGGTCTAACTTCAAATGCGCGTTGTAGTGCACTGGATATCGGCTCAGAACGAGAAATTGGGGAGCCAAGTTTGAATTCCTTGCATTCACTTACATGTAAACATCCTTGGAGAAGATATTAATCCGTCTCTTCCCTCCAGTTATGGGTTAAATAGCAGGACAGATTAGGTTCTATCGCCTTGGCTGGCAATCAGTCTACTGCAGAAAGTAATGGCAACCTACTGCGGGATAATCTTGACACTTGACTGAAGCTAGGATGTTGAGACTATTAACACATTAGTGCATGGCAACCAAGTTTTTAGAATGGTTTACCTAAAGTTTAGAATCCACCACCCTTAAAATTACTGTTAGTTAGCAAGGTAGATTTGACAAAGAGCTACAATTTTAAGGAAACTTTTTTCAGTAATGGAATAATTCCATTATTAAATTATTTATATATATAATTTTATTACAATGGTTTATAAAAGCATTATATCACTACACAAAAAATTTTCATATTTCAGAATAATATTGTTCTTCTTCAGGTGATATTTTAAAATAGTGAAAATGATTTATTTAAAAAATATAAGATGAACACATGGTTTAGAAAATTAAGGAGTGGTGGTTGGAGAATATGCTTGTAGGTGTGTCAATATTGTTCATTCAAGAATGGGAATTAGATTGAACAATGAAGTTGAAGATTTGAGTCTCGAAAGTAAACAGAATAGCTTGATGTTAAGGCATGACACTTTTAATTTTGTCTGGGGGAAGATACATAGTAGGAACATACATTATTTAAATGGGTAGACAATTACTTTTAACAGCAGTCTGGATTTTAGTTTTTTTTTTTAATTTGATTTTGTACTACCTCATGAATTAAAGGGGCTGGACTTTTTAGATTATAATTATAAGTAAAATAATTAAATATAATGCTTTTATAAACCATTGTAATAACAAAATTACAATATTAAGCTTTACTATGTATTGAGCACTCATATATATATATATATATATATATATATATATATTATTGTACGTCTATGGCATGACTGAATTTCATGCATTATGCAATCATCAGGTGCATATTTCAAACTGACAGTTTAATCTGTGTGTGAGTGAGGGAGTCTGTACACATTAAATGGGAGAAGCACATATAAGTCATTTATGTACAATACATACACATTAGATATGTACAAGCAAAGTCACACACAGACACCATGTGATGGACAGAGAATCAGCTCTTCCTTTTCAAATATAGATTAGACAGTTGGGCTTGGTATAAGTACTAGTAGTTTATGCTATTTGGATAGAAATTAGCCCAGCAAATACTTCAACTGCACTTATAAGACCCATTATTTTTAGTGGGAAGGAGGGTGGGGGGCTTATATGCCATCAAATATGTTAAGAGTTACAGACCGATTTAAAAAATAAAACCAAAATCCATAAAAAGAAAAAGTCCAAACCAAACAAATAGTATAAAAAACGAGTTTATTGAATATAACTAAATAAAGCATTAATTTCGTTTCGGTTTAACGGTGTCATATTTTCTTTTACTGCTATACCAAAGCATGTAAGGAATTCCCAATGAAGGCAGAGTCATGATAGCAAACACCAACCAGTCAAGCTGAAATAAAAGAGAAAAATCAAAGAATTAAAGAAACTGAACAACAAACAAAAAATAATAATAATAATAAGGGCCATAATAAAAAGGGAAGAAAAAAATCTAGAATAGCAGACCATCTATAGAAAATTTACATTACCCTCTATAGAAAAAGATATAAATAGATACAAAAATTAAAAAGGCATATAAACAGATATCAGCAATATTATCAGTCCTGATCTGGTAACTTGGTTTCAGTTACCCATCACCATAAGGTTATCTCTTTGTCTTTTCTATAAATAGTTTCATGTTAATTGTTTGGATAAGTTCTTTGCTATGGTACCAAGACTTTTTTTTAAATTTAAGTGCAGTACTAGACTCACTTACATGCAAATACCCTTGGGAAAGGTATTAATCCGTCTCTTCCTTCCAGTTATGGGTTAAATAACAGGACAGATTGGGTTCTATAGCCTTGGTCGGCAACCAGTCTACGACAGAAAGCAATGGCAACCTACTACGGGATAATATTCTGCCCAGTCAGTTATGTCTCTTTCGAGACATGATCGCCCAAAGTGTGTATCACGTATGGCACTTAACTGACATTGAGATCTCATCAAGCTGGCTAGATATAACCATAAATTCAATGCTAACAGTTTCTTTCTCACTTGTGGAGCACCTTTCTGGCTCTCTGCTTTCCAGTCAACTTTCATCTCAAAAAATTTAAATGCAATGTCAATTGGTATCTACTGTTATCTTGGTTACTATTTCCTCTTCCCACTCATTAATGTTTCTGTTTCTAATTCTTCCACACCTTGTGTCTTAAGGGCTTTACTCCTTTGCTCAAGTTGAAACAGATTTTTTTAAAAATTAACAAAGTTGCGATTACTCTGTATAGCAAGGGAAAATTTGAAGAAAACCAACTCCCATACAAAATTCAAGAAATGCTCCATATGGGTTGTTCCATTATCAGCAACAATGGAACTACCCATATGGAACGCTATATTGGACAGTTTCTTTTTTGCTTACAGTCATTTTTCAAGAAGAGATTTATCTTTATGAATTGCAGACATGAAAAAGGCATTAAAATGGATCAGCCAAAGCAACAATTACTTTAGTACTCCAAGACAATTCTTTAAAAAAAAGTGGGGGGAGGAAAGAAATCCTTCTCAAAATGATTGAATGCATTGTTAACAACAGAACACTATCCCAGTATGCCTTCAGATTCCAGTATTGTTCTTTCAGTCAGTTAAGTGCCATACATGATATATGCTTTTGGCGATCATGTCTCAAAAGAGACAGGACTGACTGTGTAGAAGATTATCCCGCAGTAGGTTGTCATTGCTTTCTGCAGTAGACTGGTTGCCAGCCAAGGCTATAGAACCCAATCTGTCTTGCTATTTAATCCATAACTGGAGGGAAGAGACAGATTAATACCTTTTCCAAGGATATTTGTGCATAAGTGGATACAAAGAATTCAACTGAAATTCAAACTTGTACCGAGCCGATATCCACTGCACCACGATGCACATCATTGTTAACAAGGTCTTCCCAAATTAGCCTAATCTGTTTTATTGATTCATTTTCTACTGTTTATCAACACATTACAAGTTATAAAAGTATTTTTAGATTGTCAGAAAAATTTTTTTTAGCGATAATAATGATTTAGTGATACAAGTCTTAATATTTAACCCATAGATACGAGGAGAAGAGGTGGATTCATACCCAAAGGTATTTTGAATACAAGTGAATATAATGAACCCAAATCAAATAAGAATTCAGCTCACTGATAAATTTAAAACCAGAATCCATTACACTGGCTGCACATCAAAATTTACAGCATCTGGTAATCCCAAGTGGTCACTAATCATCAGGCTCAACATTAAACTTTTGTAATTTTTTTTTTTTTTTTTAAGCGTTTCACCCCGAGCAAGGCATGTCACTGCCACTACTGTGCAGGGGGCTACATAGAGTGGAGAAAGGATGATTAAATATAGGAAATGTCAGAGGGTGGGTGATAGGCGGGTAAGGATACCGAGAATGAGGGTTGGGTAGATGAGAGTGTTCTGAGAATAATTGGGAGTTAGTGTGATAGGAGGTGTCTATTGACCCTACATTTAAACACCTGGAGATTGTAGCTGTCGGGAAAGCAGACTTGTGGAAGGGAGTTCCACAAGCGGGAAGCGCGAGAAAAGAAGCTGTTGAAGTAGAATTTACGGTTACATCTTATTTGTTTAACTGTAAAAGGGTGGACCTAGTTGCTAATCTAGTATCTCGTGTAAATTCGTGCTTAGCCGGCACCAGTGATCTAAGCTCATCGGAGCAGTAGCCATGAAAGTACTTGTAGAAGAGGCACAGGGAAGCCACATCACGCCAGTGTGAGAGCGGCTGCAGCCGGTCTGTCAAGTCAGTATCAACCACGTTACAGATCCTCCTTTGTATTTTGTCAAGAAGCCCAAGGAGAGCAGCAGGGGCACCCGACCAGATATGGCAGCAATATTCAATACACAGGCAGATGGTAGATTTGTATATGTGCAGAATAGATTCTTAAGGTGCGGGGAATGTTGCTCCAGCTTCTGAAGATAGCTTCACAAAGTTCATTTTTTGTTGAATATTGTTTGCTATTTCGATATACGTCTCTTGTCATCCATCCCCAAACATTTTCAATTGGGTTCAAGTCCGGTGAGCATGCAGGATGTCCCAAGAGATTGACGCCATTTTCTTGTAGAAAGATCAAGGTCCGTCTTGCAGCGTGGATTGCAGCATTATCCTGTTGGAATAACCATCCATCCCTACACAAACGATGGCCTTCCATCATCAAAGATGCTTTTTGTAGCATGCTAACATAACTAGCCGCTGTCTGACGACCCTGCACCAACTGGAACTCCATCGTCCCTCTGTAAGAAAAGGCACCCCATACCATTAGGGACCCTCCACCACTATGACGTGTGGAGAAAATTTCAGGAGGCATGTTTTTGTTATACCAATATCGTTGGAAGCCATCAGGGCCATCTAGATTGAATTTTTTCTCATCAGAAAACAGGACTTTTTTTTCCCCACTTCTCAACGTCCCATGTTTGGTATTCACGACCAAACTTTAAGCGGTCCACCTTGTGACGTAGAAGCAGCCGAGGAATTTGTTTACGCTTTTTATTTACCATGCCTTTTTGTAGTAACTTTCGTCTGATGGTTACGGGACTGCAGCATCTGTGACTGCCTTAATTTGACTAGAAGAAAGTCCCCCGACTTTCATAACAACCCGTCTTATTCTCCTACTCAATGCAGGAAAAATTTTGGGGGGCCTACCAGAGGATTTTGCTTTTTCATAATGCTCACTGTTCTTTAGAAAGTTGCAAATCACTGTTTTACTGCGATTTACCTTAGCTGCGATCGCCCGCCGTGACAAACCTTGCTTATGGAATTCTAGAATTCGAGAATGCACAACTTCGGTAAGTTTGCTTGCTTTAGGCATGGTAACACCTTTACGTAGTGATTGCTAATCTCTAACTGAACTAAAAACATTGGAATTACCATAGATCTAACAATTCATACCCCTGGTCTTATAATTTTGATCATGTGTAAATCATCTCATTTTGTAAAAATGTAAATTTCTAAATAAAATGTTTGGAATGTAGCTTTTTGTTTCCATAACCTTTTAGATTGTAGTATTGGTAACCTTAAGTGGGAGGAGTTTAAAATCTATCTGTAAAAAAAAAGAAATTCTTTTTAAAGATTTTTAAGTGGTCTTAAATTTTTGATCGGGAGTGTATAACCGATACACAAACCTATTCCACTTACTGTCTAACTCCTTTTACGCCACCATATAAATTGCCACTGATATGATTCTGTTATTGTGTCTCCTTTAATTATGTTGGAGACAATAAATAAAAGTTTGCTTTCATTAAGTAATTTCTATAACAATTTTCTGAGTATTGGTTCTCGAGAAGTTGAGGTTAGATATTGTCTCTTCTATAAACTGATGTTATCTTCCGTAACACTCAACTCTTTTTGACTTTAGTTCTTCCTGTGATTAATACCGCCAAAATTTCATTAGGTAATTTTTGTCGGTTGATAATAATTATTAGAATATTAGATATAATTGTTATTAATATTAAATAAAAAAAATGAATATATATATTTTTACTGTTTCTATATGTCCTTCTGTATGGCAGTGAATGTCTGACGATGAAGGAGAGGCTTGAGGCAGCAGAAATGTGGTTTTATAGAAGAATGCCGAGGATAGCATGAACTGAGCACATGAGCAACGATGAGGAATTGGTGTGGATGCAAGCGATAAGAAAACTCATACTTAAAATGAGGCAGATGAGGTTCCTGGGACACGTAATGAGGAAGAAGGGCCTGGAGAATTTAATACTCACAGGATGGATAGAAGGAAAGAGAGATAGGGGAAAGCAGTGCAAGACCTACTTTATAGGCCTGAGCAAATAGATAATGAAGCAGGCTTTGGGGGAGATACCAAGAGGAAAAATATTGAGAGCGACAAGAGACAGAGCCAAGAGCAAATTCATGATTGCCTACATCCTGAAGAGACACGGCATATGAAAAAGAAGATCTATGTTAGTCTGTTTCTTTCTTTCTATCTTTCTATCTATCTATCTATCTGGTATGGTAGCATATAAACCCTTCATTTAAAAAATGGCTCAAAATATGTACAGGAGTTTTATATATATATATATATATATTAATCATATCACCCCGAGCAAGGCGGTAACGCCACTAATGTGCAGGGGGCTATGTAAGAGTGAAAAGATTGGAAAAGAGAAAGCCGGAAACCACATCCTAAACAGGGAACAAGGGATGAGCCTCTTATATATGAAATTTATGTCTATGGTGAGGTTTACACTTACTCAGAGTCCGTAGACTATTAGTACTTACCCCTAAACAGAATAATGTAATATTAATATAAATAGATGGAGTCCGATTACTTTTACTCAGGATTGAGACCTGACTGAATTGGTGTAATTTGGCGATTCTACCTCTGATCTATGGGCGCTCGGTAGAAGGAGGCAGACTTTTAGCGTATGATGTATCATACACCAGTAACCAGAGTGCTTTAATTCATTACTGAATGAGCGATGCGTAGATGCTAGAGTAGCTACTGTTTTTTCAAAGTCTACCATTTTTCTAGAGTATATAAAATATTGCTTAATTTGTCAAGTATTTAAAGGACAAGAAATATCCTTTTCTCCCAAGCTTAATATATGGCAGGCTGTAATAGGTTACATGATACCAATAGCAAGATGTAGATTCCGATCCCAATGGTTGCAGCCAGTCTGCCAAGTCAGTATCAACCATGTTACAGATCCTCCTTTGTATTTTGTCAAGAAGCCCAAAGAGAACAGCAGGGGCACCCGACCAGATATGGCAGCAATATTCAATACACGGGCAGATGGTAGATTTGTATATGTGCAGAATAGATTCAGGTGGGAAAAACTTCCGGGCCCTGCACAGGGAGCCGACTTTCATAGCAGCAGATTTGGCAATGGATTCGATATAGTCATTCCATTTGAGGTCCACCGAAAGTGTAAGGCCAAGGAGGCGTAGTATTTTACTCTCTGGGAGGCTAGCCTGTCCCATGCTAATGGGAGGTAGATGCGATTGTCTATGGTGGTTAGTTGATAACAGCTTCGTTTTAGAGGCATTGAAATTTACCAGCCATTTCCTACCCCAGGCCACTACGGATTGGAGGTCCCTTTCAAGTACGGCAGCGAGGTTCACTTTGTCGTCCACACCTGGTTTTTGATTGATGCGAGAGTAGATTGCTGTGTCATCAGCATACATGCCAACTTGGGATCTAATCATATGAGAACTAGTGTTTCAACATGATATGGCTGTAATTATTAAATATTTTATATTCAAAAGGTACAAATGTTTATTGGCAGATTTCATTTATTTTCTTTTTAGATGTAACATAATATACACCACTTCAAGTACACATAAATGGTGTGCAGACTGGGCTTTGTGCAAAACTGTGAAAAGGTCATCTATATATTCCTTAGCATAGTCTGGATTGTCAAGCAAGTGTTGGCTTATAGCCAAGTCATGCGTAGACCAAGCCATCCTTGAAGTGTGACTCAGGTTGCTTGATTTTATATTGAATTGCTGACAAATTTGGGCCTCTAGTCTCATGTATTCATAAGACATAACCTGATAGTTGAAAAACCTGAAATAATGGAACAACAAGCATTTGACTTTTTCTCCCTAACCACAGCAGTCTCAAATAAATTAGACAAAGACTAGGTCCAAAAACTGCCAGTTCTTTAAAGTGTTTTATCTTATGCTTGATCATGCATTTTTTGACATTTTTTTTTTAATTATATCACCCTGAGCAAGGCGGTAATGCCACTGATGTGCAGGGGGATACATAAGAGTGAAAAGATTGGAAAAGACAAAACCGGAAACCACATCCTAAACAGGGAACAAGGGATGAGCCTCCTCACCTGTTCAATAGACATGGGTGGAGTGTGAACCGGGATATTTATTGTCACTTGAAATGTGATGAATGAAGTTCTTGGTCAAATGTACAGGAGGAACAAATCATTACTGAGCAATGGACAAATCAGGTTATTGTTACTGAAGTTTGGTTAGTGTACAGAGTTGTGAACATAGATTTGCAATAAATATATGTAACAAACAAACAAATTATATCTACATTCAACAAGAACATAAAAGAATTGCAAAGTACAATTATTCTCCACTTCTATAGAAAATTGCAAGGATGAATGAAAGGCACAGAGTTAGGTAAGAAAAGCCCTAGCATCATCAAAGGCAGGAAACCTATCATCAATATAGCACAAATATGTATGGGGTTTACAGCATTTTTCAAATGGAAGGCTTTCATAGAAACCAACAAAAATATTAGACAATACTGGACCCAAGAGCTGACGATCAAAACTCCATCAACTTGGATATACATGGTATTATCAAAACCGAACTCAACCCCACTCTTTTGCTATATGCATAAGCTTCAGAAACAGAGGTTTGTAATTAAATTAGAGCAGACACAGGTGACCCCTATAGAGAGAATCAGTACAAATATGTAAGGTGTCTTGAAGAGAAACATTCATATGTAAACTAACAATGTCAAAAGCTACTAAAAGTTTGTTCTCAGAACAAATTTTAATGAATAAGATACAATGAGTAACAAATAGATCAGAAACCCTTCGAGGACTACTCAGTCTCTGCATAACTCAACCATAGGCCAACACTTGCTTGATAATCCAGATGCTACCAAGGAATATGTAGGCAACTTTCAGTTTTACACAGAGCACACTCTGTACTCGAAGTGGTCTATATTAAATTACACCTACCGAGCCTGTGCAAACAAAAAGAGTACTTGATTCGCTGTGTTTACTTGGAGGGTTGGGAGTAAAATGTTTTCCTTATTATACTCTCTTGGAACATATATTCCTGAATTGTTTTTCAAATAAATTGTTTTAATAATGTCCCAAATTTTTCCCCTACCCACTTACTATTTTTCTGTTGAACATGTCTTCTTGTGCTAACAGTTTCTTTTTGATGAACTGTTGACATGAAAGCATTCCTTAAGGAGCAGCCTTTGAAATTTGAAAAAGAAATCACTCGACCAGCAGTCGAGAGCAAGGGAAAATTTACTCGCCCCAAAATCATTTTACTCAACTGTCTCCATTTTCTTAATAGTCGCTTTACGTAAACAAAAAATGAAATTTTAATTAAAATTTCAAATGTGTTAAAAAGGATTTAATAAACTTTTAAAAATAATAACAAAATTTAATCTTTCCTCTTAATAGCATGAACATTTTGATGATAAAACTGTTTTTATTAAGTTTTAACATAATGATATGCTGTATTTGTTTTTTGTTTTTTTTTTGGCAATTAAGTGGAGGTACCTAAATTCATAGTTTCTTTCTTCTGTTTGACTACAACCTCTATCTCATAAATGATAAAAAAAATAACATACCGGTTTTTCTCAATGATTTTCTATTAAAAAATTACTTACTTGTATAATTTGTTTTTCGGTGTGTGGTTGAAAGAAGTATACGTATTTTTTTCTTTCTTTCAAATACTTTCCGTAAGCGGGGAAGAAATATAGGATAATATTTTTCTAAATCTATGTTACTAAAAATCAATGAGCATCTTTAATTTGTGCGACAGAGACATTTTGGCTCCACTCTGGAAGTGTTATATAAACGAATGTTTACACTGACCGGGACGATAAAAGCCAAGAGTTTAATAATGTCATTATACGTCATTCTAAGTAACTTGTGAATTTTCAATGGCATACTTTTGGGTTGTAAAAGGAATCAGATTTCCTTTTGATTGCAAGATTTTTACTCGACCGCGGGTGAGTAAAGCAATAAACTTTAGGAGAGAGGAAAAATTTTTAAAATCCGTTAGTGCCTTTTCAAATTAGCGTGTGTGTGTGAGAAAAATATTTTTCAATATTCAAATGTTAAAACAGAAAATATTCATACGTTGAACTTACCACATGGGGTGAAAATCTCCGCTCAAAATCTTTCTGGTTAATAATACCACTTTTTCCGGGAGCACTGGTATAGCCAACCTGTAATAAATAATTGATTTAATAAACTTGTAAGAGTTTTGGGCAGGTAAACCTGCATATCTTTCAATTATCAAAATATACAAATGAAAATTATTCATCTCACAATCCTCTGAAGTCAAAATGAAAACATCCAATTTCATGCCATACGAGAGCTCAAGAAAAGAGCTTTAACTATTCTAAAATCTTTGGAAGTTTGATCAAGAGATGAAAATTATGATTTTAAAATCCTACCAACTCCAAACAGAACTGAAATTCAGTATTAAAAAAATGCCAGTCCATGATTGATAACATTACGGACACTTATTTAGAGTTTGTCAATTATCTTGAGAAATATAGACGAAGCAACAGACCAGATATATTCAATGTATGGACTTGTGGTATGTCACTTACAAATATCATCATATTTAATACACAAAGAATAAAAATTTCTCAACCCACATAATTTGTGTATGTGTGTGCGTTCCACATGCACTTTGGTTTATATATAACTTTATACACATAACATCCATATACTAAAATTTACAAAAAAAAAAAAACATCTTTATGAAAAGCGTTTTATTTTTTATTTTTTTTATTGACTCCATTTCAATGGATCCCATCTTCAACCTTCATGAGACATCGCCACAGAAACAAACCAAATACAATCCGCAAAATGTTTTGAAGAATATCAACAAGAAAATTGAAAGCCTTTAAACCAATATATCATATTTGATTCAAATTAGCTACAAATCCTCACTTACCAATCTTTCTTGAGCATCTTCTCTTGGCAGATAAGTCAGTTCCGCAGCAGTGAAGTTGACAAAGCCAAATCTGAGGGGCTTCATCACAATGGCATGTGACACATTGGTCTTTCTTAAAAGAATGCAATTAAGGATGCAAACAATTTACAAATGGAGTGGGGGTTTCAACCAAATTTTTCACTTCTTGAAGATAAAAGAAAATGATACAAAAGGCAAAGAGAGAAGGATACAATTTCTAACCAACCCTGGTGATTGTCTGTCAGTTAAGTGCCATAGGTGATACACGCTTGGGCGATCATGTCTCTTTCGAGACATGACTAACTGGGCAGATTTTCACACAGTAGGTTGCCATTACTTTCTGTGGTAGACTGGTTGCCAGCCAAGGCTATAGAACCCAATCTGTCCTCTTGTTTAACCCATAACTAGAGGGAAGAGACAGATTAATACCTTTCCCAAGGGTATGTGTGCGTAAGTGAATGCAAGGAATTCAACTGGAATGCGAACTTGGCTCCCTGATTTCTCGTTCCGAGCCGATATCCACTGCATCACAACACACATCCTCTGGTAATTGAGGTAGTTGTTTTTTGCCACTATTGCTAAAAAGTACTAGTAAAAAGCTCCAATTTTAAATGCAGATTATTAAAGCAAAAACGCTTCACTTAAACAATTGGTTAACAAATACAAACTTTCTAATCATTAATATGAGTGTCTAAACTAAACTTTTTTTTATTCATATTTCTTTCATCTTCTTTCTTATGTTAGCTTCTCATTTCATGACCATTAGTAAGCAGCAGAGATTAGAAAAAAAGCTATAGCCTTTATTTGCTGTCCATAGTGATTATTACAGAATGACAATTGGCAGGTTCGTTTTGTTTATCATTTCACTCCAAGCAAGGCAATAAAGACATAATGAGTTACTAAGTGTAAAAAAAAAATATCAGAAAAAGAAAAACATTATTAAGGAGAGGAAACAAAAAAACAGGAATGAAAGTGACAGTAGATAACAATTGACACGATATTTAAATTTTTGAAGAGCAAAGTGACCTGGAAATCAAGAGTCTGCAAGACTCCCACAAGTAAGAAAAGAAACTGTTAGCATAGAATTTACAGTTACCTCAAGACATTTCAACTGTAAAATGCCAAAAACTAGCTGCCAGTCATGTACTTTGTTTAAATTCAAAAAAGCCTAGGTATCATAAAGGAAAGCTCATCAGAATATTTACTATGAATGTATTTATAGAAAAGGCACAGGAAAGTTACATTATTATATGACATGTTGGAATAATTGACAATGCATCTAAGAAATCTGGATCAAATTATTAGTAGTAGTAATAAAGCATATTTAAGTAAGCAGGGCAGATGAGAAATAAAGAATAAGCCTCCAATAAAAAGCAAGAGAAATAAGATGAACGAAATCCTAATCCAAAATGAATAATAATTGACAATGCTTCATCTAAGAAATTTGAATCCTATTAATACTACTAGTAATAAAGCATTTTTAAGTAAGCAGGGTAGATGGGAAAGAATAAGTCTCCAATAAAAAGCAAAAGAAATACCAGTCAAAAACTAAGTTACTAACAATGGAGACAACTATTTCTGATTTGAATAAATTTAGGGGCTAAAAGACAATTGTTCATTTTATTCTTAACACATTTCAGACTTTACCCTGTTTACAAGTCTTATCAACCAAGTACCTTTGATATTAATCTTGCTTTCTTCTTCCCACAAAAACAATATCAATCTTAAAATGAAATGGCAAAGATAAATTCTAGCATCAACTAGAGAAGAGAAATTCAAAATAAGCTGATAACAATTTATTCATCATGTGAAAGATTTGGCAATGGTAAAATCATAAAAGCCATTTTTGAGAAATTGAAAAAAAAAAAAAAAAAAAATCAACATAAAAGGATACGGTGCAATTCTATCCCACTGAACATCCAAGAAACCTTGCACAACTGTGAAATCAGTTTCAGGGAAGCCTTCTTCCTTCAATTTAACATCGGTTGCTGCACTGAAATACAAAAAAAAGAGTTAAATGATAGAAATGCTTACAGGAATGTAAACCAGTATAAACAAAGCAACAGAATGACTTCCAAAGGATTCCACCGGATTATAAGGTTTCTGTTTAGTATAAATCTTCATTTAGAATGGTTTGAAAATTCTAAACATGAAAAATTATATACCATGAGTTTGTTTTTTTTTTTTAACATGTTTGTTAAGAAACGGGATTTCTTTCAAAATTTATCTGTTCAGTAGTCATTTACCTAGCATACCAAGAGCTACCCTACCTTATTGCTTGATACAGTCTATGCCTTTGCTATGCTAATTAGGCAGTCATTTACATATCACTATGTCAAAAGACTACAATTTAACAAGAAATAAAATTTCTGAATGACTGAAATGCCAGTTTTTAATATTTAACAGGAGTACAGACTGGGGTCTGGCTTTTTTGGTAACCTGTATAGGAGAAAGAAAACTTAACCTTTAGCACGCTGCAAAATATTACTGTACTTTTTATTGACTTCTGTTTCAAGGCCTCTAAATTGCAGTATCCTTCTTGTTAATTTCACTCAAAATTGTTTTTTGTTTCCATAGCAGGATATGACAACACAGCTATGAAATTCTAAGCACAAGGATCAGAGTTACCTTCAGTGGCAGTATAAACATTTTGTACAGTAAATGAAGTAATGTACAGAGTAATAAAGGTTGATTCAAACCTGACAAAGGCTGTTTGGAGAATTTTTGGTGCATTGTGCATCATTTCTGTTATCAGTACTTCTGAAAAGTGTGGAGGGATCAACAAGCCTTCACCAATCAATTGTTTCATTTGTTTTACAACATATCAACCTGAATGGGATATTTAAGGCCAACAATTTTTTTTTTTTTTTTTTACAAGCAAACCAGGAAGAGAAGACATTTTTATTTGCTTACTTACCTTTCTCCCACATTGTAAATTTTGTACTCAATGATAATATCTTTTCCTTCCACCAAATATTGGTTCATAACATTTTTGGTGGATAGCAAGCGAGCAGTCTTCTCAACCTCCTCCCCAGCTGCAGATACTCCTCCTAAGTGGAAGCTGAGGAGCCCAATTAAAACAGACACTAATAAACAATTCATTGTCTGAAAAATAAAAAAAAATAAAAATTTATATGAAAGTTCCCAGTAGATTTTGGATAAAGTCGTATTTTCAAATAAACTGAAGCTGCCAAAAAATTAGAGACAACAATACACTATGTTTTTCAACCTTGTTACATGTAGAAATGGGCTTGGTCAGATGTATGTATGCAAGATATAATAGGTAAAGAGGTAGTGTAGCTGTGGTAATTCTGGGATACAAACAGGGTTTAACATGGAACAATTGTTAAGGCTAGAAAGATTAAAAATTATCTCCAAGATAGTAACTGTTCTAGGTTTTTTTTTGTTTTCTTTTTCAAGAATATAGTAAGAATATGTGAAATTTAGACAGACATCAAGGACACACAGATTATACTAAAACTAGACCCATCAGCAACTAAATATTGTAATTACTCAACAACTTATAAATGAAGAATATTGCATCAATTTGTATCTAAATTCAATTTTGGTGTCACTCATTCTACAGTATTCTACATTGCATTCCACATGGTTTTATAGTAATTCTCTAACAAAGGAACCCTTACTGAAACCACAGCATTGATTACTGTTTTCTTCTTTATGTGCCATGTCACGTCAGGACATAGGCAATCATGGCTCTCAAACAACTTTCTGTCCCTTGTAGCTCTTAATAAACTGTCTCTTTCTAATTTCTTCTAAGACCTATTCCATCATCCATTTACTCAAGTTCATTATCTTATGCAATTTTCCTTTTGCCCTTTATATGCCCCCTGAGTATCAGATTTACCAAGCCCTCCCCTCATTATATGCTCCAGAAACCTCAAAGGTCACTACCTGATGTTAAGTATTAGTTTTCATTTTCTCAACAACTTCATTGCTCACATGTTCAGTTCACTATATTCTCAGTATTCTTCTGTAGAATCACATTTCTGTTGATTCAAGTCTCCACTTCATTTTTTTTTTTAAGAGATTGTCTAGCACTAATTGCTATACAAGAGGACAGATATCATACTGCAGTTTAATATACTTTTACTTGTTTATAGCAAAATATTTTCCTATTTCTTAGTATTTTGATTAGCTTTTGGAATGCTATCTTGGCCATCCCAGTATGCCTTCAGATTCCAGTGTTGCTCTTTCAGTCAGTTAAATGCCGTATGTGATACATGCTTGGGCGATCATGTCTCGAAAAAGACATGACTGACTGGACAGAAGATTATTCCGCAGTAGGTTGCCATTACTTTCTGTGGTAGACTGGTTCCCATCCAAAGCTATAGAACCCAATCTGTCCTGTTATTTAACCCATAACTGGAGGGAAGAAATGGATTAATACCTTTCCCAATGGTATTTGTGTGTAAGTGAATGCAGGAAATTCAAGTGGAATTCGAACTCTGCTCCCTGATATCTCATTCGAAGCTATTATTCACTGCCCCACAATGCACATCCTGTTGCTCTTTACGTTCTGTTAAAACACTGTACCAAAAAACCACTGCCATTGGACTGTAGAAGATGCCTGTTTAAAGGAGTCATATTTCAAGCTTTTCAGAAGGTTAAGTTCATATGTGAAGGAGACAGTATGAGATTATGGATGCAGACTGTCAGCAGAGGTGTTGTACAAGGTGATGGAGGTAAAGGTGTCAAGTGTGTTGTGCTTGTGTTCACAAAGACCTCTATGGAAAAAGGAAGCTTATCTTGATAGATGTGACAAATCTTGTTCATAACCATTCTTTATGCCTGTCATACTTCCTGGTGGTAACATGAAATTAGTTTCACAAACACTTGGCCTACTTCCAGGTACTCTACTGGATTCTGCACTCACCAGAATTAAGTATGTATGTTGCAAATATAAATTCCTTCAGTCACACTCAACAAACAACTCAATTATGGACAACCCTACATGCCTGGATATATATATATATATATATATATATATACACTAGCAGTTTAGCCTGGTTTCACTTGGGTAGTTTAATGAATAATAATAAAAAACATGATGAATTTACATAGCAAATACTTACACAACGTCCACCGTCATAACTTTTATAGATATAGATAACAATGTAGAATGTCTATTGGATTAGGGTAGGAGGAGGAGGGGCAACACACACACACACATATATATATATATATATATATATATATATATATAACGTGGGGTGATCGATTCTATATTATACTCAATACATAAACTGATCCCTGACTTTGTGGGGTGATAACATTTTTCTACCACTAATTTTGGCTTTCTGAAAAATTTCAAGTTGTTGTTAGCATTCTAAAGTTTTCATCTACATCTGAGCACAACTCCCGTCGAGCTAGGCTGCAAAATGCAGACGCTAAGTCGAATCTATCAGACAAATACTTACACAACGTCCACCCTCGTCACTTATACATGCGCACACACACACACACACCAATCTGGCACTCCATTAACTGTGTCACATTGTTTAGCAGCAAAGTTAAAATCTAAACACTCTTTTAAGGGACTGTTTTGGGAAAATCATGAGTAACCCCCACCCCAAAAAAAATATTGCATTCATAATTAATAGTTTGTTTTGTATTTTTGTTTAGTTTCTCACATTTTCTCAACTCCCATTAACATCTCTTCCGCCTTAGTTGATATTGTCTTGCTTAGAGTGAAATGATTTTTTTTTAATTTTTCACAGATGATGCACTATGAAGTCAAAATGTACAAGTAAGATTTTATGGCACCAGTCTAACACTAAAATATATTTAAAAACATCTCCATAAGCAACGAACAGCTAAAGACCCTGATTGTTTATAAGTCGCTTAGTTTTTAGACCTCAAGCAACTGTAGAAAAAAAATAACCTAATAACTTAGTAAGAATTATGTTGATAACAAAACTGCCCTTTTGTCGTCAATTACCGCTAAATTACAAGAATAATGTTTGCTATATCTTGTCTTATTCTAAAAAGAGTTTGATTACAATACATTATTTTGAAACTGATTTTTTTTTTTTTTACAAATTATGGTTTTATGTACAACGAAAGATTAAAAAAAAACAATCGTGAAGTAAATTTTAGCAATGTTTAATTTTTTTATTTTTCAATCTCAGGAAATGATTATACATAACATAATTATTTAATGATCACCATAACCTACAAGGAAGTTCTGATCCATCATGAAAATTAAAATTTTTAAATAATCAGTCCCAACAGGAACACAATAATATCCTTTTCAAATTTTTCGCAGTATTAACTTAAAAAATTCTATTTTTTTCCTTTTCTAACTAATAAAATTAAAATATAGTAGTTAGCATCAAACCTGAAAAATGATTTTGCTGTTAGAATTCATAACTAAATTGAATAATTAAAAAAAACAGACACCCACTAAAAGTTAAAGTAATGTTGACAAAAAGTGGTAAATAACAGTTTTAAAAAAAGACAAAATTTTCATATGGCAACTTTACAAATAGAGAGGCGTGTGGGTGATTTCCATGTGATTGACTACACTTACAGTAGCAGAATGAATTAATTTAAAAAGTAAAAATCGATTGCTAGCGACAAAACAAATCTAAAATATAGGCCTCCTATAGTAATGTTTAATCAACGTAACAGAAACAGCCCAAAAGATTCACATCTGTAAAAACAAACACATGAACATCCCACCTTTAGGAATGCCACGTAATCAGTGGACAAAAAATAAGGTAGGGTCCTATATTCAGTAATAACGTATAAATAAGTACAAATACTCGGTTTGTTTACGAAATGGTAGTAAGTACAACTTGATGATTTGTCATAATTTATAGAATAAAAACGGACTATTTGATTAAAATTAGTTTCTTTAACAAACCGGCGAAATAAAAGTTACTTACTCTTTACCTGCACCGTCTCCAAGTGGCCGCGACAAGGGATTCTGGGTAATTTGTTTAGGTTCCCTTGACTGCGGGATAACTTCCTCTAATGTTTTTTTAAAATCCAATCCAATTTATTTCATATATCAACACTAAAAACTTTTGGTTTTATTTCAAATTTAATTTTCTTTATTTGTATATAATATTATTTTATTTAAAAAATTATTTTTCTCTATTTTTGTGATTTGTAATTTTTTAAATTTTTAATTACATTCAACAAGAATAAACTAATCTGGCACAAGGCCAAAAAAGAGAGTCGAGATCTTGTTTGGGTTGGTTTGGTTTGGGTTGGTTTGATTTATTTTATTTAGCCGTATATCAGTTCTTACTTCTTATGGGTTATTTAATGCCGAAATCTATATTTTGAACACAATGTCTTCAACATAAACGTAATTGTTGTTGGTAATTTTACTATATGGTATTTTTACTCTTTCATAGTATTTTTTGTTTTTCAGTATTTGTATATATTTCTGCGACGAGGTAGTATTTATTCGAACTATTGTCCTAATCTTTGTTGTTATTTGAACGACGTTTCGGCCGTTGTACGCTCCGGCCTTCTTCAGATGCTAGGAATTTCGAACTGAACCCTTTAATTCCTCTTCACTTTCTCCTTTTCATCTTCTTTCTCGCATAAACATGAAAAAATCATTTTTTTTTTCATCTTAACAAACAACTACAAACAAGGACTTTAAGTACACTTGTGGGGCTCACGTATACATCTTTACATTCACACCCACATACGCATTCACGCATATTATATTTTGTGTTTTACACCTACACATAACTAGTGTCTGACTTGTTTTTATTCTTGAAATGCAGTAATCATTTATTTATCGCGTGTATTTTTCCCGCACTTACCACACATCTATATAAGCTGAGGACACATGTGTTACTAGACAGTTGCACCTTCCGCTTTTGACTGGCAAAGCGAAATTAATGTGCAACTTTCACCCAGCTCGAGAGGAGATCCCCTGCTATCCAATATGGCAGAGGGACATTGGTCTTATTCTCGTCTCACACACACACACACACTCTAATTGCAGGTAGTAATTAGGCGCCAATTTTATTTCAAACACACACACATGCATGTTGTTCACACAAACTCCAACTGAACATTTTAATTCAAGAAACAGTATGTACTTTACTTCTACTTTCATCATGAACATTTTAATTACGTTCAACAGTGACTTTCTCTTATGTTTCTTAACGTTACAAGGGAAACAACTTTTCCTTCACTATTTGCATGCTTAATCAACTCTATGTAACCTATTGTTAATAATGTGGTGATACTGAGCAAAAGCAAGGGACCGGATGTTTGATCTATAACGACCAGAAAGCGAATGAACAAAAGTCGTCTCTGCGCAGGTGTATTCGCGCAGATGTTCCGGTTGAAAAATAAAAATTAATCAAATATCAAATTTCCATTTTGCGAGCCTACGCGAATTTTATTTACCAGCCAATGGGAAGCCCAGAATCAAATACAAGTATGAAATCCAAAAACGAGCTGTTTTGATCCAAAAAGCAGATATAAAAAGTGGATACAGACAAGACCCTGGCAGACAGACAGGCAGGCGAGAGTAACCAGTGTCTCCCCTTGACTTAAGTCGAATGGCTACTATGCTTGCCGCTTTCCTTCCTCACTGTCTCAAAAGCACTTACTGACCTCAGGAGCGACTACTTCAAAGACATTCCTCACATACCTCCGCTCCCCACATTCCTAAGCCTTTTATCTCTTTCAGCTCATTATTTGCCATGAACATTCTAACCTCTGTTGGACCTTTATATTCAAGTATTGCTTTAATTGTAAAACATTAATTGATATATGTATATATATATAAATGTTATTTTCAGCTCAATTTGCTTTTCTTGATTTTATAATCATTTTATGACTTATAGTGGGCTATCTACCACAAGGCCAAATTCCATCAACCCTTCACTAAAACGGAATCCCCCCCCCACAACCAGAAAAGGAATAGATAAGCAACCCACTATAATAATACGTTTTAATTGTTATTAACTCCAGTGTCATTGTCTTATTTCCAATGCCATTTACGCCCGCTTGAACCGTAATACAAATTTGTTAGAGAATACCCTGGTATCAGCTACACATTTGTTGCGATCTGGCTACCTAAAATTTACTTGCTATATGAATGTCATGATTTCAAACATTTGACAACAACAACACGTTTTCAATGAAATATAAAATAGATCAGTTGAAATAACATTTTAGAAATATACAATAGGACTAAAATGCTAAATTTTCTTTGCAATGAAGTATTTTTAAAGTAATCGCATGTTCATATTGCCGCATGAAATAAGTGGACAGGCTTACTTTATGGAAGTCAGCTGAATGTGTTTGTGAGTTAGTCAGTGGCTGCTGGTTATTTCTTCTGTTGTATGCATGGACAAGGCCTTAGTCAGTGGCTGTCTCTTTTCCATTATGTGCATCTGGGTGGGTGCATGTGTGTATGCATGTGTAGCTCAAACTGACCACCCAATTGGTTTGAACCTTGAAAAGAAGTATGTTTCTATTTTTATATCCATAAGAAGATTCAAAATTCAATTTCACAAAGAGGTGTGAACTTTTTTAAAACAAAATTTTCATTAGTCAGAAAATAATTTCAATCTGGCTCACAAAAATCTTTTTCATGAATTTGTGGAAGTGGTGAAAGGTGTTATCATTATTTTCTAAATGGTTAAAAAGTAACATATGGTAGCTTTACAACTGCATCTGCAAGTATTTTGGCAATATTTGCACTAGCAGTTATTGTTTATCCAACAAGCCTTCTGATGGGATTTTATTGGTTAGAATATATATATATATAGGATTTAATTCCTATACTCATACATGCTAAGAAGAATTTAGTTGCAAAAAAGCACAAAAATAAAAAGTATCATATCATAAAAAGTATTATATTTTAATATTTAAAAACCTTTTCATCCTTTTTTTGTTGTGGGTTGATTCAAATTTGCATTTTCATTTTTTTTATTTTTTAGATTTATTATGGATCCAAGAGCTGCAACTAATTTTATCCCAAATGTTGGTTGGTTGTTTTGTTTTTATGGTATATCAACCTCGTCGGGTCATTTATTGCCAAATAAATAAAAATTTAGTTATTGCTGGTAATACCTTTTTCTTTCAACAATTTATTGTTGTTTTTATAAGTTTTGTGTCTAGTAATACATTTTTTCTTTTTTGAGTTTCAAGATTCATTGAGATTTGTTTTTTTAAGGGCAGGGTCCCCAAGTCCTACCCTTGTTATTTAACCCATAACTGGAGGGAAGGGATGGATTAATACCTTTCCCAAGGGTACCAGTGCTTAACTGAATGCAAGGTATTCAACTGGAATTCGAATTCAGCTCACCAATTTCTCTTTCCGAGCCGATATCCACTGCACCACAACACACATCCATCACTAAACGCTTACAGCACCTGGTATTCCCAAGCGGTCACCCATCTAAGTACTGACCAGGCTCAACATGGCTTAACTTCGGTGATCAAGTGAGAACCGGTGTATTCAACGCGATAGGCTGTAAGCCTATCCCAAATGTAAATCCAGTACTGGATATCTTACACATATATATTTATGCGATAGGATGTTGTGTTGTGAAGATATCATTGTGATTGCAAATGATTGTTGAACAGGAGATATTGTAGTGGTAGTATTTTATCACGCTTGAATAAATCTCTTTTTGTGCATCACAAGTGCCCAATCGAGAAAGGCTTTCTTCAGCATAGTATGAGTATGTAAAGGTGCAACATGTGCTTGTTGCAAGTACTCCAAAAGTGCTTTTGGTACATGCTTATACAGGCTGGAGATAGACTCCAAATGAAAGCCAAAATTGAATATATTTTGTCATGTACTCACTGGTTGAGAACTGTCACATGAGGTGGCATATAGTCAGCTTTTACATGTTGTGAATTATGTTCGCTTGGCTATGACAAGCTGCTGTTAGAGGGTACTGTTAAGCAGCTATAAAAATGGGACACTTCCTTTCTTTTCTCTCTTTTCCTTCTAGCATGCAGTAGAAGTGACACCAACACAGGACCTTGACTTGGGCAGAGGAATATTTTTCCCCTTCGTGAGTGAACATTTTCATGCACACACACACACACACACACGCACACACACACACACACACACACACACACACACATGTGTGTGTATTCTGTATCACCCAAACAATACTTAGCTAAATTATTTTCTCTTCTTTGTTACTCAGTTATATAAAAACATGAAAATATCACCCTGCTGAAATTTATTCCATTTTCATCCCTTAACGATGGTGGACCATCACATGGGTAAATTCTGTTTGCCACTGCCTTTATATTATAGTGTCATGGAGCTTAGGGGTTAAAATGAACAGCTGATTTTATAGCGGGTTATCCATTCTTTTCCAGATTATAGTGGAGAGTTCGTTCTAGTGAAGGGTAGTTGTATATTGTTGAAGATTGACGGAATTTGGCCTTGTTGTAGATAGCCCACTATAAGTTATAAAAGGATTATAAATCAAGAAAAGTAAATTGAGTTGAAAATAACATTTTATATATACACATATCAATTAAGGTTTTTACAATTAAAGAAATTCTTTACATATGGGTCCAACGGACATTAAAATGTTCATGGTAATAAAATGCTGAAAAGAGAATTAATGCTTAGGAATGTGTGAGCGTTGTAAGTAAGGAATGTCTTTGATGTATTCGCTCAGGTCAGTAAGTAGTTTTGAGACAGCGAAAGATAAGAGGAGAGGGAAGGGAGGCTAGGATAGTAAGCCGCTTGACTTAGGTCAAGGGGATACTGATACACTCCTCTCTCTCTCTCTCTCTTGTGTATGTCAGCCTGCTTCAGTCTGTCTGGCGATGCTTTCTGTATCGGCTTTTTATTTCGACTTTTTGAATCGCAGGTGATCATTTGGGGGTTCACACTTGTATTTGATTCTGGGCTTCCCATTGGCCGATAAATAAAATTTGTGTTGGCTCACAAACTGTAAATTTAATATTTAATTAATTTTTATTTTTTGACCAGAACATCTGCGCGAGGCCAGCTGTGCACCATCAAGTTTTGGTCATTTTCTTTTTGGTTGTGAGGGTGCAAACATCCAGTCCATCGCTATGCTTGATCGATATCACTACCAGAACTTCAATGCTGGTTGCAAGGAAGTGAAGCAAAACCTTTCACATGATTTCAGACACTCTTCTCTGATTCATTTTTCTCTTCATTTCAAAAGTAATTTCTTGTATTCTCACTATTTTCTTTCCTCCTTCTCAGCTGATTGACTAATTTCTGTGAAGACGTGGTTTTCATTGGTCTAAAAACAATTTCACATAGCCTCAGCAATTTTTTCTGTCCTTCTCCCTCAGCTTACCAGTTAGTTTCTGTGAGAGACAAAAATCTCACATAAGCTCATAAAAATCTTTCCATCTTCTTCTGCAGTTCTCCAAATTTTGAAGTGAGTAAGTGAAAGGAATTATTACTATTTAGCACTCACTACTAGGAGCAGTTCTGCAACAGTGTCTATTTTTAGGTTTAACAAAAAAAAATAATAAACACTATTTATGTTTTAGATTATTTATTGGAATGAATGACAAAACATCGGCTAATTTCAATTGATTCAGACTTTATAAAATAGTAAATAATAGAGTTTTACTTATAGTTGGTTTGTGGTGATACCAACTGAGCAAAAGAGAGACTGGATGTTTGCTCTACAACAACTAAAAAGCAAATGAATAAAAATTGTCGGGCGCATCCGAGTTCAGGTTGAAAAATAAAAATTAATCAAATATCAAATTACCATTTCGCGAGCCTCCGCGAATTTTATTTACCAGCCAATGGGAAGCCCAGAATCAAATACAAGGATGAAATTTGAAACTAGCTGCATTTTGATCCAAAATGCTGATATAAAAAGCGGAGACTAAGTATTGTTAGTCAGACAGAAAGACGATAGGATAGAGTCACCTGCCTCCCCTTGACTTAAGTCGAGCAGCTACTATGCTGACCTCTTTCCACTTCCCTGTCTCATAAGTACTATTCTGACCGCTTATTTTCCCTCGCCTCAAAAGTACTTATCGACCTTTTCAAAGACATTCCTCAAAAGTACTTATTGACCTGAGAATCAGCAACTTGAAAATGAACATTAATCACACTACTAAGCCTTTTACCTTTTCAGCTCATTATTTTCCATAAACATTCTTTTATCTCTTTCAGCTCATTATTATCTGCCATGATAATTCTGTTGGACCTTTATTTCAGGTATTGTTTTAATTGTAAAACATAATTGCTATGGATATATATAAATGTTATTTTATACTCAAAATTGCTTTTCTTGATTTTATAATCATTTAATGAATTATAGTAGGATATCTTCCTACAAGGCCAAATTCCGTTAACCTGCTACGGAATCCTACTACCCCTCACTACAAACGAAATAAGAGAAGATACCCGCTATGGGTACACATATTTTAATAATTTTGTAAAATTTTATAAATTTATGAATAAAAAACTCTTTTCATATTAATTTGTGTATAAACTGGTACATTATTGCATTGCATTAGTTGTAATTGTATTAGTTTTTAGAATGTTGTAAATATAAAATTATTCTTGTAAATAAACAATCTAATAACTAAATAATGTTCAATATTTTTATTGTAAATTCTTTAAAACAAAAAAATATGTATAAATTCACTTTCATATGGTTAGGTTTTATTCCAGTTCTAATCATTGCTTTTGAAAACCATATACATTGCTTCGGGATGAAGGTAATTAAAAAAGCAGTGTCACAGGAAAAATTGTCCTTTTGACACTACATCATATTGTGAGCATGAAGGTTCATGTTTGCCAATGAATCTAGCACATGCTACTCAGTGAAAGAACTATTAATTTATACCGTACGTTGTGGTAAGTATTTTGGGCTATGAGTTTACAGATGGTAAATCTTCATATAACAACATCCTCAATTCAACCAAATATACACCAATTTTTTGGCCTTTTAAAAATGCATGCAAACATAATTAGTACAAAATATATTTTGCTTGTACTGATAAAATTTCATATGGCTTAAAACAAAATATACAATATTTAAAGAGTTCATAAATTCATATCAAAAAGTTCTTGAGTTGAACAATTAAGTCCTTTAGCATATAAGAGATAGATAGCTAGCTAGCTATATAGATAGCTAGATAGATAAAGAGAGAGCAAGAGAGGGAGAGAAGAAAAGAAAAACCTTGAATGTGTATGTCTGTATGTATGTAAGTATCTTGTCGATAGTAGTATTTCTTTCGACTCTCTGTGGAATTTTTTGGGTGTTTGAAAATGTAGGACATGGGAGAATGGACAAAGTTATTTTGTTGACTCTCTGATTCCTTTGCCTGGTTGTCTCTGTTTTTACACATTTTTCCAAGACAAAGGAATTAATTCCAGAACTGTTTCTTAATTTCTGATTGGTTCACGGATGTAACTTATTTTACTGTCCCTTTTTCTTCGATTACTAAGGAAACAACTTTCCTGATTTCTATTTGTTGATTAAATTCGTTTATTTCTAACAAAATCAATGAGTCAGTGCTTAGCATTTGAATTTTAAATCTAGATCTTGTTTTGTTCACTACAAGATCACCATGTAAAATATTTGACCAATCAGAGAAACTTCACTGACATTCAAAGTCTTTTCTAAACCATAACATTGACTGTGGACTTACAACTAAAAAGTCTTTTCTAAACCATATATTTTTCTGTGTACCAACTACCCAACAGGCTATTTTTACTTTATTTTACTCTTTTGAATTCATTAATTTATAAATACAAATGATTTATTGACAGACATACTCATGTTTTCTTTATTTTTATCTTATTATTATTTGAAATTCGGATTTTTAGTATTAAAAAAAACCCTGGACGACTAAATTTTTTATATAGATCATTTCAAAGACGGACTCATCAATTTTCCTGTGTAACTCATCATTTATGCTACAGAGTTATCTACCTTGTTATTTTGGTTTGTTCGATGACCTCTAGAGGTCGGTGTTATCTCGTTGAGTTTATTCAACATGGCTTCAACGCAAATAGACACAAAAAAGTCTAAAAGAAAAATGCCTGAAAATGCTGCCCTAGAAGTAAAAGAACAGAAAGAATTCACGAAGAAATTAAAAAACTACACTCCAAAAGTCGTAAGTACATTTTTGTTCATGAATAAATGGAATGTCAGTATGAATTTTGCCTACACCTCCCATTCTTATGAGTTTTTGCTCATACCACGTGTCAAAAAGTTTTATTTTCATAAATAATTTTTTGTATTTGGTGTCTCTTAAAAATAAAATGTTTAATTTCAACAAATTTTGTTAAATTTGTTTTAATGAACTATTTATTATCTCTCATTTGATTTATTTAACCAAACACCATCTTTTTAGATTTGTTATAGTAAATTTTCAAAATTTATATTTAATTTTAAACAACCAAACAAATTAATTAGTATCCACAGCTATGAAACTAAATAAAATTTATGCATTCTTATTATGGGTAAGAATAAGAAATCGTATGTCAAAGAGTAATAAACGGAGGGAAAGAACAGTACTTACATTTTTTTCTTCTAAAAGATATGTCGTAGTTTTTTTGTTTTTATTTTTACCAGCATCACCTGAAAACTTCGTCTTGTTTTTTGTACCTCTATATTCTATAAACTAACACATTAAGCACAATCTTACAGGAATTTTTAACAAAACCCTTGATTTGATCGAAAGTAAATAGTTTTAAAAAGAATAAGTTATTCTCATACTCGTGGATAAAAATAACGTTTTCGAAATTCTTACAATTTTTTTTTTTCTGAAACTTATCGGACATCTCTTGAACATATGTGAACCCTAAAAATACAATGCTTAGGCCTACTTTTTAATGTTTAGTTTATGTAAGCATTTTCTTGGGTATCTCCACTAATTCGCTGAAAAAAGTAAAACATTAAAAAAAAGATCCCAAACTTGTATTCGTCACCGGCTGACCAGATTTTTACACGATTTTATGATAAAAAATGTTAGTGAAAACTAAAACTCCTTTGTTTCAGGTGAAAAACATTATTTTGGAAATTTTTGCAAAAATTAAATAATTGTCGAAATTATTAAGCTTTTAGAAATCGTTCACAAACGAATTAAATTATTTTTAGAAAATCTTTATATACAATATGCATTAACCAACAGACCTCCACGTAATTTCATGAAAAATTGTAAGATAATCAAAAATAAAATATACTGAAACGAAACTTTGTTTTATTTTTGAAACGCAGGATTCCTGCGAGAAAGTAATAACAAATCAATTTTTTTTTGTCTCGATCAGTTAAACTTTCCTGTAAATCTGCTCCGAAAATAAAAAAAAATGCAGTAAGCATTAATTATTTAAATAAGCTTTTTAATTGCTTTTAATTTAAAAACAATTAAAGTTTTGGCGGACCTGAAGGAGACTACCACCACCTTTTAAATTTGTTGTTTTTCAGGTTTTTTTTTTTGGTTTTTTTTACTTTGTTTCAGTGCAATCTTATCGATTGCACACTCTAGGGCCTAAACTCTCCAATTGACAAAAAAATTTGGGGCGGGCCTGAAGGAGACTACAACCACCTGTAAATTTGTTGTTTTTCATTTTTTTTTTTTTTTTTTTTTTTTTGGTACAATCTTCGATTATTACAGTAACACCCTAAACTTTCCAACTGACAAAAAAAATTTGGAAAAATTTCAATATTTAAATAATTTGGGGGGGGGGGGGGTCAGCTTTTCATATATAACGTTTCAACTTGAAATCGATCCTCCATTTTGGAACCACTCGCCGGCACGACATTACCACCACCTGTAAATTTGTTAATTATCAATTTTTATTTTTTACTTTTCTTCAGTGCAATCTTATCGATTAAAACCCTAAACTTTCCGATTGACAAAAAAAATTTTTTTTAAATCGTAAGAACTGAAGAAAACTTGAAAAAACAAAAACAAGAGCAACAACTCGTCCGGAAAAAAATAAACAAAACAAAGTGACCCCAACGTGAGTGGTTCCAAAATGGAGGCTCGATTTACTATAACATTGTATGAGAAACTGAACCCCACTAAAATTGTTTAAATATTGAAATTTTTCCAAATTTCTTTTGATAATCGGAAACTTTATGTAATAATCGATAAGACTGCGCTGAAAAAAGTAAAAAAAAAAATGAAAAACAACAAATTTAAAGGTGGTGGTAGTCTCCTTCAGGTCCGCCAAGTTTTCTTTTTTAATAATTGGTTAAAAAGTTTTAAAAAATCTTTACAAATTCTTCAAAGCCGCGATGCAGTTAGGTTAATTATCTAAGTGAAAACGATATTTAAATGGGAAAGCTTAACACACAATTCTTTATGCACTTAAGATTTTTAAAATAATTATTTTAATTGAATTTCATGAAAAATATCACAAAATAAAAATTAATAAATAAAATACCATAACATTTAATAAATTAAGTTACATTTATCATGGTATTTCAAATCATTGTTATCTGTTTCAGGGTCTATTGAGGTAAAATGGGTAGGGTCTACCGGGGTAAAATATCACCTATTTTGAAATTCAAATCCTCATATTTTCTCCAGAGGACTTAATTGGTGGTGTCAAGGAGCAACTGTGTTTGCACCATAAATCTCCCTTTTTTGTATACCATTTTTACCTGTAAACCCTAAATTTTTAAATTAAAAACATTATATTTTAAATTATTCCTTTTCAGAAAGCAACTTCAAATGTAACTAAAATTCAATAAAATTTTAGATAATTGCTGAAAATGTTAATTTTTAAAAAATACTAGCTAGTTAAAAACCAAAAAACAAAACATTCACTTAGGTTCCATAAATTTGTCATTTCTGGTCACCCATACTTATCTTGTCAGCACATCTAGTTGTCAGTAATCAACACATCAGAAAAACATGATTAAAAATGCTTGTATATTGCATTTCATGCTATAAGCAAGTAATACTTGCTTCAAATCAGATTAATTTAACTTCAATTTTCCTCAAATAACATGTTGTTCATGCAAGATTTTTAAAACTGAGAATTAACATTTTGCTTAGAAACTTGTCAATATGTGAAAAATGGCCGATAAAAACTACCAAAATGTTGAGATTCCAATCAAAATAATTTCTACTTGAAATACACTAGAGTATTTTGATTACAGAAGATCATTCAACCACAGCAGTGGTTGATTTTATTTTTAAATCTGACATTGAGTGAATCTAGGCAGCTTTCAAGCTTCATCATTAATTTAGTTCTCAACCAAATTTCAAATAGTTTACAGAGTTAGATAAGACAACTCTTTAGCTACATTTTGAAAAAAATAATTTTGAATTTTGGTTCAGTAGAAGAAAGATACATCAAAATATGTGAAATCCAAAAAGGGAAACTAACTACATAAGTGAGTGAGTGACTAACGTTTCTAATAATAAATCTTATTCTTTATAACTTTTTTCTGTTTAATATTTTTGCATGCAGTTTTCAACATTTAAATTCTGATGATCTCTTTTATCAGGTTTGTCAAATTTTGCTGATCACTTATTTTATCATCAGTTGATTATCAAAATTAATTACAATCAATTTTTTTTAATTGTATTTTTTTTTAATTAATTGCATATAAATTTTTTTTCTTTTTAATATTTTTAGTGCAGTTTTCAGCATTAAATTTATATTAAATTAATAGCAATGCCTGGAAAAATCATGGATTACATGGAAAAATGCGTGCATGAAAAGTAATATTCTTAAGATTATATTAAACCTGGAAAAGTAAAGGACAAAATATTCTAATGAAGTAAAAAATAAATTTCTCACTTAAAATATTACATCGAAAAATAATTAAAATTTTATTTTTAGCTGCAATATTTTAAGTAAGACATTTCTTACTTTTTACTTCATTAGAATATCTTGCCTTTACTTTTCCAGGTTTAATAATTTGTCCTGTTCTTTTCCAGGTTTAATATAATCTTAAGAATATTACTTTTCATGCACACATTTTCGCATGTAATAGAAAATTTATTCATTTAGCTTTCAATTAAAACTAAAATGAAAACTTCAAGAAATCTTTTTTTTATTTTAAAAATTCATTTTGAAACTTGGGTGCCAAAAATTAGTCGAGGTATTTACACAAAGATTACGTTTAAAAAGTAACTTTTAGACAAGTTTTGGACGGAATTTCCTTTATTTCATCACATAAAGGGGGGAAAAAAAATGTGCCTAAAGATGCACTAGACAGTAACCAAGGGGGAAAAAAATCATCAGACAAAAATCAGTTTTTATAAACAAGACTTCTACCTCTCCTTCAATAAGAACTTTGTTTTTTTTTTTTTATTCTGACACGAAGTTCTAAAGAGTGCCTCTCTTTTTCTCTTTTTATGAGTGGACCCATGTAAAGAAAGCTGTGGAGTACACCAGACAATTGTAAATGTGATAAACAAAAAAATGAAGAAACTGGCATGAAGTAAACTCAAAAGATCACAAGTACCTAGTTTAGTAGTTAATAATTTTAAAGTTTAATCAACTTTAAACAAGCCAATCTCCAACATTAACATTCAACCCAAATTCAACTTATCATTCCTTGATTTTCATACAATAATAAACAAAATTAATTCAATTGGTAATTATTTATTTTAATTTTATATTCATATTCTCATGACAGCCATATTTTCAGATTGGTAATTTCAGTTCTTCTTGAAAAAAAACTTCTTTTTTTCTTTTACATGTGAATAAGGCATTTACATATAACAGTTCTCTTCTGTCTAATATTTGTAATAATTCCTTATCACCGACTTTTTGGAGATTAGCAATTTTACATGTGTATATGAACCATTGTGTTTCTGATGAGGTGCTAAGATAGCACTAAAACAACAGCCATGTTTTTATTATAAACTTGTAATAAAAATATTACTATATATAATGCTCTAATGTGCGTTGTAGTACAGCGTATATCGGCTCGGAATGAGAAATCAGGGAGCCGAGTTCAAATTCTAGTTAAATTCATTGCACTCACTTATGCGCAAATACTCTTGGGAAAGGTATTAATCTGTCTCTTCCCTCCAGTTATGGGTTAAATAGCAGGACAGATTGGGTTCTATAGCCTTGGTTGGCAACCAGTCTACCGCAGAAAGTAATGGCAACCTACTGTGGGATAATCATCTGCCCAGTCAGTCATATCTCTTTCGAGACATGAACGCCCAAGCATGTATCACGTATGGCACTTAACTGACTGAATTCTGTACTAAGTATCAAGCAATCTTAAAAAAAAAAAAAGTAAATCACTACTAGTGGTGGACTTGCCAACCTATTAGTTTGTATTACTAAAGATATATATGATAAAATAAAGAACAAATAGAAAATGTATATCAATCTAAAAGTTTCACTTTTATTAAATGCCATCTCTTCTTGGGAAAAATGGAAGAGTGGTTCCCTGTTGTCTTCTCTCTATCTGTCGCGAAGGAATATTTGAGAAAATACATAAAATATGGCACAAGGCCACACGTTGGAGCAGGGCAGTGGAAGCTGTCCTCAAGTTAAATTTAACTTGTCACCATCACTCAGAACTAGACAGCACAGGTTACTCTATTATTTAACCCATAGATGAATGGAGAAATGCATAAATCCATTTCAGTTACAAAGTGAACATAATAGACTAGGCCAGAATTTGAACTCAGCTCACTGATTACATTCTCTACTCCAATATGTTACACATCCCTGGTCTAAGTATGCCTAGTTCAAATGCAGTTAGTGATAAAATGCAAATATGATTGTTTAATTCTCCATTTAATTAATTCAGCATTTGATTTAATGAATGTAATCAATCAGATAAATGAATGTTTTTTTTTGTTTTGTTTTTTTTAGCCTTACTTGTAATATTTTGTACTCCATAAATAGTTAACATTTATATAATACTAAAACTATAATCATGTGCCATAATTAATAGGCCACCACAGTTTTAAAAAAAAAAAAAAAATGTATTTCATACTATTTTTATTATTTATTGCCAAGTGGATAATTCTAAATGTAAATAGAATGGTTCTTTTGTTATTATTACTTTGCAAAATTTTACAAGGCAGTCAGGAAGCCTCTGCTTCGCCTAGACAATAAGAAAAGACTAGTATAGGGAAGAGAGCACAAAAACTGGACACTAAAATAGTTCACTTGATGCGCATATTATTTTGCAATATTAAAAAAGAACCCTCTATTTTCATTTAGAATTATCTACTTGGCAATAAATACTAAAACTAGTATGAAATACAGCATTTCTTTTAAAAAACTGGGGTAGCCTAATAATTATGTCTGGTAGTGTATATTCCTGAGATACAGCTTAAATGACATACAATTTAGAAGCATATTGTACCTTGAATCCCTGGAGTGCTGTGCCAAATTTTATTAAAATTAGAGCAGAGGTTTTTTTAGTTTGGGTGATTTTTCTGTTTTTAAGCAAATTTTAGGAAATTCAGTGTTTGTTTTCAATACACATTCTTATATCAGTCTGTGTGTATATAAACAAACACTTGCATTTTAAATCCACCAATTGTGCACATGAAAAATAAACATTCATAATACATTATAGCATTAAATAAATTTGAATATAACACACTTGAAGAGTTCACTTTATTACTTTTAACTTTTTTTTGTAAACAACTACTTGAAAGGTCAAGAAAGTATGTGTGTCACATGACTTGAGAGTAAATCTATGTATGCTGATTTGCTGTTATATTTTTCAAATAGATATGAGGAAGAAACAAGTATGTAATAAAAAATGTACTCATTTAAAAAAGACTACTTTAGATACAAATTAAAATGTGTAATTAATAATAAAACTGATAATATTGTTAGTTCATCATTTTGAACCATGAACTGTTTTTTTTAAAGAAACCCAAGAGGTTTATGGCTTGTCTGCTCCTAATTATGTTTACTGGGCTATAGTATGTATTAACTTTTTATATATTTTTTATATATATATATATATATATATATATATATATATATAACATTAAAAAAAAAATTTTCACACATTGTAATAAATTCAAATATTTTATTTGCAGTTTGTAAAACCAGGTGTTGTTTACATTGGACAAATTCCACATGGATTTTATGAAAATCAAATGAGAGGATTTTTTAGCCAGTTTGGAAAAATCAGGCGCCTTCGCCTTTCTCGCAGTAAAAAGGTATTTTCTTTCTGCAGTTCTTTGATAAATATTACGCTGGTTAAATTGTATAATTTTTTTTCTTTTTCAGTAATGGTAAAAAAAAAAAGTACAGTTATTTTAGCACAGGAACTGGAATTTGTAATTCAGCTGAGAAATATGTTCACTTCTCTCTCCTCTTTCCCCATTGCTAGATATTTCAACAATATACCTCATCAGTGCATATAAAGATTATTGACAGTGAAGAGTAAATGAATGAATGCTTGGCAAAAGAATGTTCTTACATAACTCTTTATCTCTTGTAGAATAAGCCATTGTCAACCTCTCTTGCCATAACACTCTGTTTTGGGCTTGTTTGTTGTTTACAAGTATGGATGTTGATCCCTATGCAAACCCCTTTAACCTCCAGACAAAGTGGCTTTTTTAAGAATTTCCTATAGTAGACTGGTTGCCACCCGATGCTATATTTATAACCCAGCCTGTCCTGCTAATTGCCCTATAGCTGGGTGATGGGGAAGAAGAATTGGATTCATACTTTTCCCAAGGGTATTAGCAGGTAAGTGAATATAATGAATTCCACTAGAATTCAAACTCAGCTCTCCATTCCTCAATTCTCGCCGCTAATTATTACTCCACTGTGCCTCCAAGTCTTGCATAACTATTCTCATTTAATTGTCTGAGAGAACCTTTTTTTTTTTTTTTTTTTTACCTTCTATTAGTATGGCTGATACTAACCTTCAGGAGAGTGACTCATTCCATCTTCTTGGACTACATTTTCTGCTGACATGTGAAAAGATTATATTGAATCAATTGTTAAGTCTGCAGCTAGAAAAATTTAGTTCAGTGTCATTTTTTTTTTTTAATCATCTCACCCCAAGCAAGGCATTCCACTGCCACTATTGCGCATGGGGTTACATAGAAGGTAAAGAGAAGGAGTGGTTAGACATAGGGAATGTCAGGAGGAAGGTGACAGATGAGTAAGGATAGCGAGGATGAGGGTTGGGCAGATGGGAAGAGTGTTTGATAGAATGGGAGCAGGTTAGTGTGTTAGGTGTCTATTGACCTTACATTTAAACTCCTGGAGATTGTAGCCGTCGGGGAAGCAATCGTGTGGAAGAGAATTCCAGTCGGGAAGTGCAAGGAAAGAAACTGTTGGAGTAGAAGTTATGCCAGACGATTTTTCTGGTAAATGTTCGTTTTAAGTCCCTTCGCTTTTCCCCCCTTCAAATTTATCCAAAATAGCATTATTTCTGTGCAAATGTATATGCTGAACTCAAATCAACAATTAGTTATTGAAGAAACTTACCTTTTTTTTTTTTATCTAAATGTCCATAAAAAAACAAACTATATCTTGCACTTTTTCTCTCTCGTAACTCTCACGAAGTCATGTAATTAACTGCAGAATGACGTTCTACGTAGGCAGAAATTTTGTTTTGAATTTTGGTCAATTTTCTTCCTTTATTGCAACTTCTGGTGATGTTCTTCCGCTAATGAAAGTAATAAGCGTAGAAATACAACAGCGCATTGCTTTCATTGCCGGAAGTATCAGTAAATGAAGAAAAATCAACGAAAATTAGTGCAGATACATTGCATTCGTTTTTTTGAAGCTCAAAGTAGACTGAGTAAACAAGTCAGAAGTTCTACAAATGATACATGCAATAGAAGAAACTGTTAGCATAGAACCATACTTGTTAGAATTTTGTTACCATAGCAATGTTCAATTTAATAGGTCCCCCACACTTTGAGCCTTATGCCTGATTATATACTTAACCTTGATATTCATGCTTTATTAACAATGGTTTTCATCATTTTTCACAATATCACTCTGTATATTTAATTTAGGTACCTCCACTGGAGTCCAGTCATTTTCCTATACCTAAAATTAAATTGAAATTTTAAAAATAAATAATTTATCTTCAAGCTTTAAAATTAGCTTTAATTGACAGCCAAGAGATTAAATTTAATAATTCTAGTAAGCAAAACATACTGGTGTAATTTTTAACCTAAATTATATTGATTTAAATCTAAAATTTTAATTTTTTTTTTTAAATATACCGCCATTTCTGATTGAATGACTCGTTAATTAAACAGTAGCCAAATTTCTGTTTTTAAAAATCTTGAAAAAATAAAAAAAAACTGTGCTGACAGGTTATTAAAGTCAAATTTTAATATTAAAACTTACCTTTATCTATTTTCAATCAATTAATAATTGCTTACTGCCAGAAATTTACAAAAAAAAAGAACAAAATTAATTACGGTAGTCCTTTTTTTTGTTATGTAACTCATAGAGGTGTTGAAAGATGACAGCTACCAGATGTTGACAGATACGCAGTGTATGGTGACCAATCGTGCTAAAAAATTTTAATTTTTTTTTTTTTTTTTTTTTTTTTTTTGGTTTTTAACAAATAGTGAAATTAAAAATTTAACAATTTCAGCACTTATATATTTTATAGAATTTTAGTTTAGATTTATAGCCAGACATTTGAATATGCTTTCTGAATAAATAAAAATTTAAAAAATTTAAATTTCTTTTAAAATAATTGTAATTTAATAAGAAACAATGAGATAAAAAACAAATTTATTTTGGTAAGTGTAAATAAAATGTAACCAGACTTTTCATTGTCGTTTGGTTTGTCCATTTAAAAAAAAAAATTGAAAGAACATGTAAGTGAGGGGAAAAAGAAAGAAAATTCCCCAAATTTAATAAAAAAAAAATTGTCACAATCTTAAATTATTCTGAATTTTGAAATGAATGCCTTTTCATTTTTTTTTCATTTTTTTAAAAATTTAGGTATAACAAAATCAGAAGACTTACTTGTTAATTATTTTTTTCGTGAGGGGGGTATTTTAGACAAAAGTGCGAACAAATGTTTTTGACAAGTTTGTCTAAAAATCTCCAAAAAAAAAAAAAAAATTCAAGTAGAAATTCCCAAACGTATAAAAAGTTACCATTTATGATAATTCTTCAAATTTAATTAGAACAAACTTTTATCGTGAATATTTTTTTGAAGTTCAGTTATGAAAATGTTTTTATTTTCTTGAACTGTATTGTAGTGTTCAATACATATCTTTTTTTTTAATTATCATGAATTACTTAATGCACCTACGGTCACAATTAATTAAAAAATTAAAAATTTTAAAATAAAAAGATACTTTTAAATGTTGATGGAATTACTTGCAAACAGGCTGTTAAATTTTAGAAACGTAAGATTGAAATTGCGTTATGTTTTGCCAAGGGGAATAACCCAGAACGCTTGTTAACTTATAGAATCATTTTGACCCATATGGAACATCGTACTTTATAACTTTGAACGTATTTGCACAAATAATTCATTTTTTTTCTTTTTAAAAATATTTTTGGTGAAAATTTTTTTATTAATTTTTTTTTGTTTTATAGGCAGTATGATCATCAATTCTTAACTAAAAGGAAAAAAAAATACAGTTCTTTAAAAGATTTTTAAAATATTTTTAAAACTTTATACATTATTTATAATAAAAAATGAAAACAATTCTTTTATAATTTTATTAGTAATGAAAAAAAAATTTTTTTTTCAGACTATAATGTCCTTAATTTTTATTATTTATTCCAGCAATTAAAAGCTTATCAAATTAAATTATATCAAAGTTTTATTGCATTTTTTATATTTCTCTTCGGAGCAGATTTTGGTATTCTGAATCATAATTTTAAATAAAAAAAAATACATGATTTATATTTCCCGATGAGTTCTGCGTTTAACTAATAAAACAAAAGATTCCAGAAAATTAAAATTTATTAAAATTTCATGAATTTACTTGAAGGGGGGGGGGTAACAGACTTTTAAAAAAAAATTGTTTTCATCAAAATTTTAAGAAGGTAATAATTTCAAAAATAATTTTATTCATTTGTTAATGAGTACTGAAAGTTTCATTAAAATCCGACAAATATTTGATTTTTGCGAGAATTTCCAAATTAATGTCTGTTGGAAACGAAAAATTGAGTTAAGAAAAAAAAATTACGTAATCAATTATAAAATAGATGTAATATTTTTAACCACGCTAACTCCAAATCAAAAACAAAATTTTCTGACAAAATTTCGAAAATGTTAAAAGGGATTAAAAAATTTTATAAAATAATTAAAATTTACTTTGATCTTTCCTCTTCATAATATTATAAATGTTTTGGATAGAAAAAGTTCCTTTATTAAGTTTTTAACCTTTTAAACTTTTTTTTATGCTGGATTTTTGTGACGTAATGGAGGTACCTAATTTAATTTTAAATAATGATCTCATACCAAATCCTTTAAACCATAGTTTTGGGGATTAAAAATTTTTTTAACTTGTAGATTTAAATCAGAAATAAGATAAGAACAATGCAACTTTGTTTATGACGCTGGAACAAGAAATGTAATTTTTATAATCAGAATGCAATCATTTCAAACATGAGAAATGCAGGAAGCTTGATGGCCTGTTACATAGAATGTTCGAGAATGGATCGGCTGATACATAATTGCCACAAGAAAAACAGCAAAATATTTTAGCTAGTACTGTTTCTCCAATATAACTGGAAAAAGAATTATTCTGTGAAATGTTGGCTTGTTTTCCTTTTATTGAAATTTAAAAAAAAATAAATGCCTTACAGAATTGTTTGTCAATGTACTATTTATTCTACTGAAAAACTTGGTAATAAAAAAAGAATGATGTGGAAAGTACTAAAACTTGTTTAAGCAAAGAGTTTATCAGCATATTTCTTTCTCTGATAATATTAAGTACTGTAATCAAACATCCTTATCAAAATATTTTTGATACTTAAAAGAAACCAATAAAACTCACACAATTAAATTGAAAATTAAAAAAAAAAAAAAATGAGAATATGCAAGTCTTTAAATGGCCCACACCCCTATGAAAAACTATACATTATTAAATTTTTTATAAATAAGGATCTATTAAATTAACATAATGAAATTACTGTCATATGTAAACATTGCAAAATGTTCACCTTAAAATATAGTTAATAATTCTTCATATAAGCATATTGATTTGCTTACATATATCCTTTATTTTATTTTAATTATGATATAAATAATATTAATTTAATAAATGATTGATATAGGTTAAGAATGTATGGTGAATTGATAAACAAATGTACACTGAACCAAAAAAAATTTAATCATACTAAAAGTCCCTTTAAGACAAGTTTTATTATAAACAAAGAGCAAGAATGCATATAACTAAGAGTATTTCTTTGTAACTAAAATGTATACATCTTGCCTGAATTAAGCAGTCTAGCCCTAAAAATGACATTTTTCCTTAGGTATGTATGAATGCCTCACATTCCCTAACATCTAACATATTTTAAATTTTCAAAGACAACCTGCATTTTGATTAGTTGAATTAAACACACTCATATGATCTAAAATTTGTATCTTTCCCCTTCCATATCAACTCTTTAATAAGCAAATGTATTATTTCTACATTCAAATGTAAATCATTTTCACCAAAGTTATTGAACATTGCCTGATGATGAAATAAAAGCTTTAAGTCACGAAACAGAAATGTCCATGTCGCAATGTAAATTAATTTTAAATAAAAAACAAATATTTGATTTTATTGCACTCTACAATCTACGTTGTATTGAGCACTTTTGAAAACGTTAATGCCGGGAAAGTTTGGATTCTAAACCTGTTGAATCTCTTCATCTGGAGGTTTAAACTTCAAAATTGGCTTGAATCTGCTGTTAAAGAGACAAACTCTTTGTGCTTATCAACACTCTATCTACATCCCAATATTGAACACTTTGATAAGAACTTGCTTGCCAAAATACATTTTATCAGTAAAACCACTGAAAAACATCAACCTTGGTGCTAAACATTATCATAATTAAACAGACATATATATATATATATATATATATATATATATATATATATCTATATAGTCATCAGCTGACAGATCTGTTTAACTGTATCACAGCTCATCAGTACAGTTAGACATTCGATTGCTTTTTACCCAGGATTGAAACCCAACTGAATTGACGTCAGTCGGCGATTCTACCTCTGAGCTATGGGCGCTCGGTAGGAGACAGACTTTTTAGAGTGTACATTATCATTATACACACGCCCAATAGCTGAAAGTGTTCTAATTCATTGCAACACACTTTTATAGATACTGTAAAATTCTAAATTTAAATGATGATACTGTATAGATACAATATTATCTTCTTAAGGAAAGTTAAGTTAATGGTCTTTTAGGCTTTCTCCATGCGACTAGAAGTTTACTTTTTAAATAATATAAATTATAGGTCATGATGGGAAGTGGAGTATGACCAAAAAAGAAAGATGGCAATTCGAAATGTGTAAGGAAAAAAGGAAACTTTTAATGGAAAGGAGATGATTGTAACTTGGGACTCTGAGAAAACACTGTGTTTAATATGTATTATACTGTAACTTGTACTTTAATCAAAATCACAAAATGATTCATACACTTGTAATAGAAGCATTCAGCTATAGTAAACATATCTTTTATTGAATATCCCCATAACCTCCATTTTTTTAAAAATTTCTCCTGTTATGTCCACACACCTCATTCACTGACCCACTACCTTGGGTGCCTCTTGTGCCTTGAATTTTTGTAAAAATTAATATTTGGTGTTGGGAGGCACAGCTGATCCAGATATTGATAAGGCTACAGTGGCTGGTCATGAGCAGATGACAATTTTTATTAAATATTTTTTTTATCTCTTAACCTGAACATTTTGTGCCATTATAAGTATTTTATTTTTGTTTATTGCAGACTGGAAATTCCAAAGGATTCGCTTTCATTGAATTTAAATCTGAAGAAGTGGCTAAAATTGTAGCTGAAACTATGAACAATTATTTAATGTATGAGAAAATCATAAAATGTGAGTATATACCATTCTTGGATTGATTTTTCACCAGATCACATCTTTATCATTTTTAGTTGTCATTGTCATTTAATATATGCAGAAAATGTAACAAGCTGCAAATGATGATCAGTGACCTCTCATAGAGGGGAGGGAAAGTAGAAAAATATACTGTTTGTGGTTCATGTTTTATTCAGATATAGAATGAGAAGAGAAAGAGGTTAATCAAGGTATAATTTTGTTTTTTTTATGGAAAAAAGTCGGTGCATTATGTAAAACATCAAAATCATTTGCCTCACATTAGTTGGTTATGTTAGTCACTTTAATGAGCGGTTTCCATAAAAAAAAATACTACACAATTTTTGAGTAACAGGTGATGAAAAGTGGATACTTTAACAACATAAAATGCAAGAAATCATGGGCTAAGCAAAATGAACCACCACAAACCATACTAAAAGTTGGCTTTCTTCTAAAAGAAAATATATACATGTAGAAAAAGCTGGGAGTGGAGTACTGACAGTTTTTCTCACAACTACAAGCCTTATATCTACAACTGCAAGATTTGATTTACTTTCATTATTGAATATGATATGCTCTCATCGCAGTTTAAAAAAAAAACTTACTGCTTCTCCAAAACCAGCATTCTATTTTATACTGAAATATGCCATCAATATTTAAACATGCAACTCTAATAAAAAGATTTATTTTTTATTATTACAATTACCAACTCATTCATAATTTACTTAGTGCCTCTTTTGATGTTAACCAGTAAAGTCCATCATTTTCAGTTCTACTCTATTCAGGCTCACTGTTTCAACTACAGGCTGATGGCTATATCACATTGAAACACCAGTTCCCGTGCAATTACCAAAGTTAAGCAACATTGAACCTGGTCAGTAATTGCTTAGGGATACAATGTGCTGTAAACTTTGATGTGTGGGTGGTTTAATTGATAAGGGGTCAGAATTGTTAATTGGTGACCCGAGTTCTGGCTCATTGTATTAATCTATGCAGAATACCCTTTAGGGGGGGAAAAGAATGAATTTACCTCTTCTTCCCTTAACTATGAGTTAGTAAGACTTGTATTGTCAAACCATTATTATATCAAAAAGCAAGTCTAACCATCTAAAAATATTTTCTGGTTTTAAGTAGGTACCTCCACTTTTTCGGAAGGGATTTTCAATACTTACTTTTAAAATTAAATTTTTAAAATGAAAAAAACATTCTTAAAGATTTTGTTTTAAATTTAATTAAAAGCTTAGTGATTAGATTTATTATTTCCATTAATTAAAAAATTCTGGTGTATTTCATATAGAAATTATATAGATGTGAATGTCACATTTAATTTCGATTTCTTAAAATTTTCTTAAAAGCAGCCATGCTCTTAAAATTAAAAAATTTGTAAACAAACACAAATTATCAATTTTTAAAAATATTTCAAAAGATTTCTGACACTTTATTTTAGTGAAAATTGAAAGTTTAATTTATCTAATTTGAAACACATATTACTTATTTATAGCATAAAAAAGTAATATACAACAAATTATTAACGATTGATCGTGTTTATCAAATCGAATGTTTGATGAATTGTTGACAGACATAGTGATGACAGATGCTACGGATGACCAGAAATGACAAATTTTCATAGACATCTATAATTAAAAAAAATTAAAAACAACATAAATAAGCAAAAAATTAACACCTCGATTTGGAAATTTTTTTTTAATAAATAAAAAATTATTTAATCAGTAATTGTTAGTAAACTTTAATTAACATTAAGTAAAATAAAAAAAAAACTAGTTTTCTATTTCGAAAAAAATATGAACACAGTTGAAAAAAAGTAGAACTATTCAACAAAAAAATTAATAGAAAATGAAAAACCTAATTTCAAATAAGCAGGAAATAGTTTTAAAATAATTTATAAATAATTATGGTGTTCTCACTCATCAATCAGGATTTTTTGCAATTAAGTTACTATTTTTTCTTGTTTATATAGAATATGGTGTGTCTTGTTTGTGATTGGTTGGTTATTCCTTTTCTTTTTGTTTGTGATTGGTTGAGTTTATTATCTTTTTCTTTCTTTTTGTAGTTTGATTTATTTTTATTTTAGTGTATGCTTAAATGGGTGTTTATTTGGGATGGATCCTTTTGTTTTATTGGCCTCTTTTTTTCTTGGTTAATGTGTTGGTATATTTTGCTGCGTGATGATTTGTTTGTTAGTTTTTGTTTTTTTTTTGTTTTTTTTTGAAGCAAACAGCCCTGACAATTGAGATCATAAAACTTCAAAGTCTGCATGTATCTTCTGTATTAAACAACAAACTCTTTGTGTGTGTGTGTGTATATAATGTATGTATGTATGTAATATTTTTATTTTTAAGGCAAAGTGGTTCCTCCAGAGAAGGTGAAACCAGGATTGTTTATTGGCTGCAATCGACCATTCCGGAGACCTAAATCCCACATTGTTGCTCGCAAAAGGCACAATAAACCAAAAAGCACAGCTCAGCAGCTATCATCCACATTCAAATCACTTAAAGGACTTAAGAAAAAAATGGCCAAATTTGAAGAACTAGGTATTCAATATAACCCAAAAGAATTAGTAAGTATTGTTTTTTTGTTTTCTCTCTCTCTCTCTCTCATATATGTGGTATTGTTTGTAAACTGCTACAATTTGTTTTCCTGTAACACAATTTTTGTAATCCATTAAATAGATCCAGAGGTGTTTGACTTGGGCTTGCAAAATAACTTCAACCGTGTAGATTTCTAAAAGAGAGGTATCATAAATAGAAATCAAAATCTATCTTTATTTTTACTTCTTTACCCTTGAATCTATAAAGATGATTTTTGGATCAAACCACTCATGTCTTATCCTCTATGAAGGCAATGATGAAAAGATCATTGAATACTGTATGGCTTATTTTTATTTGGAAACTCATAATGGCCTATATTTTAATATTATATAAAATATAGAAATACGTATGTAATATTTACCTTAAAATCATGAAAATTTATGAATTATCTGAAATAATATCCTCGCCTTTTGTCATTTTATTTACTGATGGATTCCTTTAAAATCTTAATTTTTATCTGAAGTCCTCACATGATTATTTAATAAATTAACTGAACCAACATCCTCACCTTCACTTGAAACAATATAATTAGGCCATAGATGTATATACATACTTAGCTGTGTATTTTGTCAAGGTGCAACTGGGATTAATTTTGCACAAAGTAAGGGGGATCCTGTCTGACAAAGGATTTGTTGTATTGATTTGAGTTTTCTTAGGCCAGATGTTCTTTCTGATGCCCAACTCAGACTCATGGTAGTGTTTTTATTGAGACATCTCTAGGAAGGTTGCCATTCAAGACTTTAGATCCTAGCTATATATATATATATGATAAAAATTAAAAACTCACAAGATTGTATAGCCATTTCAATGGGTGAAACTAACCACATATCATTGATCATAATCATATGATAAATTACAGTTATTTGTTGAGTGTGTAAAGACAACAGAAGTAGGAGTGTCAGAAAGAAAAAAGAGGAAGGAAAAAGTGTCAGATTAGCAGACAGGAGAGAATGCTGGCAAATAGGAGAGGGGAGATGGATACATTAAATAAAGATAAAAATGTATTTAGAGCAGCACAGTGTTGAATTTTACCTGGCCTTTTTAAATTTTTCAAAGAAAATTTTCCCCGTTTCAATTAAAAAGAAGAGCTTAAATAATGTTAAGATCAAATTTATTTACATTAAAAATTATCCTCAGAAATAAAAAAAAAAAAAAAAAAAAAAGTAGTGGGGGATAATTAAAAAAAATTTAGAGCCTGAATGGAAAAATTTAGAACTAGAGTGAAGAGGCGATATAAAAAATGGGGGATGTTGTTTTAATTCTCTAGTGTAGCTATATATATATATATATATATATTGTGTGTGTGTGTCTGTAAATATTTTGTATATATTATATATTTTCTTTTCATTTTGTCCCATTTTAAATATATTTATTTATATCAGTAGTATTATGTAAGTATTGATGTCATCTCAAATTTCATTTCTTATATTTAATGTAAATTTTAACAATGTTAATTTTTAACATTAGTTTCTGAATTAATTTTCATTTTTTTTTCCCCTCAGGAATGTTCTTTAAAGAATCAAATCCAGGAATTGAAAGGAAAGAATTTCAAGCCAAAGACTGCAATTGATACATCATAAATCACTACCTTTGCAAATAGATCAACATATCTATGATCCCTCCCCATTTTCTCGATTAAATTTTTTTCTTTTCCCTTCTTCCTCAGTGCTCCTCATCTCGGTCACTTCATCAAATGGAGAAATTTATTCAATAAATAAGCCACTTGGAACTTTTATTCATGTATTAATTTATTTTTTCACTCTTGCAGTATCATGAAGAGATGTACTTAGTGGTTGAAGTAGTTGTATTTTTTTTTTTCACTGGTTGTCAGTAATCAGTTAGAAGCCATGATTTCAAGTGGCGATTCTTGAATTCATCAGGCTGTCTTCAGATGGTGCAACACAACCTTTTTTTTTTTTTTTTTAGTTGGAACATCTCTTCCATAAGTCATATTCATTTAGGACATAGACGATCATTGCTCTTCACAGCTTCCCTTTTCAAGATCTGTAATGATTGTTCTTGGTGACAATAGTAAAGTGGTTTCTTGTTGCCTTTTCACAACTTATGTTGGAGACACATGGTTGAGAGGATTAAGGCATTGGCTAGGGGAAAGAAATGGGTATGCAACAAATAGACTGGGTACTATTAACTTGATACCCCCAAACATAAAAATTGGAATGAAAACAGTTACCAAGTATGACAAATTCATGAAGAAAGTCAGAGGTAAAATACTGTCAGTCTAACAACCAAGATGAGGATACTGGTATGAATGTACACTCACCCCAGTATCCTCATCTTGATTGCTATACTCACACTTAGTCACAATTTTAAATTCAGAGTTGTCTTTCTAGACTAGTTACTAGACTAGACCACAGAGCTTGGTATATCCTGCTATTTAACCTATTAACAGAGGGAGAGAAGAGATAGATTCATGGCTTTTCTAAGGATATATTTCAAAAGGAATAAACTGTCTGAAATGAAATTAGTTTCATGTTAAAATTTCTTTTTAATGAAATAAGAAAAACAAAAATATTCTCTACTGCATCCTCTTTCTTTTTTTTTTCTTTTGCTCTGTCTTCATAACGAGTTTTAATATTTCACTTTCTCCTACTTTTCCTTCCTTACTATCATTTTAGTCTCTTGCTTGCTATCTCTTGACATTTTGACATTGCCTCTTAACACTGATATACAAAATTTTTTAGATATTAGCTGTAGTTTGGGCCCATTTTTTTTCTTGAGATATGAGTGAGTTTCAGATCAGCATCCGCCAAGCTTTGCAAGTATTTCCACTTGCAATACACATGTTCACCTCACTTTCGAAGAAACTGTTGTCTTTTTTTGCTGTTATTTTGCAAAATTCTTTTATTGACACCACGAGTCCAAAGAAAATAAGTGTAAAGAGCAGTAGAGAAAAGTGAAATTGATAGTGTCCCAAAATGACAACATTCAGAGAAAATAAAAATTAATGTAGGCGACATGGAAGTTTTAAAAATAGCAAAAAGTTAAATTAAAACTTAGTTCCAGTAATGGACAAAAGGTAAATGTTGAAATTTTAAAATTAAGTGATAAAGTATTCAGTATCATAGATTAGACTAGCTTCTCTCTCTTATATATATATATATATATATATATAAATTTTTTGTAAACAAGTTACTATGTTTACAAATGAAAAATATTCAAAAGTTCTACAATGTAATTGTATTGAACACTTTTAATACGACAGATATAATTTAATTATGACCAAAAACAGTGATTAAATAATTATATATAATCTGACAAAATGAATAGAATAAGTAAAGAACAGGTATGAAAAGTGTCTTTAATCTAACATTTTTTAAACTTCTTCAGAGATTTGTTAATAAAACAATAATTTAAAAAATTTTTACATTTTTAAAAAAAAAAAAAACTAAGATGACAGTATGTTGATTGATGGTTGATTTCATTACTAACATTAGCAACATAAACATGCTTTCATACATTAAACCACCAGCCATTATTCTTACACACATAATTGAAAAATTTGTCTATAGTTTAAATACGCTTGGCACATGCATTATTTTCGCATACATGCATGTAAACAGATATTTATACACGCTTACATTTAAAATAAACATTTATTGCTTTTATTACACATGGCACACACACACAAAGCATAGGTTTCCTACATTTAAAAATGATCATCCATTGCAAAATTGCTTTATTTATCTGACCAATGAAATCAAACTTTAATCAACCTTTCTTTTTCTCTCTCTCTCTCACTCACTCACTCACTCACTCTCTCTCTCTCTCTCACTCACTCACTCTCTCTCTCTCTCACTCACTCACTCACTCACTCACACACACACACGTTGCCTTATGGATTGTCTGAACTTTGATTGAGTACAGTTTTGTTCCAGTGGTTATCTGCTCAGTTTGAATTCCAGTTTAATTCCTTGCATTCACTTATGTACAAATATTCTTGGGAAAGGCATTCGTCTCTTCCCTCCAGTTATGGGTTCTATAGCCTTGGATAGCAACCAGTCTACCACTGAAAGTAATGGCAAACTACTGTGGGATAATCTTCTGCCCAGTCAGTCATATCTCTTTCGAGACATGATTGCCCAAGCGTGTATTACGTATGGCACTTAACTGACTGACAGTTTTTCTTTACAATTTTTGTTTTTCTCTTATTTTATTGTTTGCAAATTACATTTCTCGTTTATTCACGTTTTTTGCTTGTAAGAAACCCACAAATACAAAATTAGGTTGTTTTTTTGTTTTGCGGGGAAGTTTGATGAATTGGACATATTCCCATTAAATTTGTATCTCAAGGCATTACTATATATATATATATATATATATATATATAGTCATCTGCAGACAGATCTGTTTTGCTGTATCACAGCTCATCAGTACGGTTAGACAGCTGATTGCTTTTTACACAGGATTTGAACCCGACCGAATGGGCGTCAGTCAGCGATTCTACCTCTGAGCTACGGGTGCTCGGTATATATATGAGGTTGCACACATGTATAGTATTATTATTCAGGTGTTAAGAAAATGCTGCTCAATGTAGTATGAACAGAGCTGTTTTATTTTACCCCAAGCAAGGCATTCCACTGCCACTATAGCGGGTTACATAGAGGGATTGGGTATAGGAAATGTCAGAAGGAGGGAGATAGACGACTTAGGATGTACATAGGGAGAGAGTGGGAGTGAGTTAGTGTGTTAGGTGTCTATTGACCTTACATTTAAACTCCTGGAGGTTGTAGCCGTCGGGGAAGCAAGCATGTGGTAGGGAATTCCACAGGCGGGAAGTGCGAGGAAAGAAGCTGTTGGAGTAGAAATTGCGGTTACATTTCATCGGTTTCACTGTAAAAGGGTGGGACCTAGTTGCCAATCTAGTATCTCATGCAAATTCACATCTGGGGGTACCAGTGATTTAAGTTCGTAGGAGCAGAAGCCATGATAGTATTTATAGAAGAGGCACAGGGATGCCACGTCACACCGATGAGAGAGATACTGCAGGCGGTCAGCCAAGTCGGTATCAATCACATTATAGATTCTTTGCTGTATTTTGTCAAGAACCCCGAGGAGAATAGAAGGGGCACCCGACCAGATGTGGCAGCAGTACTCAATACACGGGTGGATGGTGGATTTATATAATTGCAGGATAGATTCAGGCGGAAAGAATTTCCGGGCCATGCACAGAGAGCCGACTTTCATAGCTGCGGATTTAGCAATGGATTCGATGTAGTCATTCCACTTGAGGTCCGCTGAGAGTGTCAGGCCAAGCAGGTGTAGTGATTTACTCTCTGGGAGGCAAACCTGTTCCGTGCTAATGGGAGGGATGTGCGGTTGTCTGTTGTCGGTTAATTGACAGCAGCTTCGTTTTGGAAGAATTGATTTTTACGAGCCATTTCTTACCCCAATCCACTACAGATTGGAGGTCCTTCTCAAGCTTGGCAGCGAGGTTCGCCTTGTTACCAACACCAGATTTTTGATCGAGGCGAGAGTAAACTGTTATCATCAGCGTACATGTCTACTTATGGTATCGGGAAGATCATTGATATAGATTAGAAAGAGCGTAGGACCTAGGATAGAGCCCTGGGGTACACCCACGTTTGTAGGGTAGTTCTGGGAGGCATGTCCGTTTAATACCACCTTCAGTGTGTGGTTAGAGAGGAATGACCTGATTAAGTCCAACAAAAGTCCAGTTATGCCATAGCTTCACAGTTTCTGTAGAAGGCCAGCATGCCATACTCTGTCGAATGCTTTAGAGATATCCAAGGCGATGGTTCGGGCTTCAGCATTCTTGTCGAGAGCCTGGTATATATACTCGGTGATGGTCGTTAGCATATCAGCAGTGGACCTGGTGAAGTGGAAGCCATACTGTTTGTCTGAGAGGAGCCCGTGGGCTGTGAGATGCTGAACGACCTCGGCATTGATAATGGCTTTGAACACTTTGCCGAAGATCGGAAGAAGGCTGATGGGGCGGTAATTTGCGGGGTCCAATGGTTCACCAGTGTTCTTGAATATTGGAACCACAGAAGAAGACTTCCAACAGGCAGGAAAGCAGGAGGAAGATAGGCAGAGGTTGTAGAGCTTAGAAAGGATAGAGGAGAGTTCAGGGACACAATTCTTCAAAACTATGATTGGAATTCCATCTCCACCACTCGCTTTGTGAGGGTCCAGTTTTGAGATTATGCTAGAAATCAGCAAGGGCGTGATGTGGACGTCATTCAATTGGGCCTCAGTTCTAGATGGGAAATCGGGTGTATGGATTTCAGACGAATCCAGAGTGGAATTGGTTGAGAATCTACGGGCAAAGCATTCGGCCTTGTCCGCTGAGGAGGTGAGGACCTCAAACTCGTTTACCAGTGGGGGTATTGAGGACTTTGCAGAGGCGCCAGTACTCTTTGGTATCGAACTTGGAGGATGCTATGCGCTGCTTCATCCTGGCAGCAAACAGCATCTTAGCTTCGTTAAGTATCTTTTTACACTTATTACAATCTGTGGCGAAAAGGCGCCTGTTTTGGTCTGACACATGGCTACGATAAAGCCGGAAGAAGTGATTCCGGTGGGCAATGGCGGCCGAGCAAACGGACGTGAACCAGGTAGATGAATGGGATTTAAGCTAAAATTTCCTGGCAGGGATGAATGCATCAATGCCAGCCTTAACCCAGGAGGAAACCTCTGATGCACAGTCTTCGGTGGGAAGACTAAAAATATTGTTCCAAGGGACGTCGCAGAGGAAGTCACGGAACGAATCCCAGTCTGCTCTTTGATAGCAGTAGGATATTCTGTTGGTCTTGGTTTCTTGGGTAGGGGTGGAGTGGAACGAGATGTTGACAGAAACTACGGCTTGGTCAGAGTTTCCGAGAGGGCAGAGCTGTCTGGTATATATTATTAAATATACATATTGTCCTACGTCAATAACACAACTCGCTTTCATGTGTTATGCAATCAGGTGCATTTTTTAAACTGACAGTTTAATAAATTTGAATTTATGTTCACTTATGCCTTTTAAAAAAAGCTTATCTTAAACCATATAAATAACTCAAATCTACTTAGAAAAAAAGTAATCGAATGACTACATGAAAAAAATACTTAAATTTAGACTCCAAATTGATATAGATTCCTTTACATGTTTACCCCTTTTCTTTCTCGCTTTTTTCCCCCCCACAAATATTGCTATTAAGAGTTACGCCCCTTTGATTTTTATTTTACTCCCTGCATTTTAATATTAAATTTTTATTTTTTTATCTACATATAATCTCAGAATATTTAAATTTTTAGGTTTTATGAATTACGCCCCTTTGATTTCTTCACCCTGCATTTTAGTATTTTTTTATTTTCAAATTTTAATTTTTTATCTACATGTAATCTTAAAATATTTAAGTTTTTACTGTTGTTATTAAAAAGCATTAACCCTGCTTTATAAAATTTAACTCCCATGAATATCAAATGAACTTAAATTCAAATCTATTAGACTGTCAGTTTGAAAAATGCACCTGATGATTGCATAATGCATATAACTGAGAGTCGTACTATCAATGTAGGACTGTATAACAATAAAAGGCTTAATACAAAACAAAATGGAGTAAAACTTAAAATAGGGTTTTATTCTATCATCTGTAATGATTTGCCACAAACAATTATATGAACTCAGAAAGTATCATTTTACAAAATAATGCACTCACTACATTAGTTGCTCATCATAATGAGTTTTATAAATTTGATTTTAAAAAATAAAATAATAATTGCTACTTTTAATTAAAAGGGAAAGCAATTTACTAACATGATAATGTATAGAAAGTGCTTTAATCTGCAGATCACCTACAGTTAATTTGCATCCAGGTTCTTATAACATTTCAACCTTTTTTTAGCAAATTTTCTCTTATAACAATTTGGGAACTTATTAGCTGAAGTGATAAAAATCTAAGGAAAAAGGAACTGAATGAAATTGGCTAGACTATATACCCAAACACAAAGAATTTTGACGTTTAAAACCTTGGTAGCCTCTCTTTCATGCACATGTATAGTTACACCAACATAAACATCACTTTTGTCCATTGAAATGCTAAAGAACAAAATCTGTCGTATGAACAAGAAATTTTCAAGTTTGTCATAAATTTTTCTTTATATAATGCTAGCTATTAATGCAAGAAGTTATTATAAAGGTGACTGAAAAATCTTTTTTTAAATATTCATTAACTATAATTTTTACAAGAAATTGATAGAGAGAAGCATTTAGCATAAAGTTTTTATTTCAGATTTTAATATGGGCACCAGATTTCACTACTAGCTTCTCAAGCCACCCAGAAATTGTGTCAATTGATTTCACCAGAAACTTTTGAGTTATGGAAGACATAACTTTCTATATTCACACAAGTTCTTCAAAATCTTGGTTTGCTATTGTAGACTTGCTTTTTTAACCAACCCCAAAGGAAAAAGATACAGAGTGTCAAGTCAGTATGATGAACTCTCCCATGTAACTATAATTTTTACAAAACTGGATCGTCTGTCCTACATAAAATAAGAAGTTACTTTTCAGTCACCTTGTTTCCTCTCACTTCTAACACATGTCTCTCTATTTAGTTTTGGTTTTAAGTATAGTAAACTTGCTCCTTTAACCAACTCCAAAAAAACCCCCAAAAAACAATTAAAGCATGTTAAGTCAAGATCCCTGGGATGGCTGCTCCTAAATAAAACATGCACTATTACCCTGTATATATTAGACTAGACTGATAATTATTAAATTTCATTGTATAATTTTCAGTTCTTATTGATGGTCAACTCAGTTTTGTAATTTTTCAATTGCTCATCAGTACTCAACCAAAATAATTTTTTTCTAAGCAATGTAGCCAATTTTAATTTTTTATAAATGCACATTTGTATGTGCTGATTTTCAAATCTAAATTACAACTGTTAATTTTGCAAGGTCACTACAATAATTGAAGAACCAAAATGTTTGTAATTTTAGATATAAAATTTACAGAAGCCTATCTGAGTTCTCTATGAAAAATTCTGAAACTTTTAAGTTGACCTTTGATAAGTACTAAACATATCTAAATAACGATTTTTTTTTTCATTTTTCACTACTTTTAGTGTTTACCCACTTCCCAATGTTTTTTCCCCAATTCCTCCCCATTTAATATGTAATTTTCTTGGTTAGAGATTGTAACTAATTTCAGCAATGGATGTGGTATATACTTCACTCTGATCTTGGGTAGAAAGGTATGGTCATATATAGAAACAAGTAAAATACTAATGTAGACGATGTAGTAGTTTCCTTTTTATAATATTTCTGCTGTTCAGGTCTCCCCCCCCCCACACACACACAATATTAGACAATGATTAATTCAGATTTGTTTCCTAAACCTATCAGGTATTTGACTGCACATTCTATCAAGTAGAATGGGAGCAAACATTGTTCATGCCTAGTTTGCACTTTGCCTTTTAAGCAATTACCTTAGCTTCTTTCAGATAGAGGAGAATGCTGGTACACATTAATTTCAGACTTCTAAATTAACTCTTTGATTCGCACAGTTGCAGGATAATGGTCCAGCAACACCTGTTGCTCATGTCGTTCTTTCCCGGGCGAGGGCAACTCTACCAGGCTAGAGTGTTTTGATAGCTATTCCTCTCTTCTGATGTTTGCTTTGGCGAACGAGTCTTCCTGACGCACTTATCTCCCTTCTTATGTTAGCTGCTTTGAGGTCTCTAAGCAGCTTGCCAGTGCTGGATTGCTATGTGATATCCTTCTGTATGGCAGTGAGAAGGATGCTGAGGACACCATGACTAACAACGAGGTGTTGGAAAGGACGGAAATGAGAAGAAAACTCATACTTAATGTAAGGAAGAGACAGATGAGTTTTCTGGGACATGGAAGGAATCCTGGAGAGCTTAAAACTCACAGGACGGATAGAAGGAAAGAGAGACAGGGGAAAGTAGTGCAAGACATACTTGATAGGTCTGAGCAAATGGATGGCAGAGCGGGTTTTGGGAGAGATACCAAGAGGAAGAATTATGAGAGCGATAAAAGACAGTCGAGTGAAAGTCCATGATTGCTTATGTCTTGGAGGAATACGTCACAAGAAGCAGCAGCTGATGTTTTCATACTTAGCTTGCTAATACTTGCAAAATTATCTTTTTTTTAACACACGTTATTGATACTAAGTATTACTATATCTTGTATTTTGGTCTTTAAATCTGGAGTTTAAATTGAAATTTTTGAAAATCAAAGTTTACAGGAAAGGCAAAAGAGAATTCCACAAGCAAAAAAAAAACTGAGCTTTGACTGGACAATTGTTTGACCTTATCCAGTCATTCCTTTCAAATCACACAATGAAGGTATTATTGAACAGACATGTCGCCCAATACTATCATACAAACTCGGGTGTCCCTTAAGGCTTTATTCTAGGTCCTATGCTTTTTCTTGTCTACATTAACGATCTCCCAGATGTAATAAGATCCCAAGTAGGCATATACGCTGACGACACTACGGTTTACTCTCGCATCAATCAAAAATCTACTGAGGCTGACAAAGCAAACCTCACTGCCGAGCTTGTTAAAAGACCTCCAATCTGTAATGGACTAGGGTAAGAAATGGCTTGTGAATTTTAATGTTTCCGAAACGAAGCTGCTATTTATTAATCATCACAGACAATCACTCCTATCCACTATTAGCATGGATCAGGCTAGTCTCTCTGAAAGCAAAACACTGTGCCTCCTTGGGTTAACTCTCACAACAGACCTCAAGTTTAAATGACTATATAGAATCCATAAGAAAGTTAGTTCTCTGTGTAAAGTCAATAGTCATCTATCTCACTAACCTGCATCCTCTCTCTCATGCTCCTTTCTTAGTCCACTCTACTCTCATCAGTATTCTCATCCTTCTCTTACCCACTTCCTGACACCCTGTATAACTTGTCACTCTTTCTCATAACTTTCCTCCTATGTAACCCCCTCTGTAAAACAGTAGCAGTAAAATGCCTTGCTTGGGGCGATATCATTATAACAAAATTTTTTTAAACTACTGCTATTATATTGGTTATAATTTATATTATAGAAAATATATTTGGGGGCCAATACTGTTTTCTGACAATTTACAATAAGGTTGAAAATTTACTTTCAGTCCTAATTTTTGATTAGGAACAAATACTGCTACTGTTGTAAGTAAACATAAACAAATTATTATACACAGCCTCGATATGCAGGTGGTAGTGAACTATTGAAACTCAATACAGTGTCTTTGCATAGGTTCTGATATGGTATGGCATAGTACTACTAAATGTATAAATGATGCTATAGTTCATTTCTTGCAAATATAGCTAGTCTATCAAGAAAGAGCAAACAATATTATGCAGTAAAAATATACTGCTAACTATTTTTCCTTCCATTTTTCAATACGAGGTCATTAAAAAAAGAGCAGAATTTGAAAATTAAAAAAAAAACGAAATACTAAGAGACAAATACATTCAACACAATGCTGGATAAAAAATTCAAATTTATTAAAATGAAAAAAAAATTTTTTTCCATATAAATTTAAATTATAATTTGTGGAAAAGATCTTTATCGTCTGTGGCCCCTAGGTCACCAGATCTTACCTCGTGCAACTTTTATCTGTGGTAGCATATCAAAGAAAGTGTGTTTGTTCTACCTATGCCTGCTACTCTTGAAAATTTGATACATCAAATTGTTAAAGGTCTCAAGTTAATATCCACAGATCACAGATCAATCAACTCTAGTGTTGCAAGAAGTGAAATATCCTTTTGATGTTTCTTGCACAACACATTATGCTCATGTTGAGTGCATACAAGTTGAACGACCATAAAATAACAAACTTTGAACATTTTCCTATCCAGTAATGTGTTGAGTTTATTTTTGTCTCTTAGCATTTGTTTAATGAAATTTCAAAATTTGCTCTTTCTTTTTGAAAGACCCTGTATTTTGGTGGATCAAGTAATTTTTTTACTGTTAATTAAAATTTACATAAACCAGTTTCAATTAACTATTAACCACTTGACTCTAGTTCTTTCACCACCCCATATATCCTTTCCTTTCCACCTTTGCAACTGTCTTCACACCTGTATTCTCATCCTTCTCTTGCTCCTTTCTAACTGGTTCGTCTTCCTCTTCACTCTCTTCTACTTACTCTTTTTACTCTTATGTAGCCCCCTGCACATCAGCCATGCTCGGGGTGATGCGATTAAAAAAAAAAAAATTAAATAGCATTCATAGATACTTTAGGATGAATCTTTTAATACTTTACAACTATACCATCATTTTGCTAAAGAAATAATTTGTATTAAATACAATATTTTCCGGCTTGGAAAGAAATTTTTAAGAAAAAAAAACAAAGAAAAAAATGTAGTTCTCATAGAATATCACATTCACCATGCATCCATCACATACTGTTGCCACGTATTGTTTGCATTAATCACTCATCCAATTTTGTTTGTATGCCAATAAAAATACTGGTTGGTAGTTAGTAAAAATACTATACATCTTTCCTGGTCCAAGAGTGGTTTTATTTTCCTAAAAATGAATTAAAAATATGCATGTAAAAATATAAAACTATAAAATTTTATTCATTTCAAATCCCAAAATCTCATCAATGATGCATTCATGTAAAAAAGCTCTAAACTATCATCTGCAGAGTCATCACTCCTGTCAGTCATGTACAATAAATGATCCCCACTACGATCCATATGCTGGTAAGTAATAGATTTGTCTCGAAAGACGCACATGTATTTTTCAAAAAAAATAAAAAAGCACGTCTTGTGAAACGGGAACTACAGTACATTATGGTCCACAATAGGGAAACAGCATTTTAAAAGTCATCTTTTTGGTTCCCTCAAGCTCTGTAAGCACAAAAGAATTTTTTTTTTTTTTTTTTTTTTTTTTTTTTTTTTTTTTATCTTCACATTTGTGAATTAGAAGTGAAGCATTCCTAAAGACGCAAGGAAGAAGCTAATATAAAGTTTTCTCTATGACACTGATAATATTAAGTTAGTTGAAAGTACTTTCACAAAAACATTAACTTTGATTTGATCCAGTTTCCTTGTCATTTTGCTGTACATAATGTGAATATCTGTATACACACATCAGTTATAAGAATTAATGCATGGAAATTATATATATATATATATATATATATATATAGTGTATCGAGGCAGCAAATAATTTTCTAAACATATACTGTTAAATACAAGAGGCAATGAATGTCTATTATGTTTAATCATGAGCTGTTCTAAACATCATATTTTGGCTTTAATTTCAGTTGAAATTAAAGACAAAAATTCTCCAACACTTGGATAATTTTTTATTATTTTGGTTCTAAGCTTTCGGCTCACATGAGCCATCTTCAAAAAGCTTAGAACCAAATTAATAAAAAATTATCCAAGTGTTGGAGAATTTTTGTCTTTATTTTCAACTGAAATTAAAGCCAAAATATGATGTTTAGAACGGCTCATGATTAAACATAATAGACATTCATTGCCTCTTATATTTAACAGTATATGTTTAGAATATATATATATATATATATATATATTATAAATTTTTTTTTGTTTTTTAAGGAAGATTATTTTTTATATAAGTTTTGATATTAAAACTGAAAAAGAAAAGATAGGTGTCATTCACCTTGAGAATCAAATAAATTCTTCCTTTCTGATAATAGTGTATAATTTATTTAAAAGAAACTAATTAACATTTTTGAAGTTTTGATAAATATTAACATTCCAAATTATTTTTTTTTTATGTACCTGGCAGATATTCAAGCCTAGATGTGCCAAAAGAAAGTTTTGTTACAAAGGTGGGTTTTCCATTGTCAGATCATAATTTTGATTGCCAGTCATTACACTTGTGTTCCTGCTGGAAGTTGTCCTCTTTTTACACTACTTATTTCAGAGACCTGGGTTAGTCCACCACTCATAAATACCATGCTTGACTGCACGTGTGGTGGTTGAGATTTCTGTGTTTTCTTAAAATGCCTGCATACAACAACAAATGCAATGATGGCTAAGATTAGAAGAAACAGGGCAACACCTGGTATAACAGTGCTGACAATGTCTGCAGCTCGAGAGACCAAAGGTTCTTCATTCAGCAATATCATTCTCATATTAGTGCCATTCCTGTTTGCTAAAGGTCCATCTTGAAGCAAACTGTTTCTTCCACCAGTCAATATGGCTGACCGCTGTACACGACTTGGACTGTTGGCTGGGCCAATCACGTACAATACCTGCAGGTACCACTGATGTCCAGAGTTGACCTGTTTTTTAAAAAAAAAAAGAAAAACGTATTTATCATTACAACAGCTATGATAGTGTGTTTGTGTGTGTGTGGTCAGTCAGTCAACTGCCAAATGTGATACATGCTTGGGTGACCATGTCTTCTTCAATCCATGGCTGACTAGGTAGATTTTTTTTGCTGTGGGTTGCCAGCCAAGGCTAAAATCCAATCTGTCCTGATATTCAAGTCATAGCCAGAGGGAGAAGAGATGGATTAATATCTTTCCCAAGGGTATTTCTGCATAAGTGAATGCAACAAATTTAGCTATCCAATTTCTCATTATCAGCCAGTATCCATTGGACCACACATATATAATTTTAAACACTATAAAATATTTGTAGTCCTACATCCCCTGTGTAAAAGTAGGGTTACTTTTTTTTTTTAATGGGGTCATGTCAAACTAAAATTAAGAGAAAGCACCCTGTATTTACTATGTACTAGAAATACCCATAAAAATTTCATGGTTTTCCTATTCGCTTCCACCATCTTAAATGCACGAGTTTGTTGTTACTTGGAAATCTTCCATGTAAACAAAAACAGTTTATCATTACCGTTTGTTCGTGTTTATAATATATAATGTAATTTGACATCTTTGAAAATGGTTTATGTAAGCCAAAAGCTTAGATTGGATTATTACAAAAATTATGTATCAATATTGTAATTTTCTTTAATCCGTTAAAATACATTGTCAGTGTTATTTTCCTTTTTGCTTAATTTTGACAATTTATTCATTGCATCTTTTTATATATAGGCAGCATATCTTCCCTCAACTCATTCTTGCTGCTCCTGATGCCATTTTTTATTTTATTTTATTTTTTTTTTCAAACCATTACTGTATTTATTGGGTTCTTCACATTTGTGACCTTGTGGTAGACAACCTTTTGTAAATATCAGTAGGAATTTTAGATTAAATGAAAGTGTTCATTGTTATTACATACCTTGTATAATGGGTTAACTGGCATTTCAAATCCATCAATTCCTGGCCTTTGTTTCAGGCTGGAATATTGAGGGGTTTCATCAATGAATTTGGCCCCAAATTCAAGGTTTGGGACATCAATCTTTAGCTTCTCATCATTGTCACGATCCTGTTTGCATGAAAAAAAGAGCAAAAAAAAATACATTTAAATTTTCTTTTTCTGCAAACAAATATCAGACAAAAATAAATGTTCTTGTTATATATATATATCTCAAACAATTCATTTCAAATTGTCTGTTGCTTATAACCAAGTTTCGTTAATCTCTGTAACATGTTTACATTTGTTGACATTACGATACATTTCAGAGCAGATATGGTTGTTTGTGATGAATTGAAAATTGTGTTATATAGGCTTGATAAAAACCTCGTTTAGACTGGAGGCTATTCGTGGTCGAGAGGTCTAAGACGTTCTCAGATCAAATGTAAATAGGGGTTGCAGGTTCAAATCCTGCCAAATGTCACACATTTTATCGTAAATAATCAGGCCGGTAGATATAAATATATAATACTGTTTAATTAAAAAACAGAATATCTACTTTAAATACAAGTATTGATAAAAAATAATGTTCAAACAATTCATTTCATATATATATATTTGGGCAACAATCTTTCTTGCAGACATCTTTCATTAAATATAGCTGGCAAGGAAGATTTATTCAATTTTTTAAAAAGTTTTTCCAGTATCCTTGTTTGTCTGAAATGTTTTTGGCCTCTATGTAACCATTTTCTACTGTATTTTGTCAATGCTAATTGTATTTCTTCCTCATGCTGATATATAAAAATGGTGAGAGAAAAAGTTGGAATTATAGTCAAGTTTGTTGCCTTCATATAACACTGATACTTTTGGAAAAGGCATGAATTGATTTCTTTTGCCCACTTACATCATCATTTAACACCCGTTTCCTTGCTAACATGGGTTGGACGCAGTTTTCTTGATATCTCCATTATTGAACCATTATGAAATAGTAGATAGTTTTTCATTAGGTATAAAAAATATTATGTACGTAATATATAAAAATATCAAAGATGTAGGTCTTTAAACAACCCAGGCACTTTACTCTTATGTGAAAAATTGTATACTATGAGAAGTATGAAAAATAAAGGTTTACTAAACTTTAGAAAAGAAATGACCGTGTTCTGTAGACAGTGTTTAAGCTTCACACTAGATAATAATTAAAATTTAGATAAAAATAAAGAAATATAAACATTATTATACATAACAAAAGAAAAATCAATAAAATAACTATATATAAAAAAAAATAATACTATGACTTAATTCAAACTAAAAAGAGTAAAAAAAAATTTTTTTAAAAATGTAATGTTGGTGTGAACAAAAATTGAAATAGATGGTATTAGTCGAATATATAAAAAAAAAAAAGACAAAATAGTGAAAAGCTTGACACCCTTTTAACACCAACAGCAAGATTAAGTATATGTTCCTGTAATTTAAGAACCTAACCAGAAGCTATTTATACTTTTTAAATAAAAAAAACCCTCACTTTGACATTAGTCACCCCAAAAATGATCACTTTAAGATGGTGTCAAAGAAAAATATAATTTCAAAACATGGGAAATTCTGTGTCATGAAAATGTTAATTTAAAAGAAACATTCTGTATTTACATTTAATAATTAAACATAACTCTCTTCTACTGGTTCTTTTCTCTCAATTCCCGTTTGTGGAACTCCTGTTTGCTTGCTCCTCTGATAGCTACAATCTCCAAAAGTTTAAATGCAACAACAACTGCCATTTTCTATTGCCTTCATTCCCATCATTCTCTTATCCTTTCTTCAACATCCCCCATACTTTATTTTTTTTCACTATAACACCCTGTGTACCAGTGACAGTTTTGCCTTTCTTGGGGTGAAATAATTATTAAAAAATAAAAAAAATATGCTACTGTCTTGTGGGTTATGATACAACCCCCATCCCAGACAAAACATTACTACCCTCTCACTATTTTCATAAATGAGGTTCAGACAAACCATATTCCTTCCTTCTACTAGTTCAGGCCATCAGACCTCTCATTCTCTTCATATTCCACAGATGTAGAGCAAATCCACCTACACAGCTTTATGGAACAGACCCCCTAAAAGACTGCTTCCCTAACTGCTACAATCTTAACTGTTGATGCTAGACTTGAAATGGTTACCTATCCAAATTATATATCCCCAGAATATACCCCTTTATATGCCCTTACAAAAAGCTCATTTCATAACCCTCCCTGTTGAAGGGCTCGTAAGATTTGTATTGTTAAAAAAAAAAAAATAAATAAATAAATATAAATAATATTGTGGAATACAAATTAGTCATTGACAAATATAACAATGTGATAAATTCAATATAAGGAACAACAATTTTTTAAAAAATTCAGCAAATTAGCATATGGAGTCTTAACAGCTCAGTGTATTTTAAGAAATCTAATTAACATTGGATGTGTGTTGTGGTGCAGTGGATATCGACTCAGAACATTAAATCGGGGTGCCAAGTTCGAATTTCAGTTGAATTCCTTGCATTCACTTACGCACAAATACTCTTGGGAAAGGTTTCAAGCCGTCTCTGCCCTCCAGTTATGGGTTAAATAATAGGACAGATTGGGTTCTATATCCTTGGCTGGCAACCAGTCTACTGTAGAAAGCGATGGCAAACTACTGCGGGATAATCTTCTGCCCAGTCAGTCATGTCTCTTTCAAGACATGATTTCCCAAAGCGTGTATTACATATGGCACGTAAAATTTGGAAAGCACCCCAAAAGATATTAGCCTGTTGACACTTCCACATTTTTTAAAATAATTAGAAAAAAAAACAAAAACCAGCATTGTTAGATAGAATCAAATTATAGAGGAGGCCTTAAAAGGAACAAAAAAAACAATCATTCCACAGTCTTGCTATTAGATACATATCATCACATCTCTGACTTTAGGCAAAGTGCAACTCAGTTGTGGCCTCTGTCTTCAGACAGAGGCACAGATTAAGAAAATAAATACTACAATGTGCCCAGTCCTGGGAAACAGCTGCCAAAGCTGCACCCTCTCATTGCACTAGAAAGAGGTATTGGTGGTCACCACTGAACCCAGCACAACTGACGGTCGTGTGGGCTTGAGTAATGTACCTGTCTCAAGTGTATACCCTCGAGTTTCCCACATTAATTTGGAAGGCATGGGTAAAGGCTAGTGTTTCACAACCCAAACGAATAAAATCAAAGTGTAGTATCTGTTCCAGTAGCAGACAGTCAATAAGCCCACAGCTACAGTCGTCATCTCCAGCTCTTGCCAGCCTCAACGGGCTTCCTTCTCCAGCCATCCTCACCAGCAGCAACAACATGCAGTAAACTTGCCTTTTCAGATCAACTTTCTTAAGCAGCCACAAAACTGTCCTTTTGAGGACAATGCTATTCTCACCCACGACATGAGCTTGCACACTTGTCTTTTGCCTAGTGAACGGTAACATTATTTTGTTTATGTATCCTCTTTAACAAAAATAAACTTGGCAATATATTTTTTTACTGAACTCTTTGCTTTGTTCCTCTTCCATCATTCAATATCTGTTTGCAGGCCAATATACCACCAACTTTAGACTTAAGGACACATGGCCCAGTGGCTATAAATGATTAGTTCATGTGACTTGATCCAAAGAGTTGTGAGTTCAATACCAGGCTACAGCAGTGAACAAGTAACTTACAGGGTTAGAGGGAGATAACTCATGACTTCCAAAGGAGGCACTACTACGCAAGGAATAGGGTTCATATACTCCAGTGATTGTAATAAATTGTTCAGGTCGAAATTCTTAACACCTGAAGAAGGCCAGAGCGTACAATGGCAGAAACATCATACAAATGGCAACAAAGATGAGGACAATAGTCCGAATAATGTAAATACTGTAATCCTAGTGAGGGTTGAGCTATCTTGGTCAGGAAACATCACTGCTACTGTGCTTGCAGTACATGTAATGTCCTTTAGTCCTTGATGGATTACAGGTATCATGGACACTCATTATTAGAGTTTAATTGTATTTTGGATAAATAAAATCAATATGCAATTGGGCTAAGAGAAAGCGACTTGTTTGAGATTGTTTAAAAGAACATTAATAATGTTGATTACGGTGATTATTGTAGGTACTTCCGGTCATATTGGGGAATGTTGCAAGCAAACTAATCAAGCAGGAGTTAAAATAGAATAATTAAGTATAACGTGTTTAAAATTAAAGTTCGCCAAAATGATATCTTTGTCGAACCATCCGCCTTAGGGTGGAGAGGAATCCAGATGAGGCTATGGCAAAATGCAGAGTCTCGTTTAGAGAATAGTTGACAAGGGCTTGACCTTGCACATGCTCGGAACTCGGCCTTGTACTACATCTCAACTTTGTGTGGAAGCTCAGGTAAATACCGCATTTAACACATTTCATCTTTTGTGTTGCTTCAGCTTTTCAGTAACCAGTTACATATAATTTATCTTTTCACCCTAAGCCCAGTGGGACATGGTTAAAATTGTATCAGCACGTCAGTTAAGTGCCATACGTGATACACGCTTGGGCAATCATGTCTCGAGAGAGACATGACTGACTGGGCAGAAGATTATCCCACAGTAGGTTGCCATTGCTTTCTGCGGTAGACAGGTTGCCGACCAAGGCTATAGAACCCAGTCTGTCCTGTTATTTAACCCATAACTGGAAGGATTAGACGGATTAATACTACCAAGGGTATTTGCACATAAGTGAATGCAATGAATTCGGCTGGAAATTGAACTCGGCTCCACCGATTTCTCGTTCCAAGCCGATATCCACTGCACCACAACGTAAGTGACTGTAATGAACATGGCTGTCTGATTTCTCAATAAGGACCATTATCCATTAACCAAACCTGCCTCCTGAGACCTCCATTGCACATGCCAGACACAAGGTGATTTTTAAAGAGTCTTTTTTTGTTATTTCTTTTGGAAACAAATATATCAGATTTTGTATATGCAGTTCTCTCATAACATGCAAGAAAACGGCAATTAACTACAAATATACTTAGAAATTACTGTCAATGACATTTAATTGGTACCGCCCCAACTATAGGTGACTTATAATTTCTATGATATACAGTACAGATGATAATATTATCATGCTCTGTCTTATAGTTTTTGAAATCTGGTTATAGAATGCAACGTAGTCTTATTATATTAATACTGATGTCTTGTTTTATTTATAGCTTATCAACACTTTCTGAATTATTTAAAGCCCAAACATTTTGGAGGTGAGACTACATAACCATAAACAGGAGGTTTAGAAATGCAGTGGTGCAATGTAAAACCTACCCAGGTGCCAACTAAGGGTAAAACTTTGGAGAATGAAGAAGCCTAGCAGGGCACCAACACTGATATACAACACGCTCGTGAATGACCTCAAACTGCAGAAAGAGTACACTAACACAGTGAAAAACAAATATGAAGAAAAAAATTGGACAAGGACATTCAAAATGGGACTCACTAAAGGAAGCAATGGTGACATCAGTAAACAACGTTGCCCCAAAGGAAATCAGACGCAGAAGAAAAAAACGTGTGGATGACTGAAGAGATCCTTGACATGATGCAAAGGAGACGGAAAATAATGTCAAGACATGGAAGAGAATACAGGAAACTGCACAAGGAAATGTTTTGAGATGATTTTTCCACATACAAGTACCACTATTTAACACCTAGCTGTGAAGAAAAGACAAGGATTGTACCCTTTCATAATGGTATTTGTGCACGTAAGTGAATGTCACCAACTCAGCTTCAATTTCTCATTCCAAGCTATTATCCATGACAACACCTACACATTATATTAGTAACTGCAGAGAAAAGGTGGACACAAAATTGTAACAGTCACTCTGAAAGTAATGCTTTCTATTTTATGCTGGCCCACAATGTCAAGGATGTGCATGTGGTGCAGTGGATATCGGCTCGGAACGACAAGTCAGGGAGCCGAGTTCAAATTCCAGTTGGATTTCTTGCATTCATTGACGTATAAATACCCTTGGAAAAGGTATTAATCTGTCTCTTCCCTCCAGTTATGAGTTAAATAACAGGACTGATCGGATTCTATAGCCTTGGCTGGCAGCCAATCTACCACAGAAAGCAATGGCAACCTACTGCGGGATAATCTTCTGCCCAGTCAATCATGTCTCAAAAGAGGCATGATCACCCACAGTGTGTATCATCTATGGCATTTGACCGACTGATAATGTTAGGAGAAAATATTGGTGGCAAGGTATTAAAGGTTGAAAATTCCTGCCAATAACCCATATACTTATTTTTTATTGTGTTTTATACAGGTGGCAGCTCAATGGAAATCTGATAATGAGATTTGATATAAAAGCATACAAAACGAGAATATCATTGACTGCCTCGGTTTAGAAAAAAAAATATTGACATTCACTAATGGCTGCTAAATGTTTACAGACACAAAACAGATGGTCTCAACAAATGTGGTAGGTAATGCACTTTAGTATTAGCAAGAGTGACATGTGGGTTGTATCTATTGGAGTAGATTTTTACAGGCACATAATCTATGCTCTTGCTCACCACTAGCAGAGTTTGAAGTGTAGAGTTTTGTAACCGAATAATTTTAATATGCTCCTTATGTCTGTTTCAGTTTCTGTTAAAAGCAAGACCATGTATAATTTTATGTAGACTGATTGTTAATATTATTATTATTATTATTATTATTATTATAATAAGCATTTCACCCCGAGCAAGGCATTTCACTGCCACTACTGCGCAGGGGGCTACATACAGTGGAGAAAAGATGGTTAAATATAGGAAATGTCAGAGGGTGGGTGATAGGTGGGTAAGGATACCGAGAATGAGGGTTGGGTAGATGAGAGTGTTCTGAGAATAATTGGAAGTTAGTGTGATAGGAGGTGTCTATTGACCCTACATTTAAACAGCTGGAAATTGTAGCTGTCGGGAAAGCAGACTTGTGGAAGGGAATTCCACAGTCGGGAAGCGCGAGAAAAGAAGCTGTTGGAGTAGAAATTACGGTTACATCTTATCTGTTTAACTGTAAAAGGGTGGGACCTAGTTGCTAATCTAGTATCTCGCGCAAATTCGTGCTTAGGTGTCACCAGTGATCTAAGTTCATCGGAGTAGAAGCCATGAAAGTACTTGTAGAAGAGGCACAGGGAAGCCACATCACGCCGGTGAGAGAGTGGTTGCAACCGGTCTGCCAAATCAGTATCAACCACGTTACAGATTCTCCTTTGTATTTTGTATTTTGTCAAGAAGCCCAAGGAGAGTAGCAGGGGCACCCGACCAGATATGGCAGCAGTATTCAGTACATGGGCAGATGGTAGATTTGTATATGTGAAGGATAGATTCAGGCGGGAAAAACTTCCGGGCCCTGCACAGAGAGCCGACTGTCATAGCGGCAGATTTGGCAATAGATTCAATATAGTCATTCCATTTGAGGTCCGCCGAAAGTGTAAGGCCAAGGAGGCGTAGTGTTTTACTCTCTAGGAGGCAAGCCTGTTCCATGCTAATGGGAGGTAGATGCGATTGTCTATGGTGGTTAGTTGATAACAGCTTTGTTTTAGAAGCATTGAAATTTATTAGCCATTTCCTACCCCAGGCCACTATGGATTGGAGGTCCTTTTCAAGCTCGGCAGCGAGGGTCGCTTTGTTGCCCACACCGGGTTTTTGATCAAAGCGAGAGTAGATTGTGGTGTCATCGGCGTACATGCCTACTTGATAAATACATTATAAACAGTCTCCAGTTTCTCTTGGAGATTTTTTTATATCAACTTAATGTTTTGTTTTTTTTTTTAATTTTATCACCCCAAGCAAGGCGATAACGCCACTGATGTGCAAAGGGCTACGTAAGAGTAAAAAGATTGGAAAAGAGAAAGCTGGGAACCACATCCTAACCAGGGAACAAGGAATGAGCCTCTTCACCTGTTCAATAGACATGGGTGGAGTGTGAACCAGGTGATAGTTTAATCTATCTACTCCAATTGAAAAAAAAAAAAAATAAATAAGTAAAAAGATTGGAAAAGAGAAAGCCGGAAACTACATCCTAAATAGGGAACAAGGAATGAGCCTCTTCACCTGTTCAATAGACTTGGGTGGAGTGTGAACCGGGCAATAGTTTAGTCTATCTACTCCAATTGAAAAAAAAGTAAAAAGATTTGAAAAGAGAAAGCTGGAAACCACATCCTAATCAGGAAACAAGGGATGAACCTCTTCACCTGTTCAATAGATGTGGGTGATGTGAGTTTAGACATGAATCCAGATGATAAGCTCTTATATAAGATAAAAAGCTGATTGTAAGAACCTCCTAATGGCGTCAACTATTGTGTTGAAACTGATTGTTACAACTGATTGCCAATGAGTAAATTGAATTGGTACCCTTTTATATCAGTTAATAGGATCCCAGAGTCAATGTAACACAGTAAAATTTTGTCACTTGATTAATTCTTAGAACCCCTTGCTTTTTTAAAAAAAATACAAAAACACTTTTCAGGATTTAATAGTTATATCAGCTCAAAATAACAGACTTTGGAAACCAGTAAACAAAAGAAAAAAATATAAAAGGAGTTTGAAACATCTTACCAAAAGTAAATATCGGTGTTTTAAATTTGAGTTTGGTTGTACACAGCCAAATTGCGAACCGTCTTTGTATGTTTCTCCAGTTGGGTCATATGTTGGAATGTGGCCATCTTTCCCTATAGAATACAATTTTTTAACATAACTGCAATCAGAAACCTTGCAACAAAGCTGAGAGATATTGCCATAGAGCATTACTACAATAGAGAACATTCATAACAAAAAAGGAAAATGATTCCAAAATTTTCAGGTGATAACCTGTATACATTAAGTCTTACCAACCATCTCTCTTTTAACAGGAGTGGTTGGTAGTAGAGTTAAATCTAATTAGCCTTTAATGCTATATTTTTTGTAGTCTGAGGTTGTACTTTTTCTGCAAAAAATATTCCATAGAGTATTGATTAGGATGCAGATTTTATAACCCAATGTTATAAAGTTCAGTCCAGAGGCTACAAGAGTTCAGCCTTAAAAAAAAAAACAAAAGCAAAAACAAAAACAAAAACAGTATTCAAGTCCCACTAAAAGTCTAGACTTTGAATGCTGATTTTCAAACCAACATGCAGGCATTCCCCACTTTGAAAATTAATGAAACAATTTCCTTCTCATTCAGTTTCTGTACTCTAAGCTAATTAAATATAGTGAAAATAGAATAGACCATTATTTATGAGGTATTGGCAGGGCAAAACAGTTGTGCAAACTAACAAATGAGATAAAAAATTATAATAGGATGCTTCAGAAATTTTTAAAGGTCAATACTAAACGACAATGTGTCAACTGCCCAAACTGTTCAGCTAAAAAACAAAATGTTCAATTCAACATCTTCATAGCAATGAAAAATATTTTATTTTGGAACTTCAGAAACTGTATGGGCTGAAAATGTGATCAAAACAGCAAAGATAAGGATGCTAGTTTAAAGAATACTTTCTTCTCATCTCCTTTCCGTTGATTGGTTGATTGAATTTACAACACATCAATCACTTATTTGGTTATTTAATGATGGCACAAAGTCTAGCTTAAACTTATTACTTCATCTGATCTTCCTAACCATACCCCACCTCAATATGTTTACTTATATACTGCATAAAATACCCTCCAAATCAATTTATATATTATATAAAATAACACCCAAATTAACTTGGGTCATGTAGTGTAATGAATATAGGATTGGAATGAGAAACCGGAATGCCAAGTTCAAATCTCAGTCGAATTCATTCCATCCACTTATGCACAAATACCCTTGGGAAAGATATTAATCCATCTTTTCTCCATCCAGCTATGGGGTGAATAGCAGGACAAAGTGTGTTCTATAGCCTTGGTTGGCAACTGGTCTACAACAGCCAACCTACTGTGAGAAAATCTTCTGCCTAGTCAGTCGAGTCTTAAAAGAGACATGATTGTCCAAGTGTGTATCACTTTTGGCAAATAACTGATTGACTGTATTAAAGGAAATGATGTGACCAAAAACAAAGATAAAGATGCTGGTTTGAATGTGGAAAGAGATTCAACACATTACTCAATAATTCAGACCTAACTAATAAAATATATTTTAGGCAAAATTCAACTTTATTCATCAACGTAGTTTCTTTCTAGGGTGATACACTGATTCCAATGCTTCTCTAATAATTCGATACCTTTTTTGTGGAATGATTTGTCTTTGGCCTCAAAACATGACTCAATTTCTGATATCACTTCTTCACTGGAGCCAAATCTCTTTCCCTGAAGCATTCTTTCGAGGTTTGCAAGCAGCCAGTAGTCACTGGGGGCCAGATCTGGAGAAGAGGGTAAATGCGGAAGCAATTCGAAGTGCAATTCATGTAGTTTTGCTGTCATTGCAATTGACTTGTGACACTGTGTGTTGTCTTGGTGAAACATCGGTTTTTTTCTTCTTCATCATTTGTGGGTGTTGTCAGATGATTTCTTCCTTCAGACGCACCAATAATGCTACCTAATATTCACTATTGATGGTTCTTCCTTTCTCAAGGTAATCAATGAACAAAATACCTTGTGCATCCCAAAATACAGAGGCTAAAACCCTGCCTGCTGATGTTTGCGTCTTTGGCTGCTTTGGATGGCTTTCACCAGATGCTGTCCACTCAGCTGACTGCCGATTTGTCTCCGGAGTGAAGTTTTGAATCCATGTTTTATCCATTGTCACATATTTATGAAAAAACACCTTGTTACATTGAAACAGCTGCCTGCAAGCAATGATCTGTGAGCAAACACAGTTCCCACTTTGAACATAGCTTTCTCGTTGACAAATGTTCATGCAAAATAGTGAATACACTGCCTTCTGATATGTTCAACCTCCTCTGCTATGTCACGCAACTTCAATTTACAACTGGCCAAATGATTTTTTGTTTTTTCCTGGACAACTGCCAATTTTGGGTGATCTGAGCATTCAGCATCATTTGTACGACCATGTTTAAAGTCAACATACCACCTCTTAACCATTGTTTCTGACGGGGCAGAGTTCAAATAATACTTATGAAGCCATTACATTGCTTGAACAGTATTTTTTCTATTAGAAAGCAATACTTTATCAATAAAGGAAATTCAGATTTTTTTTCCATTTTCCTACAGTCAGTTAAGTGCCATACATGAAACACGCTTGGGTGAACATGTCTTCAAAGAGACATGACTGACTGGGCAGAACATTATCCCGCAGTAGGTTGCCATTGCTTTCTGCGGTAGACAGGTTGCTAGCCAAGGCAATAGAACCCAATCTGTCCTGTTATTTAACCCATAACTGGAAGGAAGAGATGGATTAATACCTTTCCTAAGGGTATTTGCACGTAAGTGAATGCAATGAATTCAAGTGGAATTCGAACTCGGCTCCCTAATTTCTCATTCCGAGCCGATATCCACTGCGCCACAACGCACATCTTTCCCACAGTAGCTTAACTTAAATAACTTTAATTTGTAAACTAATACCCGATTGGGCCCAAATTTTATCATGTGCCATTTAAGGTTAGTAGTTCATAAAAATCATAAAGATTTTTTATTAGTGGTGCCATCTATATGTCAGGCCCGGGACTTATTGAGTGACATGTTACTTCATTCAAAATTTGAGACAATATAAATAAAATTAAATTAATAATATTTACCTGTACAGAGATAAACTTTTTTAATAGACAATTTATAGGCTGTGCTCAAGTCTTGATCAGGATTCCACAAGACGCGTGCATAAATCTTTTGACCTAGGAAGACAAAATCAAAAATATCAATATTAAACGTATAAAAGCAATAAGTTTGTGATAATATCCAACAGAGTGAACTGAAATGGACATAATACTTTTTTCTTTTTTTTTTTACTATTACAACAATTATACTGTTCTGCTATGAACCACGTCACGTCAGGACATGGTTCTCCACAACTTCCTATACTTTGTGACTTTTAGCAGTTTTTCACACTTTGCTAAGCCCTTCACACACACTGTTCAGACATCCATTCATGCAAACTTAACAGATAAGTAGCTGACTTTCTTATCTCTCTCTATGCCCTATGAGAATTTTCAAAAACTTCTTTCCTCATTATTTCCGCTACCCTTTCCTGATTCTGAGTAGAAGAGTTCTTTCTGTTGCCATTCTTCTTCCTTGTTGCTTACTCATTCCATCCATGGACTTTTCAGTATCATTCTCCAGAACCACATTTCTGCTGCCTCTAGTTTCTTTCCTCTCGTATGTCATTATCATTAATGTATGAATGTGGCAAGCAAACATTTCCTTGGTAGAATGTATCAATCTTTTGTTAAAGATGCTAAAATTCTTAGTACCTTAACTGATAAAGATCTCATTTATTTTGAGATAAAAATAATCTATAATCATGAAAGTCTTATTTTGATAATAGCTGATTAAATAGAAGAAACCATTCGATCAAATATTTTGGTCAGTTATTGCACTGACTTACATTCATTTATACAGAAACAAAGATTAAGTAAAAAATTATTTGTAGCCTTTATTCAAATACCTGTATTTGTAAACTTGTCTCCTGTGAATGACATCTGTGATATTCCATAGTTTGGTTATATCTTTAATCTGAGTCATTGTAGTTGATTGAATTCTTTTATTGTTGATATTATTATTATATTATATTATTATAATCTTAAACTGTAATAACTTCATTACAGAACTTGTCTCTGGTAAGAGACAAAGCATAATTATTTATCAGCCTCTGTGTGTGTGTGTGTATGTATATATATATATATATATATATATATATATATATATATGAATGTGCTTTGTGGTGCAGTAGATATGGACTCAGAATTGGAAATCTGAGAGCTGAGTTCGAATTCCAGTTGAATTCACCCACAAATGTCCTTAAGAAAGTATGAATCTGTCCAGTTATGAGTTAAATAGCAGGACAGATTTAGTTCTATTACCTTGGTTGACTACCAGTCTACCACAAAAATTAATGGCAATATACTGTAGAAAATCTTCTGCCCAGTCAGTCATGTCTCTTTTGAGGAGTGTATCACGTATGGCACGTAACTGATATATTTACAACAGCCAATTCCTTTTACTGATGGGATTAGAACACACAAATGTAGAAGTCTGTCATGGTACACACCATGACAGACTTCTCTCAGAGTCAATTGAAATTCTTTCTAGCAGCTTTTATTGGTAGTGTATTTTATTAAAGGAACACTTAAATAGTGATTGGCTCAAATGTATACATTATAATTTTATATTTGCCTTCATTTCTAGCATAGAAATCTAGAGGATTAATTGTTACCATTTTTTACTTTATTTAGTTTAATGTACAGACCACACTGAGCATAGGCAAAAACGCACAGAGCAGCATAAAGTCTGGGATATTATATTAGTATAAGGACATCACAAAAATTACATACACTGTCAATTTTGACATCGTGAGTAGAGTATTATATTTGCCATATGTTGTCATATTCACGCCTTGTTGATCATTATATGCTCCGACTTTATGGTTGTTTTGTTTTTATGGCATATCAACACCTCGGCGGGTCATATTGCCAACTTAACTTTATTTATTCATTGCTGGTAATACCTTTTACTTTCAACAATTTATTGTTGTTTATATAAGTTTTTGTGTCTCCTTTGCGAGTATCAAGATTCATTGGGATTTGTTTTTAAGGGCAGGGTCCCCAAGTCCTACTCTTGTTATTTAACCCATAACTGGAGGGAAGGGATGGATTAATACCTTTCCCAAGGGTACCAGTGCTTAAGTGAATGCAGGGTATTTAACTGGAATTCGAACTCGGCTCACCGATTTCTCTTTCTGACCCGATATCCACTGCACCACAACGCACATCCATCACTATACGCTTACAGCACCTGGTATTCCCAAGCGGTCACCCATCTAAGTACTGACCAGGCTCAACGTTGCTTAACTTCGGTGATCGAGCGAGAACCGGTGTATTCAATGTGATAGGCCATAAGCCTTGACTTTATGGAGTCCTAGAGAAAACCTATTACAAACATCAAGTTTGTAATATGAGCTCAGTTTAAAAAAATGGTTACTGAGACATTAGGTTTATGAGTCCCCAAAATTCAAACACTGTTGTCTTCAAAAACACATGGCCCAATGGATAAAAGCATTGGTTGGATCCAGTGATTTGATTATTTTACTCCTCGGGGCTGTTTGAAAAAAGCCTTGATGAGTGAGATAATCTTAACAGTGTCCTCACAAAACTTCGAAGTCGACATGGATCTACTCTGTTAAAGAGACAAACTCTTTGTTACCTATCAATGCTCTATCTAAATCCCCATTATCGAGCAATTTATGATAAAATACCTGCTTGCAAAAATGCACTTTATCAGTAAAATCACTGAAAAACAGCAATCTCGGTGCTAAACATTATCACAATTATCACAATTAAACACTTTATACCTCCTGTCATGATTATGGAGAGAGACAATAGCGAGGTATTTTCAACTCAGTTCTTCCTCTCTACTACCAGTTATGAAATTCTTGCTGCATGTTTGCTTTTTAACAGTACGATATCATCTTATTTTTCGGTAATAATTATGTCATCAAGTTGTGAAAAACATACACTTATATATTTTAAGAAAGTGATAGGACACGTAGATTTTAAACCCACTGTTCAAGCATTTACTTTTATACAGAGTGCTCGATACAAAGTAGAGCTTTATATTGTAATAGTTGTTACAATGGTTTATAAAAGCACAGTATCACTACACAAAAGTTCTCGTGTTTCAGAGCACAAGTGCTGTTCGTCTGGTGATTAGTGGAAATAAAAATAAAATGGTGGAAACGATTCATTCTTGGGAATGTGATATGTAAGTGATGTGTGAGATGGGAATTTAGTATGTCTAAGCCGGTCTGTCGGCAGTTTGTAACCATAGAGATACGGCTTTGGGTTAGGAGAGCGGGGCGGGTAGGTTAGTTTTGGACAGGTCACTTTTAGTTTTGTCTAGGTAATTCTTATATTCGGATGTTAGGTTCTTTAAAAAAGGGTAGACACTTTTTATTTTACTCCTATCTATGGGTGGATGGACTGGAGTGACTTTTTAATGTTGTATGGGTTTATTTTATTTTATTAATATAATATTCGTTTTTTTATTTTCTGAATTAAACATGGATATTAATTAACTTTTGGAGAGGATTATTTTATGTGAATGAGGTATTTTAGTGGGGCCATATAATACTTCAAACAGGTAAATAATTTTAACTGTAAGTTGATGTTTATATTAGACCACGAGTTTTGACAAATTGCTTTTGGTTAAATTTTAACGAAAAATATTTTCGATGTTTACATAACTCTGCTAATTCATCTCTATGGTTAAATAGTTCGCCATTGTTGGGGTACCTTAGAATGTGCAGCTTTTCACTGAGGCATAAAGGGCCGATGTCATTAAACGAGTTACAGGTTCCAGTTTTTTCCAGGATTTTCCATTTTACTTTGAGTTTCTTTTTTGTGTCCTTTAATTTTCAAAAATATGCAGAAAGGGATGTTGGTTTCGATACATGTTGTTTTTGAATGAAGTTAAGTGCATGTACCAGCGTTGCTTAAAAGTGTTCTTTGTAGATCCGATGTAAACTTTATTTACAGTTGGGTTTTCAATTGATGTTATATTGCATTGATAGATAATTGAATTTATTTTACATCTATTTTGTAGTGGGCAATTATTGGGGTTTCTACAATTGCATATGTTTGTGTTGTTGTTTTCTTTATTATTTTGGTAGTTATTTTTATTTTGATCAAAGTGCTGATTTAATATATATTTATTATGATTTGTAATGATTTTTTTCAAGGTTATTTGTGCAACTATAACTCAGTTTAATTTTTTTTTTTGTTCAAAGATTTACTTAGAGGGTTGTTAATGAAGAAGTGTTTTTTAATTAAATTGAGGAACTTCTGCCCTGACTTGGTGTTTACCATTTGTTTAAAAGGAGGTGCATACCAAATGATTTTTCTATTTCTATTTTTCCTCTTATGGTTATAATTTGTTATATACTTGATGTCTTGGTTTTTGTAGCCACTATTTTTTCGGGACTTATTGTAAAGACTTTTATGTTTATTAAATATTTCTTCACTGGAAGAGTTTTTACTAATTCTATATTCTATGGAGGAGGGTATATGTTTGATTATACTTGGGGGTAATTTGACTTTGGGTGGATGTATAATGGATATTCGTTGGGTTTTATGTATGGTTGGTAATTATTATTTACTAAGTAAAGTGTTACACTGAGGAAGTTTACTACTTTTAAATTAATGTTGACTATTTTAGATTTAAACTTTTGAATTCTCTGTGGATAAGTTTTCTTATTTTGTCTGTTTTAAAATGTTTAGAATTTTGTACTAATATAAGACTATCATCTCTATATAGCCCTATGTCTTGTGTGTTTATGTCATGGTGTGCAGTAAGATTGTATACTGCAAATAAGCCAATGAGATCGGAAGACTCAGCAGAGTCCAATGCACCTATTGTGATGTCAAATTGGTTAATAGAGTTACTTTTTATCCATTGTTCTTAATTATGGATAAGAACAGATGTCTTGGTGGTCATTATATATATTATATATATATATATATATATATACACACAAAAAAAAAAGAAAAAGAGAAACTTATTTGCCAACATATTTTGTCCCTGTCTAGATATTATATCACATTTACATGGATAGAATTCATTGGTGAACAAAACGTATTGGTAAAGAAAAGTCTCCTATTGACTGTACACACATTTTTATTCATATCTAAATGTATCAGTCAGTTAAGTGCCATACCTGATATACGCTTGGGCGATTATGTCTTAAAAAGAGACATAACTGACTGGACAGAAGATTTCTTCACAGTAGATTGCCATTATATTCTACTGTAGACTGGTTGCCAACCAAAGCTATAAAACTAATGTCCTGCTATTTAACCCATAGCTAGAGGGAGAAGAAATGGATTCGTACCTTTCTCAAGGGTATTTACGCGTAAGTAAATGCAAAAATTCAACTGGAATTTAGACTCGGCTTTCCAAGTTTTCGTTACGAGTCGATATACACTTCACCACAATGCACATCTGAATGTAGAGACATGCATAATTTAATCATATGAATCTTTGGAAATGCAAAATTAATACCTTTAGAGAATGCTCCATTGTAATCTAATTCTTCGATAGAAGTTTCACTGTTCTCCATGGATCTTGGATCACTGCTGAAAAGTTTCTCCTCATTTGTTAATTGGAATAAAGTATTAAGAGAATACTCAACTGGCACAGGACGGTTTGTCTGCTGGAAGGAGATGGGCAGTTTGAATCTAGGTTAAAAGAATAAAATAAAACAAACATTTACATGTGGATTTACACTTACATATTTTTTATACTAATTTTCACCCAAAACAAGTCTCGAGCGCCACTCAGGATAGAGGCTTACTGCCAAAATAGTTATGAATTAGTTGTGCAATTTGAATGAATGACAAAATAGTAGGAAGTGGAGATTATAAAAAGGATAAATAATGATTGGCTATTGTTCAGAAATAAACTACTTTTTTAAAACTTGGAGGAATAATAACTGATTTAAAGATTAATCTGATTTTAAACGTTACTTGAAGTTTAAAATATTGCAGAAATGCAGTTTTTTCCCAAGATGGCGGTAGTTGACAGCTTGACTAACAGATGGATATATCTGTAAAAATTACTTAAGGAATATAATGTGAGTGTCTTTTTATATAATTTTTAATTAATCTTCAAAATTTAGGAAAATATTCTCCGTAAATGTTTTATTGAATTTTAGGTACTTTGCCAAATCACTCTTATTTTCGGATAATGTAATGTATGGACATTACAAAAATTGGCATGTTTATATACACAAGCAAAATTCTTTTTAAAATGTTGGTTGTCGATAAATTCTAATAAATTTTTTCATTAAGATTAGTAAATATAGTTTTTACTTAATAACAATATCGCCTAACTTTTTCAAATTAAGACAGAATTTTATGATTTAAAACTTTATAAATTATTACAATTAACATTTTTTAAATAAGAAAACATGACATGTAAAAATTCATTATTCATTGAAAACATTTTTTCTTAAGATAATAGTGTCTATAATATACCTTATTCATACAATCAATTAAGAGCTTTTCTAATTAAATAATGTTGGAGTTGCATTTTTTATTTTATTTTATGACTCTCAGCAGATTTTCAGTAAGTGCTTATCCTCTTTTACAAAAAGATGTTGATGGTTTAAATTCTCCAAGGAGTTCTACTTTTAACTATTATCAACATTAAGTTTTACAAAATATAATTTCTCGAAATTTCATAAAATTCAGTAAGTAGTGAAAAAAAAAAATGTAATAGTTCTTACCGAGATTTTCTTTAAAAAAATCTAAAATAATTGGATTCATTTGAATAAGTCCTGAATGTTTCATTAAAATCCAACAATTATTGTAAGAATTTTCAAATCAATGTGCTTTTCACCACAAAAAAGACACTGTAATATAATTTAATACTCAAAAGATCCAGTGATCTTTCCTCATAATAGTAACAAAGATTTTGATAAATAGTATATCAACAAATACAAAACTCACATGCTGTGTGAAGTAGATAAACTGCAAGTGAACTGTTAGTCAGTATAATCACTCTACTCTTCCCTTTACTCCAATAGTATCCATGTTTTTAAGAGGGTAGAAACATACCCTTACAGCATTAAGTTAGGGCTATTTGCTCATGGTTTGCTAATTTTTTAATGAATTAATGGTGGTACTTAGTTTAATTTTATTCAGAAACCAGGAGTTATCACTAGTTCCCAAAACTAAAAGGTCAGTTGAAAAATTAAACATTTTTATTTGAATTCTCTAATAACCTCCAAGGAGTTTCAAAAGAAAACATTTACCTCTGAAGCTTGTGTGCAGTGCATTTTATTGGTTTTTGAGACACGGCATATTTCTGTGTAGACTTCACAGTACATGGCAAAAGTTCGATCATGTAGAGACCAGTGTAATCCTATCAATAAAGAAAGGATAAAAGAAAATATTATTTTAACAAATATTGGAATCTTTACAGCTAAACAAGAAAATATTATGGACCCTACCTGCCTGGTTCCAGTACATAAAACTTTATTCATGGTTTATATGCATTGTGGTGCATTGGATATCAGCTCGAAATGAGAAATCAGGGAGCCAAGTTCGAATTGCAGTCAAATTCATTGCATTCACTTTCGCACAAATACTCTTGGGAAAGGTATTAATCCATGTATTCCTTCCAGTTATGGGTTAAATAACAGGACAGATTGGGTTCTATAGCCTTGGTCGGGAACCAGTCTACCGCAGAAAGCAATGGCAACTTACTACGGGATAATCTTCTGCCCAGTCAATCATGTCTCTTTTGAGACATGATCGCCCAAGCGTGTATCACGTATGGCACTTAACTGACTGATACCCTAGACATGAACAACAGAATGAGAACATTCTTACCAAGCAGATTAAAGAAAGGGTTCAGTTTGAAATGCCCTCTACCAGTATCAACAGTCAGTCAGTTTAACCCATAACTGGAGGGAAGAGACGGATACCTTTTCCAATTTGTGCGTAAGTGAATGCAAGGAATTCAACTGGAATTAGAACCTGGCTCCCCGATTTTTCACTCTGTGCCAATATCTACTGCACCACAATGTACATCCACTATCAACAGACACCTGAAGAAAACCGAAGAGCAAAAAAAACGTGATAACAACAATGAAGATGAGGATATTAGTCAGACTGTAAAAATCATTATACGTATAAAGTAAATGCATTGTTGGTGATCTTATGATAGAAATGCCTTGAAAAACCAGGAACATATTGTCGGGGTAATTTTTGTTGGAATTTTTAAAATGGTAAATTATTATACTACTGTACCAATGCTGTCCAAAATAGAAAAAAAATGAGGGTAGAAAGTTTTAATAGTGAGATACAATGAAATAAAAGTCTTGAAATGATGTACTGAGATTGAATAAAGGTGAGAAAGAATTCACAAATAAAATAGGGGCCAATGAAACGTTTAATTAATCTGTTTCCTTTATATTTTTTAGACGTTCGATGGTAATTATTTATATTGTTTGCACTGTTGTCCTCACCTTTGTTGACATATTCACAACGTTTCAGTCGTTCTACACTCCGGCCTTATTCAGGTGGTTGGAATTTCAAACTGAACTCATTATTTCGTCTACCGGGGTAGATTGTTTTCGTCCCACGTGCCATGACTTTTCCAGTATTTAACGAAACTCTACGTTTTTGTTAACCTCTGTTGAAGCCAGTTATTTGGGTGAAGTACTTGCATTCAACCAATGCTTATATCCACTGGGCCATGTGTCCTTGAGAACATCAATGTATAGATTTTGAGGATTTATAAATCTAATTTCTCAGTAATATTTTCTTTTACCAGAGCTTATATTATATATTTTGTTGTTATTGTTTTTCTCTATCACTCCATATTACTGGTTCCCATATTGTATTCATTTCTATGCTTGACATGCTGAGATTTTTGTGGCTTAGCATGTGTTTTGATTCTTTAAGTTTTTTGTATTTTCCAGTTATGTTCTCTGTAGTTTTTCAAACTTATCCCAAAGGGGGGGGGACAGTGATCTCCCTTTTCTCTTCATATTTGGGCAGCTATGCCTGATTTTTCTTTTCCCCTTTGTGTTATGGCTTTACAGTGTTCCTACAGTCTTATCTCAAGGGGCGGCTTGTTTCTCCTTTATATTTCTTACCACAGCTGCATGGGATGGTATACACAGTCTTCAATCATGTTCTCCGTTATGGGAGGTCGTACTCGAAAGAGGTATCTGCAAAATGTTGAATCACTTTTGAAGGTTGGCTTGATGTTATACGGACCACAAATATTTTGTATTTTTCTGATAATCCCTTCCTGTAGGTTAAGCAGTCTGAGGCTGTTTTCTGAGTGTTGTTGTCCCTTTGCGCCCTTCTATCTGCCTTTGTCAGAGTTGCTTGTTTATGAAGATGGCAGTATCATTCTTATCCGTACTTATTCCAGACTGAGTGAGAAGTGCATTATGTTTTTTTTCTAAAAAAAAAACATTGAGGTTAGAAACCCTGTTGTCTTTAGAGCAATGAAAGTTTCATTTAAATCTGAAAACTGGACAAAATGCCGAAAAGCATCTTGCTTTAGACAGTCAGTTTAAACTCAAATTCGCAAGAACACACAGACGAATTTCATGGAAAAACGAAAGATTTTATTCCTCGAATTAGGTAAAAAAATCTGAAAGAAAAATTAACAAAACAAGGATGAGTCCACTGCGACGAAGAAGGCAGAAATAAAAGAGAGAAAGAGAAAAGCAAGATACAGGGAAGGGAGCAAGCGAGAACAAAGAAGAAAAGGAAAGGCTGACCACTCCTACCAGCAGCCACGAGGTGGTCTGATATAGCAGTAAAGGGTTAAGAACTGCGAGGCAGGGTTTCTAATTTAAATTTAACAAAGCAACAAATTTGGAAATGCAGCTCAGCGTTTATATCAAGAAACAGGCAATTACAACATTGGACATGGTAAAGGCATGACTAAGCGGCTGAGCAAATTCTGGACAAAAGGGTCCTTATTTCTTTTCTAAAATAACTATTTTGGGGCTAGGAAGAACGAGCAACACAGAGAAAAAGAGGCGACAACTATTCGTTGTGCCGCAATAATGCGTTTACAATACAAAGGAGATGGAAAGGGCTAAGAAGAATGAAATAACATACCAAAGTTCTATGAAACGGCGGAGAGGCGAAACGTGCGTGTGGATACAGGGACCAACAGGAAGAATCTGAAGATCCAAAGGACAATCTCGCTCACGTGGCCTTATCACGTTGCCGAGAGTGGATAAAAAACGGTAGGGCAGGATAAAGGACAGGAAATTAAAACAAAAGGAAGAATGTGTATTCTATGCTAGAATACACAAGAATGAAAGAGAAGGGAAAACAAAATAAAATAGAATAAAAAACATTAACAAAAAAGACGTCGCAGTGAGACGAGAGGTAAAAGGTAGACAAACAAAAAAAAAAGCGATGTCCGAAAGAATTTGTCCTTGAAGACGGAAGGTCCGAGTTACAAACGTGACATGCTTAACTAACTAGTCTTTCAGATTCAAAACGATAACAGTTTAAGATGAGCCCATTTTGTAAGTCGTTTTATTCCGTTATCATTAAAGATTAGTTCTCCTGTCTTTTCTTTGACCCACAAATTGTGAATATTTTTCAACAGATGAACATAATCAAAACGCAACTGTCTATTATCTTCAATTAACCAAGCTGGTGATGACCTGAATTGTTAACTCGATTTGTTCAAATAGAAAGCTATATTTAATTCCAACCATTGATGAAAAGTGCTGATTCTTCTGATTTAAAAGGAATAAAATTACAATATCAGATAATTTATTCCAATGTCTTATGTCTTTCCCAAATATGTTAAGGCTGCTGAGCATTTCTATCAGTTCTTTGTGGCGTACTTTGTCGAACGCCTTGGCAATGTCTACAAAACACAGGTAAACGTCCTTTTTCTTTTGTGTCGCCCTTTCTGATAGCATCCTAATCATAAATATCGCATTCCTTGAATACTGCTGCCACATCCGGTCAGGTGCCCTTGCTATTCTCCTCGGGGTTCTTGACAAAATACAACGGAGAATCTGTAATGTGATCGATACCGACTTGGCAGACCGGCTGTAGTCAATCTCTCACCGGCGTGACATAGCTTCTCTGTGCCTCTACTATAAATACTTTCACGGCTTCTGCTCCGATGAACTTAGATCACTGGTGCCCCCTAGGTATGAATTTGCACGAGATACTAGATTAGCAACTAGGTTCCACCCTTTTACAGTGAAACCGATAAAATGTATCCGCAATTTCTACTCCAACAGCTTTTCTCGCACTTCACGCCTGCGGAATTCCCTTCCGTTTACTTGCTTTCCCGACAGCTACAATCTCCAGGAATTTCAATGTAAGGTCAATAGACACCTCCTAACACACTAACTCGCACCCATTCTCTCAAACACTCTTCCCATCTACCCAACCCTCATCCTTAGTATCCTTACCCGTCTATCACCCTCCTTCTGACATTTCCTATATCTAAACACTCTTTCTCATCACTTTCCCCAATGTAAACCCTAACCACTCTCTCATCACTTTCCCCTATGTACCCCCCCCCCCCGCGCAACAGTGGCAGTGAAATACCTTGCTTGGGGTGAAATGATATAAAATTGTCCTTGATGAAAATGCACTGTTTGTATCCTATCTCCGGCCTGATTCTGCTTCACGCTCTATTCATCAGGATTTGGACAATGAGTTTCGTTATGTGGCTCATCAAAATTTTCCATTACCATGAAAATTTCATGGTTTTTCTTTTCAAATTTTCTGATGAACATTAATTTTTAGGTTGATTGCTAAATAGGATCAGTGTAAATTTTTTGACTGTAAAATACCCGTAGAAACTCCTGCGCCATCGTTATATAATTAGGTTTAGGTATTCTGAAATAAATAAAAATCTGCTCAAGATTCATTATTGGCAGTCACAATCTTAATATAAGAAATGCAGATGACACTGCTGATATCAGAGACAGACGAAAAACAACCAAACCTCCAACAAAATGTAATAAAGGAAAGCGAGAAGAAAGGACTAAACATTAACTACAAGAAGACTGAGCACATGGTCATCAGCCAAAAAGAGGATTTCAAAATGACAATAACAGGTCAGGGATACTAAAATCAAGCAGATACAGAAATTTGAGAGAAATGATTTAATTTTATATAAAACAAATGTGAAAAAAAAAGCCTTTAGAAATTCTAAACCTCATGGAAGAAGCGAAGTGCATTTGAATTTTTTTATAACCTTAATAAACTTTAATTGAAAAATGTTAAACAACTTAAAAAGGAAAATATTTAATACAAAATTTTCTTTTCAGACTATGATATCCTTCACTTATATTGTTTATAAAACCAATTAAAAGTTTATCTAAATAAAAGAAATGCCATAGTTTTATTGCATTTTTACTTTCGCAATTCGGAACAGATTTTCTAAAAATGGGCTAATTTTAAATAAAAAAAAAGACAGTTGATTAGCACTCCCCAATGACTCCTGAATTTAATTAGGTTTATGGGGTAACAATGGCGAATTTGTAAACATTTCTGGAAATTAATTGGTGGAGAAGGGTAACATGTAAATATATATATATATATATATATATATATATACCAATATTTTCGAAAAATAATTATTTCACAAATGATTTCAGTCAATTATGAATAAGTCCTGAAATTTTCATCAAAATCCGACCATCATTTGATTTTTGCAAGAATTTCCAAATTAATGTCTTTCACCGGCAAAAAAATGCCTTGCGTAAAATTACGTTTGCCATTATAAACCCTTGTAAAAATTACATCACTTACGGACGAAAGGAAAACAAGATATTCTACCAAAATTTCGAACGTGTTAAAAAGAATTGAAAAATTTTTAAAAACAAAAAATACTTTGATCTATCCTCTTAATAATAACAAACATTTTGCCGATAAAACTTTTTTTGTTTTTCGTTTAGGGCTTTTTTCCTTTATTCCTGTTTTTTCGGCGATTTTTTGGAGGTACCTAGATTGATACCTTTTCCAGGGGTATTTTCGCGAAAGTGAATGAAAAAAAATTCAAATGTTGTAGGCCGGACCAGTCTCCATACTTCATATGCTGCAAACAAGTAACTGACTGATTCTACTCTAAGACCTCTCCTCAACAGAATCACTATGGAAAAAAGCAAACATAATAGCAAAACTAAACCAGCTAGTCTGAAAACGCCCAAACCAGTCTGCATCTCTTTCACCAATATACGTGGTATCCGCACTAACTTCCTCAGCGTAGATTCATTCCTTCACACTAACTCACCTGATATCTTAGCCTTATGCGAAACTAACCTTAACCCTTCTATCCCCTCTTCAGAGTTCTACGTTCCTGGCTACCTTCCCCTCTTCAGGAAGGACTCCAATGTTCATATGCATGGGCTTGGTGTGTATGTCAGCGAACACCTCCCTCTAGCTAGGGTGACATCTCTTGAATCCCTGGATCATTCTTTCATTTGCTTCCGTCTCTCACTTCTAAGCTCGATTAGCTATCTCTTCTTTCTCTACCGCTCACCTTCCGCCTCTGACTGTTCGTTACTTGACAGCATCTCTGACAATATCGACAAAGCCATTTCTTCCCATCCCTCTGCCCATATATTTGTATTTGGTGACTTTAACGCCCACCACACCAAGTGGCTGGAGAACTGTCACCGACCCTGGTGTCCACACCATGAATTTTTCAATCACCCAATTCCTCACGCAAGTGGTGGACTTCCCCACGCGTTTCTCCGACAACCCCAACGGAAGGGACTCACTACTAGACCTCTGCTTCATTTCCATCCCAGACTCTTGCACTACCAAACAATTCTGCCCACTCGAGAACTCTGACCACACCGTAGTTTCCGTCAACATTTCATTCCTCTCCCACCCGACCCAAGAAACCCAGACCAGTAGAATATCCTACTGCTACCAAAGGGCAGACTGGGATTCGTTCCGAGACTTCCTCTGTGACGTCCCATGGAACAACGTTTTTAGTCTTCCCATCGAAGAATGTGCATCCGAGGTATCCTCCTGAGTTAAGGCTGGCATCGATGCCTTCATCCCTGCCAGGAAATTTCTGCTTAAGTCTCATTCGTCTCCATGGTTCTCGCCCGCTTGCTCGGCCGCCATTGCCCACCAGAATCATTTCTTCCGACTCTACCGTAGCTACTCGTCGGACCAAGACAGGCGCCTTTTCACTTCAGCTCGTAATAAGTGTAAAAATATACTTAACGAAGCTAAGACGTTGTTTGCTGCCAGAATGAAACAACGCATAGCATCCGCTAAGTTTGGCGAAAAGACTACTGGCGACTCTGTAAAAGAGTACTTAACAAGAGCAAGTCCGCAATACTCCCCCCTCCGCTAATCAATGCATTTGAGGTCCTCACCTCCTCAGCGGACAAGGCTGAATGCTTGCCTCGCAGATTCTCGACCAATTCGAGACTGGATTCGTCTGGAGTTTCTACACCCGACTTCCCACCTAGAACTGAGGCTCAACTGAATGACGTCCACATTACACCCTCGCTGTTTCTAACATAATCTCAAAACTTGACCCTTACAAATCGAGCGGAGGGGACAGAATCCCAATTATAGTCTTAAAGAAATGTGCCCCTTAACTCTCCTCTGTTCTTTCTAAGCTCTACAACTTCTGCTTCCTGTTTTGCTGCCTGTTGGAAGTTTTCCTCTATAGTTCCTATATTTAAGAGCACTGGAGAACCCTCGGACCCCGCAAATTACCGCCCCATCAGCCTTCTTCCGATCTTTGACAAAGTGTTCGAAGTCATTATCAACGCCGAGGTGGTTCAGCATCTCACAGCCCACAGGCTCCTCTCGGACAAACAGTATGGTTTCCGCTTCACCAGGTCTACTGCTGATATGCTAACGACCATCACCGAGTATATATACCAGGCTCTCGACAAGAATGGCGAAGCCCGAACCGTTGCCTTGGATATCTCTAAAGCATTCGACAGAGTCTGGCACGCTGGCCTTCTACGGAAACTGCGGAGCTATGGTATAACTGGACATTTGTTTGACCTAATCCAGTCTTTCCTCTTTAACCGCACATTGAAGGTGGTATTAAACGGATATGCCTCCCAGAACTACCATACGAACGCGGGTGTCCCTCAAGGCTCTATCCTAGGTCCTACGCTCTTTCTGATCTACATTAATGATCTCTCCGATACCATAATATCCCAAGTAGGTATGTACGCCAATGACACCACAGTTTACTCTCGCTTCGATCAAAAATCTGGTGTGGGTGACAAAGCTAACCTTGCAGCCGAGATTGGAAAGGACCTCCAATCCGTAGTGGACTGGGGTAAGAAATGGCTCGTAAATTTTAATGCTTATAAAACGAAGCTACTATCAATTAAGCATCATAGACAACCGCACCTACCTCCCATTAGCATGGACCAGGCTTGCCTCCCAGAGAGTAAAACACTACGCCTCCTTGGTCTCACACTTTTAGCGGACCTCAAGTGGAATGACGATATCGAATCCATTGCTAAATCCACTGCTATGAAAGTCGGTTTTCTGTGCAGGACCCAGAGGTTTTTCCCGTCTGAATCTATCCATCCGCTCGTGCATTGAATACTGTTGCCATATCTGGTCGGGTGCCCCTGATATTCTCCTTGGGCTTCTCGACAAGGTACAGCGGAAGGTCTGTAATGTGATCGATACTGACTTGGCAGACGGCCTGCAGTCTCTCTCTCTCTCACCGGCGCGACGTGGCTTCCCTGTGTCTCTTCTATAAATACTTTCATGGCTTCTGCTCCGATGAACTTAGATCACTGGTGCCCCCTAGGTTCGAATTTGCACGAGATACTAGCTTAGCAACTAGATCCCACCCTTTTACAGTGAAACCGATAAAATGCAACCGCAACTTCTACTCCAACAGTTTCTTTTCTCGTACTTCACGACTGTGGAATTTTCTTCCACATGACTGCTTCCCCGACGGCTATAATCTCCAGGAGTTTAAATGTAAGGTCAATAGACACCTCCTAACAAACTAACTCGCTTCCATTCTTTCAAACACTCTTCCCATCCTCCAAACTATCTATCACCCCACTTCTGACATTTTCTGTATCTAACCACTCTTTTTCTATTTACCTTCCCCTATGTAGCCCCAAGCGCAATAGTGGCAGTGGAATGCCTTGCTTGGGGTGAAACGATTAAAAACAAAACAAAAAAACAAAACAAAACAACTTGTCTCTTCGATTTCTCATTCCGAGCCGATATGCATTACACCACAACACACATAAAAATAAAATAATATAACAACTCAAAATAAAATAAACCTTATACTTATTACTTCAATTACGTCAGGTAAATGATATTCCAAATGTAAGGAAAAATTTCTTAAGCCAACAACACTGGAGTAAGTAGCTCAAACATAAACGCCCTGCTAATCTCATTGGACCAACGAACATTTAAAACTGGTCTCCATTTCTATCCCTTCTCTACATTATGAATTAGCCATCTAATAATATAGGATGCCATGGTCTGATTCCATTCCGAGGCCAGTCTGCCCCTGACTACTGATAGTGCCTCCTCTGTGAGTACCTTGGTGAACAAACACACCATGCCCATCTGGATGGATGGGATGAGAGCATATTTTATTATTTCCACGAAGTGGGTGGAGAAAGAGGCCTCCCCCTTAATAATTAGGCTGAAGGAATACTGTAAAGAACAAGGGGAAATATAAAAATCAGGCCTAGCTGACCAGATATAGATGAGAAATGGAGATTACTACCCTCTGTGGAATCAGGTTAAAATAAGAGGACATCACTGGAAAATAGGAAAACTTAAAAGAATCAGCACATATGCTAGGGCCACAAAAATCTAAACCGACCAAGCATAGAAATGAATACAATATGAAAACCAGTAATACGGAGTGCTAGAGAAAAACAATAACAACAAAATTATAATATGAGTTCTAGTTAAAGAAAAAAGTTACTGAGACATTAGATTTAAAAGTTCAAAAAAATCATACACCCTAGTGGATAAAAGCGTTGGTCGAATCCAGTGAGTTGTGAGTTCAATAAATTTTTTTCAATTTTTTTTTTTTTTTGTTCAATGAACAAAAACTTGGAGAGTTGATTTAAAAAGAGGTAACTGATACAGAGACATTCGAAAGAGGCATAGTATGGAGAACGAGAACAATCTATCCCAGTGTACGAAATAAAGATTTCAGTTCGAAATTCCAATCACTTGAAGGTCAGGGCGTATAACAGCCGAAACATTGTAAATATGGCAACGAATGTGAGGGCAACAATGTAAATAGTTGCAATACTTCATTTCACAAATATAAACAAATCCATTCAATGGTATCTATGAGTCATTGATTACTCCCAGTATTATATTAGTCTTTTTGCTCAGTATTTTTCATGTTAAACTTTATGTTTAATATAACAGTGAAATGGAAATATCTCTAAGAAGAAAAACATTAGCAACAGGAAAACAAAGAGACGACAAATTCTATTTTAAAACTAAGTTGAAGCAAGACTATTACTTAATAGACAAAGGTGCCCGAGTGCCTTACATTTTTTTTTTTAATCATTTCGCCCCGAGCAAGGCAGAAACGCCACTGATGTGCAGGGGGTTACATAAATGTAGAAAGATTAATTAGAAAAGAGTGAGGAGTACAAGCTAGTTAGAAAGGAACAATAGAAAGCTGAGAAAGCAGGTGCAATGACAGATACATGGGCGGAGAGAACGTGAAGATTATACAGGGGAGGGGAGAGAGCTAGAGTCCAGTGGTTAGTAGGTGAGTATTAACTTTGCTTTTAAATTTCTGGAGGTCGTAGCCGTCAGGGAAGCAAGAATACGGGAGTGAGTTCCACAGGCGGGAAGTGCGAGAGAGGAAGCTGCAGGAGTAGAATTGTCGTCTGCGTTTGGCTAACCTGACTGTGAATGGGTGGGACCCAGTTGCCAGTCTGGTTGCACGGGTAAACACCTGTTGAGGAGGCATCAGTGACTTAAGCTCATCCGAGCAGAAGCCATGAAAGTATTTATAGAAGAGACAAAGGGAGGCCACATTTCGACGAAGGGAAAGTGGCTGCAGACGAGTCGCCAGATCAGTACCTATCACATTACAGACTCTCCTTTGGAGCTTGTCAAGAACACTGAGGAGAACGGCAGGGGCACCTGACCATAAATGGCAGCAGTACTCCATGCACGGACGGATGAAAGGCTTAAACAAATACAACTGCAATCTGAGAATTGTATGAGTAAAGGAATTAATCAGATGGTTCATTTTGCTCGGTATGTAATTTTGGCTAAATGTAGAGAAATATCTTATATGTATTGATTATTAAAACGACTCAGGGAGATATTCATAAATTTACTAAATTAAATTGCTTTACCTCCTTTGCCACTGCAGATGGGACAGATAATATATATAAAAATACACATTGATGATTATTAAATAATTTCGCTATTCCGATCAGTATCCTCATCTTGCCCTTAACACTTTATTGAATCAACGGGAGTAGATTGTTTTCATTAAACTTTCTATACTATGGGGAGATAACTCTTATCAGTTACTACTGACCAGTCTGATCTTTGTAACGCTTGTCCATTTCTTCCACTGAACCAGAATGTAACTCTACATCTTTACTAGACACAGGGATTGAACTCACAACACAACTGCCAGGTAGCTAGCTTACCTTAAGACTTTCATGGCTTGTGGCCCTCCACAGCTGCTTAGGGCTATTATAGGTTTCTTCTGACCAGAGCAAAGCCAAATCAAAAGAAACGGGCAATTCGTCCGGGGGAAGCAATCGACTTTTCGTCAATGGTTCAGTTTGATGTTCAAGCAAATACAAACCTAGTAGCATCAAAGTGAAAATATTTGACAATTATTGCAGAATTCGTTTTTTTTTGTTTTTTTTGTTTTTTTAACCCTGGAACACTAACCATCAATTAAAGATATATCACTACTAACCATAGATATATCATACACGATTTTCAAAATATCAAAATAATATCAAATACAACTCTTTATTTGAAATATTTTACATGCAGGGACTTCAAAATTTGTACTTTTAGTTAACATTAATAGGAACTGAAAAACATTCTTTAGGTAAGATAATCAGATACTGAAAATTTGATTAAATTGTAATTAAAATGGCGTCATTTGTGCTAGATACTATATACCCATGGTTAGTGTTCTCGGGTTAATTTCACAATTCAAACTCTTTAAATAATACAAAAGTCTTCAAAATACAGTTATTAAAAAAAACAGATCTCTGAAATCATTATGAAATTAATATTAAAAAACAAAACCCGGTCTCTTCAAAATATCGAAAATTTATCCTATTTAATAACAAAATTTCATAGTCTTTCATCAGTCTCGATAATTTTGAATTTTAACGCTCATATAATCTGATATAAAAATTATAATGAAAACAGTGATATTTGTAAGGTTATAAAACAATCTGGTGATAATTACAGGTTTCGACATTAATATCCACTGACTCCAAAATGTTTTTTTAAAACTAGAATTCATCTAAATCAAGGTTTCAAAACTACTCGATAGTCTTGGGCATAAAACTACATCCGTCAGAAAGTTCTCTGATCGGGTGACTGGAGGGTTTAAGATGCATGGAACCACCTCTTAATTGCTGCTCTCAGGATTACCCTGTTAGAGCCCCAGCTATAGGTAAATATTGAACCCCCAAACAAAAACAAAACCCTATGAAAGTCTAAAATTACATTTTTATAGTACAGATACCAGCAATACATTTTGAACGCAAAATAAAGAGAATAACCGGGTTCTAAAATCCGTTTCTGATGTTATTCTTGCTGTATGTGGTCTTGCGTTGTTATGGAGTAGAATAACATTTTTACTCTACTATGTCAGTCAGTTAAGTGCCATACGAGATACACGCTTTGGACAATCATGTCTCGAAAGAGACATGACTGACTGGGCAGAAGATTATCCCGCAGTAGGTTGCCATTGCTTTCTGCGGTAAACTGGTTGTCAGCCAAAGCTATAGAACCCAATCTGTCCTATTATTTAACCCTTAACTGGAGGAAGGAGACAGATTAATACCTTTTCCAAGGGTATTTGTGGGTAAGTGAATGCAAGAAATTCAAATGGAATTCGAACTCGGCTCCCCGATTTGTCGTTCCGAATCGATATTGACTGCACCACAACGCACATACGCTGCCATTACAGTGCAAAATATGTAGTATTATAGTGTATCATCACGTATGATTAATAGTTGGGATGATACATTTGCCATTACAATTGGTTCCCTAAAACGAAAATTACCTTTGACTAATAAGTGATATAATTTGGTTTTGAAAAGCATAACCAAGAAGAAATTGAAAAGAATATTTGGTTAAATATATCGAAGTTGAACTGGCTGATAACCCTTCCGTAACCTATCGTATATTCAAAGAAAAGAAACAGATTTCTATTAAGCAATACTTCAAAATTTCAAAAAATAATTTACCTCTAAAGTTAGCCTGTGTCCTGAAGTCAATGACCAGATGTCCACCTTCCCCAATGGCAATTCTTAGCAGTTGCAGGTGACCGCCTAACTGGCCATCCACCTCAAGCCCTGTATTCCAAAGTACAGATTGGTAGTAAAAAGAAAACTGCATCTCTGTGTGATGCTCTAGAGAGCTCCAACCGAAATGATGAGAGGCGTACAGATACGAGACATAGAGCGGGATTCTGACGGTCAGGAACGACTGACCAGAATCAGTCACTTGGAAATTGGTCAGGATCTTGCCGCCGCATTGGTCAACAAGGTCAGTCATATGGTACCAAGCGCGAAATGTCCAAGTACAACGTTTCAGATTCAAATGGCGGTAGAGTTGAAGCGTCTCTTTTGTACGGAGCTTTTCATCAAATTGATAAGGGAAAACTGATCCTTAATGAAGCAAAAGAAAGAATAATTAGAAAAATATGCAACGCTTGATGAAAAATGACACAATCAGTTCATAAAATATCAAGTGAAATTATATAAAATGAGCATGTTCAAAAATTTATCCACACATTTTATGACTTATTTTTAGCATATTATTACCGCACCTTTGGCCAGTTTATTATTCAGCTTAACAATTACTAGAAGTCAAAAGAAATTTGAACTCAGAAATTTTACCGCTGGAACTTGCTACGTCAAGTACCACAATTTGTACAACTTTACATGAAAGCAATTGCCGAGACTCAGTGATTTACATCTAATTTTATAACTTTTTTTAACTTATTGAAAGGTTGATTACTATTCGCAATAGTAGTTGCAATGCAATATAAACTGTTTTAATTAAACAACGTATTGAATAACCAAACAAAATTCCTTCACTTTATTGAATAAAAATAAGTTTGTTATTTTTTTTTTTTTACACTTTCGGCATCAACTTTATTAAAGAAGAAACACATGTACCGTTCCTTTATTTCTGACAAGTTCACATGTACACCTATTGTTCACAATGTCTGATACACCTCTTATAATCACGTACTAAATATAAACTAGTAATGTATAACGTTTTGCAGATGTGGGCGTTTTCATCAATTCACTATTTCCCCATCCGCCAAACGCTGGTTGTTGAATGCGGTCGTCTAAATGAGGTTTAATTGTGAAACCAGCAGGATGTGATTATCGAAAAATCCTTTGGTTCATTCTAGTGGGCCAGAGTTTTCTAGATCTGGAGATCGAACAAGTGACTTGTTTATTGCTAGGAAACAATAAAGCCTTTCCAAAAGTACCGTACAAACTTGAGTATAATACGAGGATTTTATTATCAGTTTTTACGCAAAAATAAAAGAGTATCACTATACACAGGTAATTTTTTGTTTTAGGAGGTTAAAATTCATGCATTTTCGGTGACCGCACCTATTCGGTAAGTCTACATTCTCATGGTACCTTTGGCTAGACTTAACGGTACAGGTAAGCTCCTTAAGCATGTATCAGCACTGAATTATGTATTGGCAATTGTGTCAAAAAGATTGTCACTGGAAAGGCAATACCTCAACGATGTAAACACTTCCAAAACGAAGATTTCTGTAAATTTGTGATGGGAAAAATCTATTAATTCATTATTTATATAGGACTAGCAGTATCGCCCGGCGTTGCTCGGGTGTAATGAAAGCTTTAAAACTAATCCATGGTCCTGGAGCCCAGACTCTTTGGATATTGGCACGAAAGACTAAAAAGCAATAGTTGTTTCCAGTTAAAGCGAAACCGTAGACTGAAAGAAAAAAGAATGGATGTAGGTTAAATTTTGATTTCCTGGTATCGATATCAAATAAGTTTCTTTCGTCGTAAACTGAATTTTGAAGGCCAAATAAGTCCTCTGAGTAAATGATATCATGGCTGAAACTAAGAACTACAATTATGCCTACTTAGAGCCAAACCCGAAGCAAAAACTAAAATAAAAGGGCTGAAAAAATACAGACATACAGGCAGATAATCAGACACACACACAAACATCTTGCCTTATATATATATATATATTATCGATTTTCTGCACTATTGTAAGAACTGAAACCTTGAAACTTCTGAATATCGTTTCTTATGTCTTTGTCTATGAGTAGATCAAATTTGATTAAAATCGGAGCACTCCTTTTATAACCCGATTTTTTCGATTATCGATATTTATCGGGGGTACCTCGACACAAAACCATAGCTAAGAACACTCGCAGACGCTTATAGTACAACTGTGTAAATTTTCAAGAAAATCGGTTCAGCCATTTCGGAGTCTATAGGTAAAGGACACATACACACACACACAGACAAAGTTCCATTTATAAATAAGTTTAGATTCTTTCACTTAGAAATCTTAACCTTCTCAATACCTGAAGTTACTAAACGAAATTTAATGTATTATCAACTCAATCGAGACAAATGTCCTGTTATAGATAATTATCAGAACATTTATTTTAAATCTTTCTCAGCTTTTGGGTTTTTAAAGTATTTTTTTTCATTAAGCCAGTTCCAGAGATAAATAAATGGTAATATGGACGTTCAGTATTTGATGAACACCATGAAAGAATCAGAACTTGACATTCAAATTGTAATAATTTGGGGCTGCTCACCAAAGAAACATTTCCAGTGCTATTTCTATATATCTATCCCTATCACTCTCTATACTTGTCATTTGGTAAAATATTAACTGCATGTAAATGTTTATAACGAAAAAGCTAATTTTCAACTTCATATTTTTCTCGACAGAATCTATCTTGCACATTTATAAGTCTAAAATTTGTTAGTGCATTCAATATTGTTGTTACATCTAATCTGGTGCTTCTGATAGCTATCTAGAATATTATTGGCCATCGTCTGGCAATCACAGCTACAATCACTCTTCCTCCGCCGTAACGTAGCTTCCCCGTAACTTCATATAATAATTCTGCTTGTTCCTTCCTTCCTTAGTTAGTTACTCCGTCCGTTACGCCACTGAAGAAAGATAATACACTTACTCTCTACACGAGCTTTTCCTTCCCCTCTATCTTTTTATAATCTATAAACGCTACTCTCCTCAGCCTTCCTCACCTTTGCCAAACGGAAGGGTAGTAAAGAGTGTGGGAGTAGGAGGAGAGAGCCTATAGCATTACCGTAGCAGTAGAGGTTAAGCTGGTGGTTGTCACAGTAATTGTGTGTGTATATGTATGTGTACTGTACAATATAGTAAACATAGGTAGGTTTGTTGTCGTATCCCGTGACCTAATAACGAAATTTATGGCCTCTACACCCTTGGCCACTACTCAGTTGGTCTTTTCTGTTTACAATGGACACAGGAGCCATGGTTTTTCAGTAATAAAAAAACATTTTCTCTTTCAAAACTCTCACAAAATAGCGTACAGTATTTTGGTTATGGCCTGTGCATACGCCGCTTAATATAAGATTACAGTAAAGTAGCTTCTATGGACATTACTTTTATAGATATTATCGTTATTTTATTATCCAATACCTTTATGTTTGAAGACGTTACTATCATTTGTAGTATGACAAAAATTTTTCCAGGAAATCATAATTATCCTTCCGTGGAAATTCCACGGGTTTTGCTAGTTTCTATAAATATTTTCTTAGTTATTATTCTGATGAGCTGTCCTCTTTAGTACATCGACTTGAATTTAAGCTTATTACAGAATTGGCAGTTAGGTCTCACCTTTTACTTTTGAAATTACTAAATGTACTCATAAATTTTACACTAATAGTTTTATTTTCCCTTGCTTGTGGTACACTTCTAGCATATTGCTTTCTTATCAACTCTGGTCTTCACAAATTTAAATGCAACTATTAATCTTCATCTTTTGTTTTCAAATCCAGCTCTTTATGAATCATAAATTTTTCCTACTCAATAACGTTTTCTTAGTTTCTTTCACTCTGAGTACTTACCCCCACCTTGCGTCTTAGAGGCTTTGCTACCTTACTTGCGTAGAAATTATAAAAAAAGCCTTTTTCATAAAGAGTAATGTGAACTTTTAAATTCTCCACGGTGCAGCGTGCAAAGTAGTTTTGAAAAAAAGAACCAAAAGAGTTACCTGAATACTGTTCGATCCTTCCCGAATCAAAGCCTCCAAACCCTACGTTTTCTTTCAAATTAGTGAATGAAGGTTCCATCATATTCGAGCAGACGTGATGTTGTCGGTATATAGCTTCTGACAGCAAGAATTTGATGTTATTCAATGGCATCGTTGACACCAATGGCAACATGCCATCCTGGTGGGGAATAGTCACCGATATCTGGATTGTGTTGGGGTGTTTGGGGTCACTAATCGGGGTGTACATCAAACTGGCAACAAATGATTGCGCTTGATAACTGAAGGGGTTACCAGGGTAGATTGGAGAATGGCAAATGCCGTCATTCTGGCTAATGTCAACAATGTTGCTCTTCAACCGAATTCCAGAATTTCCTTCTTTGTCGGTGGGAACTGCTGAGCATCGAAGACGGAAACGCGGACGGAAGTAGATGCTGTCCAATAAAACACCAGTTACTTTGGTGAAAAGAGTGTTGTCAGTGACTTCCACAAACGGTTGGTAGGCATTCTCGTTGACCTGGCTCGGGAAAGCAACTTCCCACTTGAAAGATATCTGGGTGGAGTTGATGCCAGCCTCCTGACACAGACTTTGGGTTGAAAGATATGCTGGATAATGATGGTCACAAGGCTGAAACAAACAACGAAAATTATTTGGTTGAAACGAATGCAAAAATCAATGACACTAAAAAGTTTAGGTGTGGAAAATGTCATCCCCTTTCCTTAATTCAAATTCCATAACACTGTCATATCACTGTCATAACACTGTCATATCAGATCATTACAAAAGTTGGTGCCCGATTTTCATTGTTAATATAAAATGACCGACAACTTGACACTAATTTTTATTTTAGTGTCGATTTCTAGTGTGATCTAGATTGAAAGCTTGCATCATTCTGTTGCGTTTCAAACTTTGTTGAATGTTAACGTGTTGTCCACAAATGAATGCCTTAAAGATGGAGGATGTAAAGTTGTGCTTTCGCCATGTAATGCTCGATGAATTTCGGGAAGAAATAAGCGTCGGAAATGTAACAAAAAAAAAACGAAAAACAAAAACACAAAGTTTATTAAAATCATGATCCAGCTCCTCGGATGGTCAAAAACTAGTTTCGCAGATTTCGTCAGGGTGCTTTTAACCTAAACGACCATCCGCGCTCCGAGCGACCTTCCAACATCAATGAAGTATGTCCTGTGAGCGTCACATTTCCAAAACTTCTTTCCTCGTATGACCCCAAATTTCCAGCTGTCCCTTTAAAATTCCTTAAAACTTACTCGTCGTTACCATGCTGTCAGTATTTATCTCTGAAAAAATACAGAAATTGTGGCACAAGCCGAAACGGGAGGGGTAGAGGTTGGTCGACACTAGTTAACCTATACCTAGCTAAATACTATCACGACCCATTCACTCATGACAGTTTGCACATTCACCACAAGAACCCATCCATCACCTCCCAATTCTTCATACACCACAATACCGCAAATTTACAAAGGGCACCTAAAAAAGAGGAAACAAACCCATGACAATAAAAATACAGCTATATACAATATAATATATAATTGAAAACATTCAATGAAAAATGAAATGATGTGAGGAGGGGGCGAACCCAATAACAAACTAAAATACAACGTAATTTTTTACCATCTTACCATCGTGGAGAATAAATTGATGATTTTAACGGAAAAGATTGCTAAGAGTTGGAAAATCGATATCTCAATTGTTTTTTGCCATTTGAATTCAAGAAAAACAGGCGATTTTTGCAAATCGAAAAGGTGCAATTTTCTACTACGACCACTCAAGACAGCGTGTTGCAAAATTGATTTAAGTCGAAAACTACAACATTCTTCAAAAAGCCTAAAAAAAAAAAAAAAAAAAAAAAACGCAGTTTCTACGCAAATGACATTGACAAGCTTGTAGAATTATGGGAGGTAGTTGTAATAAAACAATGGAGACTATGTACTTGACTAATGTCTTTTCGTGAGCTTGTAAAATTTTGTTTTTAATTTTCTAATCGGGAGCGAACTTTTGCAATGATCTAATAATTCGACTGTGGGGATTGATGTTATCAATAATTTTAGTGTTAAAAATTCTAAAAGATAAAATCCTTACTTTAACACCAAAACTGATTTAGAAAGAAAATAGGAAGCGACATCAAAATCTTTATTTTACTATAAAAATGAGAACTTGGTAAATTTTAAAGATTAAAACCCATGAATTAATATGAAACTGTGAGAAGAGTAGATTTTTTTTTTCGCTTTACACCAAAAAAACTTGATTTAGTAAGAAAAGAAAAAAAAAGGCAAATTGGAGTTTAAACAAAACCTTATATTTACACTACTTATATGTCATCGTTATTGTCATATTCACGACGTTTCGGACGTTGTACGCTCCGAACTTTTTCAGGTAGGATATTTTGGAATTTTGAATTTTTATTTAACTTTGAGTTTGAGTTTTGTTTAACGGCATATCAACCTCTGTGGGTTATTGAATGCCAAAAAGGTAGGGTTTTAAGATATTTTTTTTAATATTCGGTTATAGTAAGAAGGTTGATTTAGTCAGATTTTGATGAAATTTTTTTTATTTTAGAAACTGAAAATGTCTTCTAGTTTTGTATTTAAAAATGTATTGCTGATGATTTTTTTAAAAAAATGTTTTATGGTAATATTTTTTTCTTCAAAACTGTCTTGTTGGTAATATTTTTCATTCAGAAATGTACATTTTTCTATAAAAGTCTATTTTTATAGTTTCATAGTGTTTTGACCCCAGTTTGGGGTTAACTATTTGCCCATAGCTGGGACCCTAATAGGTGCTACCACCGCAGGTCAGAGTGGACCTGAGAACAGCAATTAAGAGGTGGTTCCATGCTCCTCACAACCTCTCAATCAGAGGCCTTGCTGCTGGATGCAGTTTACGGTCATACCCAGGACCTTTTATTTAGTCCACAGGGGTAGATTGTTCTAGACCCACGCGCTATGCCCTTTATGGATATCCAAGTTTTCAGCTACCTTATATCTACTTTAAACTAGCATTATTTTGAATAACTTATCTTTCGAAATTCGTTTACGCCGATCAGTTTTTAATATTTATTAAATCCGCGCAAAAGCATAAATCCGGAGATTTACCACCCGTCAAGGTGTAATATAACAATCTGGCCCCACCCAAGGAAGGCTGATGCAAGCGAGGGTGTTTCCGGTCGTTGAAAGGAACGGATGTCGTTGACCTTATTTCCGGCAGCAGCGGAAATAACTACATAGGCAAACAGAACAGGTGTCTCTGAGAATTACGTGGGCGTGCGTGGGCGAGGCAAAACCGGAAGAAAAAGTCCCGGTTCTGGAAGATTATAAAAAGACCTCGGCTCACGGATTCGCCAGTAGTAATAGAGGAGCAACAGAGATCGGCCGGTGAAGAGAGAGACACAACAGATAAGACTACACTCCCGTCAACCCATTAGAAGCGCGCTCTCTCAATTCTCTCCCTATTCTACACGGTCCATCGTCATTAATAAAAATATAACTTCATATTTTTATATATATGCGTGTTGTTGTTTGTCGATATATAACAAAGGTAGTATGATAAGGAAGAACGTAATCTAAATAAATGATTTCAGTATACGTTAGGATTAGGCGGCTTTATGCCAATTTATTTAAAAAACAAAACAAACGGCCAGCTTGCTACGGAAGAATCAGATGCCAAAGAAGAAGTAAATGATCTGGAGTCACAGAAGATATTTCACTTGGGTCCTGCTGTTGTCAGTTATGGTCAGACGAATTGAGATAACGAAATCTCGTTCAACCTTAGTCGACTTATTCTCTTTCCAACTATGTCTTTTTTTAATCATGTCACTCCAAGTAAGGTGGGACTGCCACTAGAATGCAGGGGGGTACATTCGAGGTAAAAGACTGAGCATAGGGAATATTGAAGAAAGAATGAAAGACGAATGGAATTCAAAAAGATAGTTGGCAACTGACTCTACATTTGAATTCTTGCAGATTATAGCTATCATGGAAGCAAGTAAATGGAAGGGAGTTCCACAGGTGGGAAGTGCGAGAAAATAAACTATTGGAGTCGAAGTGGTAGTTGCATATAACTATTTCAACGGTAAAAAGATGCCAAACTTATTGCACGCTTAAATTCATGTGGACAGGGCTCCATTCTTCTTCTATGTGTCCTGTCCCTTCAGGACGTAGGCGATCATGGTTCTCCACGTCTCCCTATCCTTTGTGGCTCCTAGTATGTTTGTTCCCCTTACTCCTGTCAACCCCCGTTCCGTCAACCACCTGATCAGGCCCTGCAAATATGTTATCCGCTGCCTTCCTCTGTCTCTCCTATCTGGCCAGTCAGTATCAGGTTCTCCAGGCTCTCCTTCCTCATTGCGTGTCCCAGGAACTTCAGTTGTCTCTTCCTGGTGCTCAGTATCAATTTCCTCTTTGTTGCCATTCTTTCTAACACCTCATCATTGCTTGCATGCTCAGTCCATGATATCCGCAGCATCCTTCTGTAGAACCACATTTCGGCCGCTTCCAGTTTTGTCCTCATTTTCGATGATATTGTCCAGCATTCGCTGCCGTATTGAAGAACTGACATCACGTAAGTCCAGCACTCTTTTCTTTGTTTCCAGTGAGATTTTCCTGTGTGTTAGTATTTTGCTCAGCTTCTGGAACGCGTCCTTTGCCATGCCAATTTGCCTTCGGATCTCCGTGTCGCACTTTCCATCTTCAGTTAGGACACTTCCTAGGTATTAAAAAAAAAAAAAAAAAGCTCACCAGAGCAATCCCCATGAAAATATTTGTAGAAACGACAGGGAAGTCACGTCACGACGGTGAGAAAGTGACTGAAGTCGAGATACCAAGTCAGGACCGATTACATTGCAGATCCTTTTTTGGATTTTGTTAATACTCACGAGATGAAGAGCTGAAACTTGTAACCACAACTTTCTTTAATGTGTTTATAGATATCTTTCTTTTTCAATCATTTTAAGTGAAAAGATAAAACTAATCTATAACCCATGAAACTGTCTTATTATCTTATCATTCCACAGCACTATAGAAGAGATATCAAACAATAAAATAGATACATATCGACATTTTATTTGCGATATACTGATGCAAAAGGCGATTATTTTGCTTTGGCGGAAATGAGCCCACGCGATGGCTACTCAGCGACGTTAATTCATAGAGTTACGAAAGCGGTCAGTCGTTAGTGAACTGCCTGGAGTCAACCATGAGCGTTAGTTTTAAAAAGATGAGTAAACCGGCCTGTATGGACCAGCTAACTGCCATGGGACAGCAGACAAGCCCATAGCACCATAGTTCGAATTCCCGTTGGGAAATTGAAATATGACTTCTCCAAAAACAAAGAAGACTCGTCTAGTAGCTCGAATTCCTGTCGGAAAATATTACAAGCAATCTCTTAGCATTTTCACACTACTTGTTTATTATATATTCTCTCGTCGATTTCGACGTATGAGCGTCTTAGTTAGACTACCACACAAAGAATCGTTTTAAAGTGGTGAAGGCTTGTGTAGCACCATCCACACTTTTTGGAACTGCTGATAACAAACAATCGGTGCAGAAATCTGCCACAGATCGCATGAACAGCAGACCTCAATTATTTAACCCATAATTGGAGGGAACGGACGGATTAATACCTTTCTCAAGGGTACCAGTGCGTAAGTGAATGCAAAGTGCTCGACTGGAATTGGAACTCGGCTCACCGATTTCCTCATCCGAGCCGACATCCACTGCACCACAACGGACATCCGTCAATAACGCTTACAGCACCTGGTATTCCCAAGCGGTCACACATCTAAGTACTGACCGGGCCCAACGTTGCTTAACTTCGGTGATCGAGCGAGAACCGGTGTATTCAACGTGATATGACCGTTATTTATATATAAGGTTTGTTACTTCGCTTATTGATGTTACCTTCAACATCCTAACTCCTGAGTTTCAGAGGCGGACTCGTCAGGGGAGGGGATATCAACAATTGACTGCTCATACTTCACGATTTTTCTTTCTTGCATATATTTATCATTGGTGCAAGTTTACGCGTGCGCCCATGCACACGTCTGTGCGTACGTGTAGAGTGTCATGATCATTTGTTCTTTTTGTCGCTTTTTGTCTCCACTTGACACTCACTCCTTAAGCTTTTCTCTTTTTTTGCAATTGATGCCATTTGGCTTCCGATTTTATTTTATTTTTTTTTTTTAGACAGGTTGTCAATAAACTTTTAGCGTTCTAGTGTTTTCTTAAGTTTATATATATGCACGTTGCCAAGAGAGCCATGTGCGATTTGTCAAGAAGGTGACTTCTTGATGTTATCGGCCTGTAGAGACGTTCTAAAAGAGTGGCACACTTAGAAAGTGCTCGAAAAACCATTCCACGGGTCGAGTCAAGCTTTGTGAACGATACCGGGTAAACGCGATTATTCGTCGTCACCGAGGGTTTGTGCTAGCCCCGTTCAACTGTTGATAATGCGCTCTCTAAGAAAAATTAAACAAATGTTAGCTCAGCAAATTTGCAGTATAAACCTGAGCAGTCGTCTGAAATAGGGACTGGATAGCCACCCTAGCAGACAAGCATCTTCGAATACGAGCGATTACTTTAGATAGATTATATTAGATAGCAAGAGATGAATTTAGACCTAAGAGACCGTTGAGATAAAAGTCATTACGTATTTCTCTCCATGTTTCACCAGTATTCAATAAAAAAAGGTAATCAGATGTTTAGCAATTGAGAAAGACAAAACTTTAGTACATTGCAGCATATTATATATATATATATATATATATATATATATATATATATATAATCAAAGAAAGAAAATGTGTTTCTGTCGGTAAACTATCTACACATTTTATCCAATTTCTTTTGGCTTTATGAAAAATAGAAAGTAAACAAAAATGGCTGCTTACCGTGACACAAACCAGTGGATAACCGGAACTAGGATTTATGTGTAAGCCTTTTTCAACGTCGTCATAGTAAAGCAAAGAAACAACCTCAAATAAAAAGAAAGGTTAAATATCATTTTATTAGAAAAAAAAAACTTTTTCAACATCGTCATAGAAAAGCAAGGAAACGATCGTGAATAAAAAGAAAGGTTTCGTATAATTTTATCTCCGTTCTCATTAAAGTTATCATGACCCTGATAGACAAATAATTGGACTAGAAATTTTTTTTATGAACATATATTTTAATCGATGTACGCTTAGGAAAAACATCTTTTGTGGATGTACGTTGTGGTGAATATCGGCTAGGAACGAGAAATTCGAGAGCCGAGTTCGAATTCCAATTGAATTCGTCGCATTTCAGCGCGCAAATACCTTTGGAAAAAGATATTAATTCATCTCTCCAGCTATGGGTTAAAAAGCAGGACAAATTGTATTCTATAGCCTTGATTGACAATTAGTCTGCCGCAGAAAGTAATGGCAACCGACTACATGAAAAAATTTTGTGCCTAGTCAGTCATGTCGTTTTCGAGACATGATCGGCCAAGCGTGTATCCCGTACGGTACTTAACTGACTGACGTTCGTCATGCTGCTATAAAATGTTAATAACACTTTTTTTTAGAAGAATTTTTAGTATTAAAAGATGAAGACACAGGAAAGAACTTACTACTGGAGGTGCCGGGAGAACAATATTTCCGGAAACTTTGTTGTCTAAAATGGTAACAGTGGTTGACCGAATCTTCCCGATTTCAGCACCAAAGAGTTCTTCAGGTTCTAGAAGAATGGTAAAGGACTCATGCCATTCTATATCACTATTGTAAAGAACATCGACAGCATAGTCTACGCTCTGGATTCCTACAAAAAAAATTATATATTATATATACATTATAATTTTTTAAAACGTACAACGTTCAAAATCAAAATAATATTCTTTATATACTATGTCCATTCGGAATGCAAATGTTCATAGCTCTCCACAATTCCCTATCCGTTGTAGGCCTTAATTATCACTATCGTTTCCAATCCCTGTTATCCATTTACACAAACTCGATAAGTACGTTCCTCGATGTCTAACCCTGCCCTTCAGTATGTCCTGTGAGCGTCACATTTCCAAAACTTCTTTCCTCGTATGACCCCAAATTTCCAGCTGTCCCTTTCAAATTCCTTAAAACTTACTCGTCGTTACCATGCTGTCAGTATTTATCTCTGAAAAAATACAGAAATTGTGGCACAAGCCGAAACGGGAGGGGTAGAGGTTGGTCGGCACTAGTTAACCTATACCTAGCTAAACACTATCACGACCCATTCACTCATGACAGTTTGCACATTCACCACAAGAACCCATCCATCACCTCCCAATTCTTCATACACCACAATACCGCAAATTTACAAAGGGCACCTAAAAAAGAGGAAACAAACCCATGACAATAAAAATACAGCTATATACAATATAATATATAATTGAAAACATTCAATGAAAAATGAAATGATGTGAGGAGGGGGGCGAACCCAATAACAAACTAAAATACAACGTAATTTTTTAAACAAAATAAACAAAAAAGAGTAGCCGCTGTATTCCACCAAACGGCGAAATCAAGAAGCACACTCACTAAGGGAGTGGTGGGTGGGAAAATAATTAATGGAATGGGATAATCAAAGGATGATCCAGCCGAGATAAAAGGAGGCCAAAACAAACTGGGGAGGTTGGGAATCTCGACTTAGATCATAACAAAAAGAGAAAGCCGGGTACATGCTAGGAACACGTTTATTTACTTTAACTAGGTACACAAAAGAGAGCTACCTTAACCAGGGGAGGGTTCCACAGGATTCCACTCCCATGCACATCGGCGTGAGTAATGGCTAGCAGGTTTGTTTTCACTAGATCAATTACAGCTGAAAAGCAAGTTCGATCTTTGTGCCAAAAACAAGCTACTTTTAGAAAATCATTTAGGGCAGCTCGAAGTAGTGCAATGGTTATCAAGCATGGGGCACCTCGATGTAATGCAATGGTTAGCATGATTGTCTTGCTAGAATCATTACAATTGAGTAGCGAGTTCTATCTTCACTTTGTGCCCCTACTTTCAACTTTGTGCCACATCTAAGCTGTGCTTAAAAAATTCACTATTTGCACACCCCGACGTGGCATTTACAAACTTGTCTTGCTTGTATCATTACAATTCAGTTGTGCGTTCGATACTCACTGGCACCTCTAGGTAGTGCAATCGTTATCAAGCATGGGGCACCTCGAGGTAGTGCAATCGTTATCAAGCATGGGGTACCTCGAGGTAGTGTAATCGTTATCAAGCATGGGGCACCTCGATGTAGCGCAATCGTTGGCAAGCATGGGACAAGTCGAGGTAGTGCAATCGTTAGCAAGCCTGGGGCAAGTCGAGGTAGTGAAATCGTTAGCAAGCATGGGGCACCTCGAGGTAGTGAAATCATTATCAAGCATGGGGCACCTCGAGGTAGTGCAATTGTTAGCAAGCAAGCATGGGTCCCCTCGAGGTAGTGCAATCGTTAGCAAGCAAGCATGGGGCACCTCGAGGTAGTACAATCGTTAGCAAGCAAGCATGGAGCACCTCGAGGTAGTGCAATCGTTAGCAAGCATGGAGCATCTCGATGTAGTGAAATCGTTAGCAAGCTTGGGGCACCTCGATGTAATGCAATGGTTAGCATGATTGTCTTGCTAGAATCATTACAATTAAGTAACGAGTTCTATCTTCACTTTGTGTCCCTACTTTTAACTTTGTGCCACATCTAAGCTGTGCTTAAAAAATTCACTATTTGGACACCCCGACGTGGCATTTACAAGCTTGTCTTGCTTGTATCATTACAATTCAGTTGTGCGTTCGATACTCACTGGGTGCCCCAAACATTTGGACTTGTGCCACCTGACCTTTTTTCACATAAACAATATTCGTTTCCCTAGGTTAACCGCTGAAGTGTTGACGGTTATTACTGAGTTTGCCGATCATGCTTTAGATAAGAACGGCTCGGCTCGGATTGCGGCTTTAGATTTCTCAAAGACGTCTGACACACTGGTCTTTTAACAAGCCCAAATGCTATGGTATCTAGTCGAATATTTTTTTTACTTAATCCAATAGTGCTTAAATTGTGTAGTGAGGGGTCGTCTTGAACGGCCACGCTTCTAGATCATTTCACATTAATGGCACGGTTCCCTATGACTATCCTTGAACATACATTGTGTTTTATCTTCAAAGACTTTCCCGATGTCATCACTTCCTAAGTAGTTATTTATGCTGTTTACAAAACTATTTACTCCTGTTTTAATACTTTCCGATAGGCCAGGCAAAGTAAAACTGAAAGCTGCTCTCGAAAATGACTTCCATTAATCAAATGATATTGTTAACTTGGGCAAGAAATGGCTTGTAAAATGGCTTGTAAAAATGGCTCCCAAATTAAACTGCCGTTTTGGTCTTACATAACAATGGCTGATGCTAACCTCGATAAGTGCAACTCATTACGCCTTCTTGATCTCACGTTATTCACTGACTTGAAGTGGATTGATAATAATGAATCAGTTACTAGATCAGTTGCTAAGGTTTATTCATTATGTCGTGCTAGACGATTTTTCTCGTCAGAATCCATCTTACACATTTATAAATCTAGCATTCGTCTGTGTAGTGAATATTGCAGCCATATCTGATCTGGTATTCTGTAATATATCTATGCATTCTCGACAAAATCCAATGAAGAATCTGTAATGCTACCGGTCCTAACATGACATCTCGACTTCATTCACTTTCCCACCACCATGATATTACTTCCCTCTATGTTTCCTTGGCAATTATTCTAACGTGATCTCCTCCTTGGTACCTTGACCACATGGATTAAGCGCGCTACTAGATTGACAACTCGGTCACATCATTTTAATGTTGAAATAGCTAGATGTATCCCTAAGTTGTATTCTAACGGTTTCTTTTCTCGAACTACTCGCCTGTGGGGCCCTCCCCAGTTTCTTGCTTCCCTGTCACTAGCTATATTCAACAATTTAAATACAACGACAACCTGTCTTTCTGAATTATGTCCTTTTATTGTCCTTTCCAGTCACTAAAGTCTTCTCATTCTCTTTCAACCCTCGGCAATCTTTGGCGTCTTAGTGGCATTATCGCTTTACTTGGAGGGAGGATATGTTTAAAAATAAATGTGAAATCATTTTTATGCAAATTGGTTACGAAACATAAGATTGTTAAAAGCACGTGAACTGGCCTACTGGATTTTATTGATTGCCCCAATGTAGTGTTGATTATATGAACAGGTGAACAGCATCGTTCTTCTCGTTGGATATGACTGAAAAAATATTAATATCGTACCTGGTTCAAAGTGAAGAATTACACTCCTAGCGTTGTAATCCAAGCCTGACACCGCAGAAGCATCATAGGGAGTGCAACGCACGCTTGACGTCTGGTTAATGTCGCCTGTCCGTATGACTTGTATAATCAAAGTGTTGATTTCATTAACTGCCTTTGGTTCTGTAATACTGTAAGCAGCTTCTTTGAATTGCACGCGTGGGACTAAAGAAAAGAAAAAAATGGTCTTAGATTAACATTTTTTTATCCTAAATATTAAATAATAATATATTTTATTTAGATATTTTATTATGCTCATATTCTTTTAGATATTTCTTTTAATGCCATGTCCCTTCATAACATTGGCGATTATGGCTATCCAGTCTCCGTTTTCTTTATTATACACCTGGGGAAGGATAGTAGAGTTGTTTTCAATTGCCTTCTCCACGTTTTAGAATTAAATATTTTCATTCTCTTACACTAGCTGCCATCTAAGGTTAGAGGGTCCAGTTTACTATTTAACCCATAGCTGGTGAGAAATAGGATGGATTCATACCTTTTCCAAGGACATTGTACAAAAGTGAACGCAACAGACGTTGTATGTGACGTGATCACCTCAGATCATCCCAGACCAGACTTTGCGTTCAGTGTCCTACAGAGACTCAAAAATTCAAATGCAACATCAATCGCCATCTTCTATCTTCATTCTCGTTCATCTTTTTCCTTTCCTCAATCCTCCCTATACTAAGTTTCTTTCACTTGCATTCCCAGTCTCCTCCCCCCACCTGCGTACTAGTGGCATTCCCAGTATCCCCACCCCACCCGCGTACTAGTGGCATTCCCAGTATCCCTCCCACCTACGCACTAGTGGCATTCCCAGTATCCACCCCACCTGCGTACTAGTGGCATTCCCAGTATCCACTCCACCTGCGTACTAGTGGCATTCCCAGTATCCACTCCACCTGCGTACTAGTGGCATTCCCGCCTTGCTTGAGATGATATGATTAAAAAAAGAAAAAGAAAAGACGTTGCTCTGATGGACAGATACCTGATTATGACAAGAAGTCACAATGTCATTGATCACAACGTTTCGACCAAAATTTATATATAGTGTAAATTATAATACACCTTTGGATATTATTTCGAATGAAAGCATTTATGGGAAATAAAAACTAGAGGGAGCAACAGAGAGACTGAGAACGTTCAAACAGGTGAGAGAAAAGCAAAAGCAAAAGATAACGGATAATCATAATTCCTAACTAATAATATAAAAGTATTGCAGGTGGCGTATCGGTTATCGGAGACAAAAAGTTCAAATTCTGGGCTAGACTTTTGCGTTTACTTTCGCACAAATACTCGAAGAAAGTATTTTCTCCGTCTAGCTATGGGTTAAGTAGCGGAGTAGGTTGTGTTCTATAACAGTAGGTGACAACCAAACTAGAAGAACAGGCTTAAATTCAAAATCAACCTGAAAAGAATTGGACTGCCAGTTAAAAAACAAACACTAATGCTACGGCTACAATTGGAGTAGATAGATCTATCTATCGCCCGGTTCACAAAGCACCCACGTCTATTGAACAGGTTAAGAGGCTCATCCCTTGTTCCCTGTTTAGGATGTGGTTTCCGGCTTTCTCTTTTCCAATCTTTTCACTATTACGTAGCCCCCTGCACAACAGTGGCGTTACCGCCTTGCTTGGGGTGATACGATTAAAAAAAAAACATGTAGTGCACCTACGACCCTTGTCGGTTATGGAACTCGTGGTTGTGATTAAGTATTCTGCTTTACAAAGTTTTTTAATCTGCCATTTTGAATGCTGTTATTTATTACAGATTATGTTTGTACGAGTAGGCCCATGCCGTCAATAATGACGGCAAAATATTTATATTGATGTAACTACTATTGAGTATCTTACATTCATACATAAAAATTTAAAAAAAATCCTACCGCTACCTAAGCGTGATAGGAGAGAATATATATATATATATATATATATATATATAGTATATCGAGGCAGCAAGTAATTTTCTAAACATATGCTATTAAATATAAGAGACAATGAATGTCTATTATGTTTAATCATGAGCCGTTCTAAACGTCGTATTTTTGCTTTAATTTCAGTTGAAAATAAAGACAAAAATTCTCCAACATTTGGATAATTATTTATTGGTTTTCTTCTAAGCTTTCGGCTCACATGAACCATCTTCAGAGAGGTTGTTTAAACTGAAATATTATAAAATCCACCATCACCGACGATTTTATTTTGTGTTGACATAAAACTCCGCTTGGCAACGGCAATTGTTTACCAAAAATAATAAACGCAGTTCTTAAGTTTGCGATGCGGTTTTATGACATTGCTAATGTTGACATTAAGCAAACACTAGTCAATAATGGATTTCCTAACTCCGTTATTGATCAAAAAATTAAAATGTATCTCAACAAAATTAACAATAGCTCTAACAATAATGATAATCAAAATAAACATAACACTATTAACTTATACTATTGCAACCAAATACATAATAATTATAAACAAGATGAAAAAACTCTCAAAAACGTAATACGTAGAAATGTTAAACCAGTCGAAAGTAATAATCAAATTAAACTCATTATATATTATAAAAAGTTTAAAACAATTGACCTCATAGTCTATAATAACCCAAGCACTAAACTAAATTCTTTACAAAAAACCAATGTAGTGTACCAATTTACATGCCCATTCAGAGATTGCATCTCTGATACTAATCAAAAACTTAGTACATATATTGGTTTTACTACAACCACGCTCTCCCGTAGACTTACATGTCATCTTTCTGATCAGAGTACTATTAAACAACATTTCTCTGAAAAACATAAACATGTAGGTAATATCAGACAGATTTTGGTCAACAATACGGTGATCCTTACTCATATACACAGTAAGAGGAACCTGCAGATATTGGAGGCCATGTACATCAAATCAAGACAACCAACACTCAATAAAATCAACTTTAAAACAGGAAATAACATATTACATTGCATTTGATTACATGGTTTTGTTGTCATTTCGCGCTATCCCGCGGTGTGACGTCATAAAACCGCATCGCAAACTTAAGAACTGCGGCGTTTATTATTTTTGGTAACTATTGCCGTTGCCAAGCGGAGTTTTATGTCAACACAAAATAAAATCGTCGGTGATGGTGGATTTTATAATATTTCAGTTTAAACAACCTCTCTGAAGATGGCAGATGGCTCATGTGAGCCGAAAGCTTAGAAGAAAACCAATAAATAATTATCCAAATGTTGGAGAATTTTTGTCTTTATTTTCAACTGAAATTAAAGCAAAAATACGACGTTTAGAACGGCTCATGATTAAACATAATAGACATTGTCTTTTATATTTAATAGCATATGTTTAGAATATATATATATATATATATATATATATATATATATATATAGTCATACAACGAAACAGATCTGTCTGCGGATGACATATATATATAGTCATCCGCAGACAGATCTGTTTCGTTGTATCACAGCTCATTAATACGGTTAGACATCCGATTGCTTTTACCCAGAATTGAAACACGTCCGAATTGGCGTCAGTCGGCGATTCCACCTCTGAACTATGGGCGCTCGGTAGAAGGAGGCAGACATTTAGCTTGTGATATATCATGTATTTATACGCCAATAGTGAGAGTGTTCTAATTCATTACTGAATGAACGAGATGTGTATATATATATATATATATATATATATAAACATACATACATACACACACACACACACCACGGTTTTTATTATAATAGAGAGGATTATAATAATAAAGTTATCTACCGTCATCAGAATTTGTAATAACAATTGTGGCATTGTTTTTCTCGCCAATGAGGACCGCTGGATAGTTTTTCTCCCCAAATGCCGAAGTAAGGAATAGGGTAAAGCTTTCATTCTTCTCGAATTTAGCGTCATCTTTGATGAATACGGTGCAGTTCTTAGTCTGAAACAAAAACAGAAGGGGAAAATAAATCTTGACGAATTAAGCAAAACGAAATCTGTTTTTTCTCGAATTTGAAATATAAATGTTCTCACTATTCGATTAATTTACCAGATGATCCTCATCTTTGTTATTTTGATCGATACGTTTTTAGCGGCCAACTCTACATCGTTTGTAATAGTGCTGGAAATTCATAAGAAATTTGTTGTTCTAATTTGATGAGTTTTTTGACAGGGATCCTCATCGTTTTTGTTTCTATCACTGTTTCGGTCAGTTAGTTCTTCGGCCTACCATACATGTTGGTCACATCAACACATCCTTTCGTGATACTACATAACAGGTGGGTTTTTTTTAATTGTCACATACAGAAGAATATTCGGAATGGGAGAAAGAGGAAAAGATGGGACTGGGAGATAAGGGGAAAAGATGGGACTGGGAGATAAGGGGAAAAGATGGGAATGGGAGATAAGGGGAAAAGATGGGAATGGGAGATAAGGGGAAAAGATGGGAATGGGAGATAAGGGGAAAAGATGGGAACTGGGAGATAAGGGGAAAAGATGGGACTGGGAGATAAGGGGAAAAGATGGGACTGGGAGATAAGGGGAAAAGATGGGATGGGACTGGGAGATAAGGAGAAAAGATGGGACTGGGAGATAAGGGGAAAAGATGGGAATGGGAGATAAGGGGAAAAAGAAATAACAAAAAATGTGCTTGAAAGAGCCAAAGGACATTAATCGAAATAATTTATTTGAGAATTTCCAGATAACACAAGTAAGGTGGGTGAATGTAATAGCTGAAACATAAGGATAGAAAGCACAAAAATGAACATACTAATGAAAAAAAATCATCTTCATAAATAAAAATGTTATTGTTATAAATGAAGAATGCCAAAATTTGTTTTTATAATCTTAAACGGTTTTTAACAGTGTTTCCCTATTTTTGTCACACAAAGATTTTGATGCCAGTGGCACTAAAACGGATGTGCGTTTTGGTACAGTGGCTCGGAACGAAAGATCGGAGAGCAGAGTTAAAATTCTAGTTGAATTCATTGCATTCACTTTCACACAAATACCATTGGGAAAGGTATTAATCCATCGTTTCTCCCTTCAGCTATGAGTTAAATAGCTGGACAGATTAGGTTCTATAGCCTTGGTTGGAAACCAGTCTACCGCAGAAAGTAATGCCAAATTTCTGCGGGATAATCTTCCCAGTCAATCATGTCTCTTTCAAGACATGATCGCCTAAGCGTGTATCACGCATAGCACTTTACTGACCGGTACTAAAACCTGGGCAATATATTTGCGCTATGATTTCTATATATTTCATGTTCCATTTCTGTATTACGACGTACATATCAACAGAAATACGTTGTAATATACAAGTATTTTTGGAGTAATTTAAAATATCCATCGAATATTTATAGGCGCAGCAGAAGAGGATAGTAGTAGGTGAGACAAAATGACTGAAGGACAATCAGAGATTTAAAACAGTTTTTAAAATTCATATGCCAAAAATAAATATTTCAAAATTTAAAATATTATTATGGATAACTTATAATTTCATCTATGAGTCCCAATATAAATAGTTGTAAATAATTGCTGACAGATGTTATCACTTGGAATTATATCAAGTATTACGAATATAGTAATTAGGGCCCGCAAATTGGTGGTGAGAGTTATCAATGATAACATTTTGACTTCAAATCCGCGGTTATCTTCCTTTAACTTTCTCTGTTTCTTTATTTATGTACTTTTTATCACATGAGGCACGGGCAAATTTTCATTCGATTTTCTGTTGAAATTTATGCAATTGTACAATTGTATGTAAGAGTATGTGCATATAGTTTGAGTATATGCAGGCATGTGTGCGTACGTATATGGTTGTGGATGAAGGGTTAAATATTGAAAACATCTGAAAAGTTGAAACAATGAGAAAAATCAGCGATGACAGAAATGTGATTCTGTAAAATGAAATCAAAGATGAGAGTCACTGAAATTTGAAACAAAAGAAAAAATAGGTTTAATGCCTTACCATTTCACCTGGCTTAAAAGTAATTGTTGAACTCGGATGACGCCTCCTTTCTTTAAAATCAGTTCCTGCCTCTGCTGTGCCCTGCTCAGTGTAACAGACGACAGACGACTCATAACCAATGTCCCCACTTCTAATAATGGGGACACTTATTGAAGAGTTCATTTCATCCACTTCATATTTGTTATTTTCAAACTGCAGAATAGCAACTGCAATAACAGAATTAAAAAAAATCAGCATCACAAATATCAAGATTTCAGCAAGCTCCATCAAAGAGTAAGAGTGCTAGGACGCCCGCGCCTATTCGGCTATAATGGACTATTCCCTTACTATGTAAAGTAATGGTGGCATCTACGTTGGGTAAAGAGTGTGCCGAGCAACCGATCGACAAGTCAGTCGTAGACTTCCGGTGACGACCCGGAAGTACCCATTGCTCATACTACGTCTTACGACGGTTGAGACGATTAACCTTTATTCTTGTATTGGATACTAATAACCTTTGTAAATACTATTTTCACGGAATACAACATTAACCTATTCCTGTTGTTCAGTTATTTATTCTTACTCACGACATAACACAGGGCGTCCCCACAAAATCGACAATTTAAAATATGAATATATGAGTAACTATATGACGGAAGAAAACAAAATAAAATAAGCTTCATATTGAACAATTAAAGAATTATTTATCAAAATTCGAACAAGATATTCAAAGGAATGTATATTTTATAACCGATTTCACAAAGTTTCACTAATGTTCAAATAGCGCACCATCTGTAACACTATACACACCAAGTTGGAATTCCAGCTCCTGTCAACCACACTGTAGCAGGTCTTGCGTAACATGCTTCAGTGCCTCAATGATTCTCTAAAGTTTTTCTAGGCTTGGGGAAAATGAAGGATATAGACCAGTCCTTTCACATAGCTCTATAGAAAAAAAATCACAAGGTGTCAAGTCAGAAGAAGGTGGTGGCTATTTCAACAGTAATTTTCATGATCATAGTACGCTCGATTCATCTTCCTGGTAGATTCTCATTGAAGTAAGTCCGCGCTGAGTTGCTGCAGAATGTTACGCAGGACATGCTACAGCGTGGTTGGTAGGAGCTAGCCTACCGACTTGACGTGTGTCGTGTTACAGGTGGTGCGCATATTGAAAATTTGTGAAAGCAATTCATTACTTTCCATGCCTAAGAAAAATTCCTAAACTGCACACCTGTTATGATTGTACTATTCAACAAATACGCATGCGCAGCTAACGCTCATAGTTGATTTAACAACTTCATGCTAATTCACTTCTGCTTGTTACTCTGTCAGACAGAAAGAATGTGCTTAGAGCAATGAAGGTGAATTCTTACCATCTTCAGTGAGGTCTGTGATGACAACGATTGCAGAGAATGGTTGGTTGAGGTTGCTTCCTACAGAAGAACTGAGGAATACTTCAAAGGTTTCGTTACCTTCAAGTTTGGGGTTAATATTATCATCAATAATTGTCAGCTGACATTTCTGTAAAAAAATCAAGTACTTCAAAACTTATTTTTTATAAGTATATATATATATATATATATATATAAAATCCACATCAAAAAGTTCTAACCCTTACCCAAAAAGAAGATTTATAGCTGAACATTTTTCTTGTGGCAACACACTATCGCTTCCTATATAGCTGAAGCAGCCAACTGACTTTGAATTGCTACCTCATCCTCCTTACCAGACTTAACTCCATCTAACTTTTTCCTGTTTCCTAAACCCAAATCCCACCTGCGTGGTTTCCGTTTTAGAAACAGTGATGAGATCACGTGGGTGAGGTTTTAGAGGACACCAATTGCAGTGATGTCAAGGGGGACTATATTGAAAAATAGTAACATAAACTGTCTCCAACTCTTTCTGAGAAAAGAACGACCCTCGTATATAAGTAAAATATTCTGACCATGAAATAATAAAATGTCAGTAAATTTTAATAAAATGTTATAAAATTAGATAGCGAAAAATCTCAGATTTAATTGATACTCTGAATAACTTATATTTTCAAACTCTTGTAAATAGATTCTCTCATACGCACCAGACAAAGAGTAAGTGGCTACAAACCTAGCTGTAACTGAAATGTTCTTCTCCTGAATCTTTTCCTAAATATGACCAAATGATCAAACATCGGGAATTTGGGGGTCCCTTTTTTGTTGGGCTATTCGGTACCGCCTTGCGCGTATATGTTGCTGGTGGTTTGATTTCAGAAATGAATCTGAAAAGCATTCTACAACCTCCTGTACAAATGAGGCTAACAAGGGCAGTCATGTTCTATATATTTGTTTCCATGATGTTAACCGTTAGGCTACCTCCACATCTCCAGTTATATAAAATAACTGGAGACTTTTAAAAAAAAGTACAATATCGTAGCTGACCAGCTCTCTCAACGTATCATAGCTGTATGACAATATTGAACATGATAATACCTCATTTCTTCATGTGTTGCATGTCTTTAGCAAACAAACCTAGTGGAGCCCATTCCTCTCCACATCTTGACTGATCTGTCTAGTATAACATTATTAAATCCAAATAAAAACTGTTATTAGATTATTTAATGAGGCCTATGTCATACTAATTCACTTTTTATATACGAGTTAATTGGTTATTAAATAATTTTAGCAACGACCCATAATTTCATCTAAAAGGTAATTTAGATAAATTTTTTTCTAACTTGTCGCAGACATATTCTAAGCTCTGTGCCAAAGTCCAATAAATCATGTGATAAATAATTGTAATCTAAACTTATTTTATAAATGGAACTGTGTGTGTGACCTATAGACTCCGAAACGGCTAAACCGATTTTCTTGAAAATTGACACAGCTGTACTATAAGCGTCTGCGAGTGTTCTTAACTAGGTTTTGTGTCGAGGTACCCCTGATAAATATCGAAAATCGATAATCGAAAAAATCTAGTTATAGAAGGAGTGGTCCGATTTTAATCAAATTTGATACACTCATAGACAAAGACATAAGAAACGATATTCAGAAGTTTCAAGGTTGCAATTCTTAAAATAGTGCAGAAATCGATAATATATATATATAAAAGACAAGATGTTTGTGTGTGTGTCTGTTTATCTGTCTGTATGTCCTTTATACAAATCCACAATTTTTATCCGATTCTCACCAGACTTCAAAATTTGACATTCATTTTTCTTTCAGTCTACGGTTTCGCTTTAACTGGAAACAACTATTGTTTTTTATTCTTTCGTGCCAACGTCCAAAGAGTCTGAGCTCCAGGACTACGGATTAGTTTTAAAGCTTTCATTACACCCGAGCAACGCCGGGTTATACTGCTAGTAAATAATAAATCTGTGGTAAGGTCCAATAAATCGAAATTCTTCTCGCTTGGTTTGTCCCTATTTGTGTGTTTATCTATATTTGGATTTACATTTACGATTGAAAAGCTTTTCGAGCATAAAAATGTCTTAGTTTTGATAAAAACGTTGACGAGAGACAAAAGAAAAGAAAAAAAAGTTTAATGCCAGAATCAAAAAGTGATTTTTCATTTTTTTCTCTTACCTGACTTGTCTGTCCAGGTCTGAAAGTGATCTGATTCGACACTGGTACATAATCCTGCCGAGGTAAAGCAGATAAGGGTGAGCTCAACCTCGTGGCACACCACACAATAGATGTATGTGTTTGATCAGAACCCGACCGAAACAAATCGATCTCTACAACACCAGCGCTTTCGTTAAAGACGTACAACGGTTTGGAGAAAAAGATCAGCGATTCTGTTAAATTAAAAAAGTTAAAATATTAGTCCTGTTGTTATTATTAATGTGAATTATTTCAGGTATGGGCTACCAGGAATCTATTCAATGAGTATATCTTAACCTTTTCCAATCAATTCGAGGACGAACGAAACTAGAATTGTTGAGGTCCTTGTGTACCACATTTTTGTTTTTTTAGATTTCCACTTCAAGATCCTAATATTTTGATAGTTTTTTTAGTCTTCAAATGATCTTTAATACCATATTCACGACATTTCGGTCGCTGTACGCCCCAGCCTTCGAAATAAGGGGTTTGAAATTCCAATCGCCTGTAGAAGACCGGGCCGTACAATATGGCAATAAAAATTAGGGCAACAGTTCGAACAATGTAAATAATTTAACTACTACCTCATCTCAGAAGTATAGACAAATCTTCAAAAATACATTACAATCTGCATTGACTGCCATGTTAATAAGAAAGCACATTATATTTTGTGGTATTTGTCTATATTTCTGAGATGAGATAGTATTTACATTATTCGGACTATTGTCCTCATCGCTGTTGCCATTTGTACGACGTTTCGGCCATTGTACACTCCGGCCTTTTTCAGGTACTAAGAATTTCAAACCGGACCCTTTATTACAATCACTAGGGTATATGATCTTCATCCCTTGCGTAGAGCCTCTTCTGGTAGTCACGAGTTATCTCCCTCAAACCCTGTAAGTTACTTGTTCGTCACTGAACAAGTGACTTACAGGGTCAGAGGGAGATACCTGTTCGCCACTGAACAAGCGACTTACAAGGTTAGTGGGAGATAACTCGTGACTACCAGAAGAGGCTCTACGCAAGGGATGAAGATCATATACCCCAGTGATTGTAATAAGGGGTTCGGTTCGAAATTCCTAGCATCTGTTTTGTGGTCTTTATTATTTTTAAGAGTGGGCCCTTGCCGTCAAAAATGACGGCAAAACATTTATATCGATATGCAGTCTAAAATGACGGTAACATATATTGATGTACCTACTATTGAGTATCTTACATTAAGAAAAAGAAAATCCACCTCCAAGCATGACATTAAGAAAATATATATTTATATATTTATTCTTCACTTCTCGACGACATAATTATTGCAAAATAAATAAAGCACTGTTAAAGAGCAAACATGCGGCAAGGGATTTAATAACTGGTAGTAAAGAGAATGAACTGAGTCGATGCTGCCTCGTTATTCTCTCTCTCTCTCTCTCTCTCTCTCACACACAATAGGGAAATATATACACAACGGTCTTTATTATAATTGAGAAGATGAATAAACTTAATAGCATTACATGTTCCAATATTATAGAAAACAAAATCTATATTAATTCAAGAGACCAAGTTATGGTGAGTTGACCCAAGAATTCGTTTATTTTAGTAAAAATAAAATTTTTGTTTTTTTAAATTTCGATGCCCACTATAAAATTAGTTATTACAAAATTAAAGTAAAAATCCAGTATTAATTATAGATTTTTTAACTAAATAAAAAGATCCGATATTATCTTCTATATGATACGTCCCTTCGGAATATAGACAACGGCTCTCCACAGCTTCCTATTCCTCTTAACTTTTAGCAGTTTTCTCTGTGTACTAAGGATTCCCCCACTATTCCATCATTCATTTATACAAGCTTGTCAGGTAAGTGGCTCACCGCGTTCCTTTATCTCCCTTTCTCTCAATATGCCCCGTGAGGTTTAAGTTTCCCAAGCCCCTAGGTTAAAAAAAAAATAGAAAAGTAAAGGAAACGATTTTCGTTAAGTACCGCATTGCACATGGAAATACGATACCAGAAAAGTCTTTCTTTTCACATATGTGGAAGCTATAGCCCAAAGGGACTAACATAATCAAGCTAGAGCAATTCATTTCCAACGACTGATTTTGGGTATGTTGATAATCTCTATGTTGCTTTAAGCTGATTATTCTCTAGTAGCATTTTGATTTTTATTGCGGTCAGTTTTCCTCAGTGAACCGTCGTTTGAATCAATTGCTAGGTCTGTTGCTATGAAAGTTGGTTTACTGTGGCGTGTTAGATTCTGGCGAGAAAAATTGTCTATCTTCGATATAAATATGTATTAAGTTTACCATTTGTTCATGCATTGACTACTTCTGCCACATATAGTCTGGTGCTCCTGCTATATATTTAAAGAAGAAAGAATCTGCAATGTTATTGTTGCTAGATTGGCAATAAGGTCTCGTCATTTTACAGTTGAAATCGCTAGATGTAACTGTAATTTCTATGCTAACAGTTTCTTTTCTCGCTTATAGAACACTCTTCGAGCTTTACGGCCAATTTCCGTTTCAATGGATACGGCTCAGAACGACAAATCGGAGAGCCGAGTTCGAATTCCAGTTGAATTCCTTGGATTCACTTACGCACAAATACCCTTGGGAAAGATAATCCGTCTCTTCCCTCCAGTTACGGGTTAAGTAACAGGACTGATTGGGTTCTATAGCCTTGGCTGGCTATCAGTCTACTGCAGAAAGTAATGGCAACCTACTGCGGAATAATCTTCTGCTCAGTCAGTCATGTCTCTTTCGAGACATGACCACCCAAGCGTGTATCACGTATGGTACTTAACTGACTGTCTTCTTGATCACTCTTCTATTGTTGTCACCCCGCAATGTTTCTTTTTATTTTTTCATTCAGTAACATCTTTTGTCTTAATGGCTTTATTGAAATGATAAAAACGAAAAGATAGGTTTTGTCTCAATACTCTCTGGGAACATTTTGGTATCCAGTGAATTTCGTGTCGCATATGAACAAAACGCAGAATATTATACAGCATCAGTGAGTTAAATGTCATTCGTGATACAGGCTTGGGCGATCATGTCTCTTTGAATCCATGACTGACTAAGCAGAAAATTTTCCTGCAGTAGGTTTTCATTTACTTCTGCGGGAAATCAGTCTGTGCTGGCTACTGTAGTGAGAAGAGATGGATTATTACTTTTCCCAAAAGGTGTTTGCAATGAATTCAACTGGAATTTGAACTCAGCTCAACGGTTAAATCATTTCGAACCGAATGAGATACAATGTCCGAAATTCGTTTGACTATTCATGGACAAATCTAATCAACAGATAAAGAACTCTCAAAGGTAAATTTATTAAAATTTTTCATATCAACTTTGCACATACCTACGCACGAAAATGGACACATATATACGTACACATCTTCATTCGCCTCGTTTGTATTCTTTCCACTAAGCCTTCTAAGACAATAAAGTATGTTTTTAACTGAATATAATTCTTACTATGCTGTAAAAGAAAAGAGTAATGCGTTTCTGTCAACAAAAGTCTATCAACAAATACTCCTCAAAATACCTTGTAGACTAATGTTTACTCAAACGCCGCAGACTAGTAGAATATTTGCAAAAGTTAAATCCATGATAGTGCACTAACTCCAGAATAGTCTAAGTGTAAATAGGGGTTCTAATATGCAATCAAATACATTATTTTAGCCAATGGATTAAAGTCAACCATTCGTCTATGCTTCGAATATTTCTGCTAAATACAGCCTGCTGATCTTGTTGTATATAGAGAGATTCTTGACAAAATCCAAAAAAGAATCAACAATATTATTGGCCCTGATTTGGCGTCTCGGCTTCAGTCACTTTCTCATCGCCGTAATGTAGCTTCCCTGTGCCATTTCTATAAATACTTTTATGGTAACTGTTCGGATGAACTTTTCGCTATGAAACCAAGACTTTATGAATTTAAGCGCAGATTGCTGGCAAAGACTCATCAATTCACAGTTGAATTGGCTAGATGTAACCCTAAGTTTTATCCAACGAGTTTCTTTTCCATCACTTCTCGTTTGTGGAACTCTCTTCCAGCTCCATGATTTCCAGCCCCTTTTCATTTTCAAAAATTTAAATGCAATGTCAATTGTTATTTCCAGTTTTCTTGATTACTCCTTTATTATTCTCGTTCCTTTAATAAGGTTTCTCTAATTTCCTTTTTTTTCTTATTCTTGCATTGGCTGAAATGATTAAAATAAAAAGTAGTGTCTTGAACGAAAACTGAAGTTACCATCATTAGGTCCATTTATTATAGCTACAGCTTTATTGACTAAGCCCAGTCGTGCGTCTGATGAGGGATCCGATAATATCAGTTGAAAATGCTCTGCAGCTTCATAAATGGTGTCATCTATAATCTGAAAAATAAATATAAAGAAAATTAATCCAATGTATATTAAAACTGCGTTAAGCAAACGGATTTTTACTGAGATCTACGTTGGGAAGACGCAATCGTATCTGAGCTCTTGACCCCGAATCTACACTCCACTGTTCGAAAGAATGAATAGAAAAATAAAGATGAATGTACATTTTACAATTCTTCTTCTTCTGTGTGCCTTGCCCCTTCAGGACGTAGGCAATCATAGCCTTCCACTTTTCCCTATCCCTGGTGGCTCTGAACACGCCTTCTCCTGTTACACCATGCAATCCTCGTTCCGTCATCCACCTGATTAGGTCCTTCAAATATGTTATCCGTTGCTTTCCCGTCTCTTTTTCCCTCTATCTGGCCTGTTAGTATCAGGTTCTCCAATGCCTCCTTCCTCATTGCGTGCCCCAGGAACTTCAGCTGTCTCTTCCTGATGTTCAGTATTAATTTCCTTTTTGTTTCCATCATTTCCAAGACCTCATCATTGCTCACATGCTCGATCCATGATATTCGCAGCATCCTTCTGTAGAATCACATTTCAGTTGCTTCAAGTTTTTCCTCTATCTTATTGTCCAGCATTCACTGCCATATTGAAAGACGGACAGCACGTAGCCATCCAGTACTCTCTTCCTTGTTTCTAGTGAAATTGTCCTGTTTCTTAAAACTTTACTTAACTTCTGGAATGCTTCCTTCGCCATGCCAATTCGCCTTCGGATCTCTGTGTCGCACTTTCCGTCTTCTGTTATAACGCTTCCCAGGTATTTAAATTTTTGTACCTGTTTGATTCTGGTATCCCCGACCTGTATTTGGCATTTTGAGCTGCTCTTTTTACTGATGACCATGCATAACTGATAGAAACTGGAGAACTGCTCTTAAAAGTTTTCTTTTTATAGTTAGAATGTTTAAACTGCTGTGACTAAAGAGCAAAGTTCAGCTGAAAATTTACCAATAGGGTAGCTATAGGCTTTTCTGTGTTGAGTGTAGAGTAACAGTGCAAGTCGAGAGGAACCTCTTCCTCACCAATGGAGTATGAAGAGAATGAGGATGATTTGATCTTTTGTAAGTGACCTAGTGGCTCCTAATTGTGAAGGTATGGATTGGTAAAAGCCAATAAATATAGTATGGGAAACGAGAACAATCTACTCCATTGGACGAAATAAAGAGTTCAGTTCGAAATTCAAATCACTAGAAGGTCGGAGAGTACAACAGCCGAAACATTGTGAATATGGCAACGAATATGAGGACAACAATATAAATAGTTGCAATACTTCATTTCACAAATATAAACAAATCCATTCAATGGTATCTATGAGTCATTGATTACTCCCAGTATTATATAAATCTTTTTGCTCAATACTTTTTCATGCTAAACTTTGTTTAATATAACAGTGAAATGGAAATATGTCTTAGAAGAAAAACATTAGCAACAGGAAAACAAAGAGACGACAAATTCTATTTTAAAACTAAGTTGAAGCAAGACTATTACTTAATAGACAAAGGTGCCCGAGTGTCTTACATGAAAGGCTTAAACAAATACAACTGCAATCTGAGAATTGTATGAGTAAAGGAATTAATCAGATGGTTCATTTTGCTCGGTATGTAATTTTGGCTAAATGTAGATAAATATCTTATATGTATTGATTATTAAAACGACTCAGGGAGATATTCATAAATTTACTAAATTAAATTGCTTTACCTCCTTTGCCACTGCAGATGGGACAGATAATATATATAAAAATACACATTGATGATTATTAAATAATTTCGCTATTCCGATCAGTATCCTCATCTTGCCCTTAACACTTTATTGAATCAACGGGAGTAGATTGTTTTCATTAAACTTTCTATACTATGGGGAGATAACTCTTATCAGTTACTACTGACCAGTCTGATCTTTGTAACGCTTGTCCATTTCTTCCACTGAACCAGAATGTAACTTTACATCTTTACTAGACACAGGGATTGAACTCACAACACAACTGCCAGGTAGCTAGCTTACCTTAAGACTTTCATGGCTTGTGGCCCTCCACAGCTGCTTAGGGCTATTAATCAGATGGATCATTTTGCTCGGTATGTAATTTTAGCTAAATGCAGATAAATATTTTATATATATTGATTATTAAAACGACTCAGGTGGGGTATTCATAAATTTACTAAATTAAATTGATTTACCGCCTTTGCCACTGCAGATATGGCAGAATATATATATATATATATATATATATATATATATATATATATAGCGTGTGTGTGTGTGTGTTTTTATGCACAAATTCAGATTACTGATTGGTACTCAAGTGTACATTGCGCCGTCTATCCCATTATTTTTCATGGTAGATATTCCCGTAAACTATATTTATTGGTTTTACCAATCCAGAAAGTTGAATGAAAATAATCTACCCCCTGTTGATTCAATAAAGTGTTAAAAGCAAGATGAAGATGCTGATCGAAACAGCGAAATACCAAACTATATAATAATTATCAATGTGTGTGTGTGTATAAACACACACACACACTATATATATATATATATATATATATATATATCCCAATCCCTTACGCAATTGGTGGACTTCCCCACTCGCTTTCCAAGCACTCCCTCTGGACACCCCTCGCTACTAGATATATGTTTTACCTCTGCACCTGGCGCCTGTCAAGTTTCGCAGCTTTGCCCACTTGGCAACTCCGACCATGCTGTTGTCTCTCTCAATATTTATTTCCACTCTCACTCCCACCCAGGAGCCTCCTACCTATAGGACCTCCTACTGCTACCAAAAAGCTGACTGGGACGGCTTTCGCGATTTTCTCTGCGACGCCCCCTGGGGAAAAGTGTTCGATCTCCCAGTTGATTACTGTGCCTCTGAGGTTTCGTCTTGGGTGAAAGCTGGCATTGATGCCTTCATACCTACCTGGAGTATTGCCTAAAACCTCATTCTTCTCCGTGGTTCTCTCCTGCCTGTTCGGCCGCCATTGCCCACAGGAACCATTACTTCCGTCTATTCCAGAGACAGTCATCTGATCACAATAGGCGCCTATTCACGTCTGCTCATAATGAATGCAAGAGAATTTTGAATAACGCCAAACGGTTGTTTGCTGAGAGAATGCGACAGCGCATAGCTGACCGCAAGTTCGGCTCCAAGGACTATTGACGGTTGTGCAAACGGGTGCTGAACAATAGTAAAACCTCAATACCTCCTTTAATCAATGAATTTGAGGTTCTCACGTCATCTGCCGACTAAGCTGAGTGCTTTGCTCGCAGATTCTCATCCAACTCCACATTTTCATCTGGAGTACACTCACCCGACATCCCTATTAGAACTGAGGCCAAACTGCACGACGTATATATTACCCCGACAGTAGTTTCCCGAGTAATCTCAAAAATTCACCCCCATAAGGCTTGCGGTGGTGATGGAATCCCTGTGATAGTAATTAAGAGGTGTGCTCCTGAACTCTCCCCTGTCCTCTCTAAACTGTATAACTACTGCCTTTCTGCTTCCTGTTTCCCTGCATGCTGGAAGTTCTCTTCAGTCGTTCCTGTATTTAAGAACTGTGGTGAACCCTCGGACTCATCCAACTATCGCTCCATCAGTCTACTACCAATATTCGAGAAAGTGTTCGAGGCCATAATTAATGCTGAAATAGTTAAACATCTTATTGCCCACAAACTCTTCTCTCACGGACATTATGGCTTCCGCTTTGCCAGGTCCACGTCCAACATGCTAACAACCGTTATGGAGTACATGCTCCAGACCCTTGATGAGTCAGCCGAGGCTCGTGCTGTTGCACTGGACATCTCCAAGGCTTTTGATAGGGTTTGGCATTCTGGCCTTCTATGCAAGCTACGGGGTTACGGTATTATCGGATGCTTGCTTGGTCTAATCCAATCTTTTTTAAATAATCGCAAAATGAAGGTCGTCTTGAATGGGCATGCCTCTTCATCCTACAGCACAAATGCTGGTGTCCCACATGGCTCTATCCTGGGCCCGACGCTCTTCCTTATTTTCATCAACGACCTCCCAGATGAGATCAAGTGCCAAGTAGGCATCTACGCAGATGACACCACAATTTACTCCCGCATCAGTAAAAAACCCGTTGTGGCGGACAAACATAATCTCGCTGCTGACCTTGAACGGGATCTACACTCTGTAGTGAATTGGGGAAAGAAGTGGCTTGTCAATTTTAATGCGTCTAAGACCAAGCTGTTGTCTGTCAATCATCACAAGCAACCTCTCCTACCTCCCATAAGCATGGACCAAGCGATTCTCCCTGAGAGCAATACACTGCGCCTCCTCGGCCTTACCTTCTCTTCTGATCTCAAATGGAACCACTACATCGAGTCCATAGCTAAATCCACTGCTAAGAAGGTTGGGTCACTGTGTCGGGCCAGGATGTTTTTTCCCCCTGTATCCATCATGCATATATACAAGTCAACCATTCGTCCGTGCATGGAGTACTGCTACCATATATGGTCAGGCGCCCCTGCCGTTCACCTCAGTGCTCTCGACAGGCCCCAAAAGAGAATCAGTAATGTGATAGGTACTGACTTGGCAGATCGACTACAGCCACTTCTCCACCGACGAAATGTGGCTTCCCATTGTCTGTTCTATAAATACTTTCATGACTTCTGCTCTGACGAACTTAAGTCACTGGTGCCTCCTCAACAGGTGTTTATTCGTACAACCAAATTGGCAACTGGGTCCCACCCATTCACAGTTAGGTCAGCCAAATGCAGACGACAATTCTACTCCTGCAGCTTCTTCTCTCGCACTTCCCGCCTGTGGAACTCGCTCTCATATTCTTGCTTTCCTGACGGCTACAACCTCCAGGAATTTAAATGCAAGGTCAATACTCATCTATTAACCAATTGACTCTAGCTCTTTCCCCACCCCATATATCCTTTCCTTTCTCTCCACCTTTGAAACTGTCATAACACCTGCATTATCAGCTTTTTATTGCTCCTTTCTAACTGGTTCGTCTTCCTCTTCACTCTCTTCTAATTGATCTTTTTACACTTATGTGGACCCCTGCACATCAGTGGCATTTCCGCCTTGCTCGGGGTGAAACGATTAAAAAAATATATATTCACTACTCAATAAAAGAAATAATATAATAAGGCACTATTAAAATGCAAACACGCGGCAAGAGCTTTCATAACTGAGAAAAGAAACCGAGTCATAAATAGAATGAACCGAGTCGAGGCTGCTTCGCTATTGTTTCTCTTTCTATAAACGTGACAGAAGGGACATAGATAGATAGATAGATAGATAGATAGATAGATAGATAGATAGATAATGATCTTTATCATAATAGGGAGAATTATTCAAAAAGAGAGATTTCGAAAATTTAATAAAAACGAATGCTAATAGACAGAAAGACATTCAACATATTACTGGAAACGAAAAGTTTCAAAGTTCATTGTTTTAAGTTTCAGTCAATCATGCGTGATACACGCTTGGCCGATCATATCTCTGACATCACTGACTGAGCAGAAGATTTTTCCCACAGTAGATTGACGTTTCTTTCTGTGGTAGACTGGTCTATAGGACCCAATCTGTCCGGCTATTCAACCAATAGCTGGAGGTGGAAGAGATGGATTAATACCTTTCCCAAGGATATTTGCGCGTAAGTGAATGCAAAGAATTCAACTAGAATTCTAACTCTGCTCCCCGATTTCTCATTACGAGCCGATATCCATTACACCACATTTTAAGTTTACTCTTCGCAAGTTGCAGTATACAAAACAACATTTCTTGTGGAGTAGCCATTTTAAGGGTTTACACAAATGATAAAAATTTAAATTTATACAAATTCTGAAAAAAAAAATTAAATAAAGTTTTAATTTATTTTCCTATCTAGTAATGTGTTGAATGAGTGTTTCCTTTTTATTAAATTATTTGTTTTTACAAAACTTTCGAAATCTGCTCTTTGTTTTTTAATAACCCTGTATTATGTACCCAAATATATATTTACTCATTAATTCCCTTGTATGAAACTGTTCTAAAATAGGCTAAAAATACTACCTTCTAAAAAGATTATTTTTTAAGTTACGAATGAAAACTTTCAATAAAATCTTACAAATGAGAATATTCGGAATCTATAAAAAAAATTATCAGTGGGAAGATTTCCAAATACTATGTTTCGGGTAGAATTGCGTAATAGATTACTCACCTTAACTGGGCATGTCGCTTGCCTTATATCTTGAGGAAAGACAACGCTGTAAGAGTTGGTCTCTTCTCGGCCAATAAAATCAGCTCCTGGTTGCAATTCTATCCCAGTGCTTCCAACGGCTGTCATAGAATTCGTTGAACAAATCACAGAGACAGCTTTGCTAAAATCACCTAAAATGTTAAAAAATAGAGAGAAAAAAAAGCAATTCTTTCCCCCAGAGCATTTATTAGTAGAAGAACAACAATAATAATTCTAATCTTCCAAATATAATCTGTTGTCGGCGATAGAAAGACGAAAGAAGTGGTGACCTATAAATGTCGGGGTTCAAATACATGTATAAGCGAAGATTCCGAATGCTGAATGTCAAAGCAAACAAAACTGATTTTTTTTTTACCGCCATTAACGATCGACGTTGCTGATTATGACTCAGGCAATAAACGTTTTTCTTTTTACTTTATTCTGCCAAAAGATATGCTTAGTGGATATATTACACGGTGGCTGAAATAGATTCAATCTATTTCAGATTAATGCCAAGAGTTGGTGTTCAAGCACAGGTAAAAGCAGCGATTTCAACTGCTGTTTTCAAGTTCAAACCCAGGTAAAAGCAAAGATTTCAAGCTGAAATGTTTGCAGTGAAGGAATACGCCTGAACTTTTCTTGGTGAAAGAATATTTACTAACATGGGTTAGTAAATAATAATATTAAGACGGGTTACCATGTAATGATAAGGCGAAACGGAGAAATGAAATGAAATGAATGAATGAATGAATGAATGCTTGTTCCCGAAGAGAGTTTTATATTATAACACACAAAAATACGTATATACCCACAGGTGTCTACATGTAGAGAAATACATATCCATTATGTTCAACGTAAAGCAAAGTAACAAAAGGAACAAAAAGGAAAGGTCTTACATTTAAATTGAAGATATCTCTTTTCGACCATTGTCATGACGCCAGATTTGGAGGGGCAGAATTGATCTGTGTCCCAAAGGAATAGGGCAGTCTTCATCTATGTCCCCATGGATTAGCAGGAGTTTTATGTTCCAGCGGAATATGGCAATAGGCAGATTCTGCTTAGGCCCAAAGGCCTGGGCAGAAAGTAAACAACCTTCTTCCTCGGTTGCTATCAGCTGAAAGAAAGTAACTAGCGATTTGGTCACTATCAGGAGTGACGTCACGAGCGGGTGTCATGTGACACGGAACTTTATCTTGCCCAAAGGGAGATTAACCCCTTTTGTATCCTTACAAATGCAAGTGAGATTTTTCTTCCTCTTATTTCTTATCCCAAATCTTCTTATCCCAAATTTATTTTCTTATCCCAAATCTTCACTATTTCGCTTTATTCCGTACAAAGTTAAATATTAAAAGGTTATACAACAAATCATTTTAAGTGACATTCTTTTAAATGTTTTAAATAGGATAAAAAACAAGGCCTAGAAGTAAATATTGAAATCTATTGATAAAAACAACAAAGAAAAGGATATTAATTTAAAATTACATTGTATTATATTAATATCTTAAATTGGAAGAATAACTTCAACATTATTCTTAACCGCTAGTAATTAATAATTAATATTTTTATAGAAACAAAGGCAACAAAAATATATTTTAAAAAATAGTCAAAAACTGGTAATGCCTCATTTACGAAATTAATACGAGTAATAAAGCATATTTAAGTAAGCAGTCTAATAATAATTGACAATGCTTCATCAAAGAAATTTGAATCCTATTAATACTACTAGTGATAAAGCATATTTAAGTAAGCAGGGCAGATGAGAAATAAAGAATAAGCCTCCAATAAAAAGCAAGAGAAATAAGATGAAAGAAATACTAGTCCAAAATGAATAATAATTGACAATGCTTCATCAAAGAAATTTGAATCCTATTAATACTACTAGTAATAAAGCATATTTGAGTAAGCAGGGCAGATGAGAAATAAAGAATAAGCCTCCAATAAAAAGCAAGAGAAATAAGATGAAAGAAATACTAGTCCAAAATGAATAATAATTGACAATGCTTCATCAAAGAAATTTGAATCCTATTAATACTACTAGTAATAAAGCATATTTGAGTAAGCAGGCCAGATGAGAAATAAAGAACAAGACTCCAATAAAAAGCAAGAGAAATAAGATGAAAGAAATACTAGTCCAAAATGAATAATAATTGACAATGCTTCATCAAAGAAATTTGAATCCTATTAATACTACTAGTAATAAAGCATATTTGAGTAAGCAGGGCAGATGAGAAATAAAGAATAAGCCTCCAATAAAAAGCAAGAGAAATAAGATGAAAGAAATACTAGTCCAAAATTAATAAGAATTGACAATGCTTCATCAAAGAAATTTGAATCCTATTAATACTACTAGTAATAAAGCATATTTGAGTAAGCAGGGCAGATGAGAAATAAAGAATAAGCCTCCAATAAAAAGCAAGAGAAATAAGATGAAAGAAATACTAGTCCAAAATTAATAAGAATTGACAATGCTTCATCAAAGAAATTTGAATCCTATTAATACTACTAGTAATAAAGCATATTTAAGTAAGCAGGGCAGATGAGAAATAAAGAACAAGACTCCAATAAAAAGCAAGAGAAAATACAAGTCCAAAATGAATAGTAATTGAAAATGCTTCATATAAGAAATTCGAATGCTATTAATACTACTAGTAATAAAGCATATTTAAGTAAGCAGGGCAGATGAAAAATTGTGGTGAGACCAACCGAACAAATGCGATAAACCGGATGTTTGCTCTCTCACAACAAAAAGGAAAATGACCAAAACTCGTCGAGGCGCATCCGAGTTCGCGCAGATGTTCCGGTTGAAAAATAAAAAATAATCAAATATCAAATTTCCATTTCGCGAGCCTACGCAAATTTTATTTACCAGCCAATGGAAAACCTGGAATCAAATACAAGCGTGAAATTCAAAACGAGCTGTTTGATCCAAAAAGCGGATATAAAAAGCGGAGTCAAAAGGCATCGTCAGACAGAAGGACAGACAGGCTAGAGTAACCAGTGTCTCCCCTCGACTTAAGTCGAGCGGCTACTATGCTGGCCTCTTTCCTTCTCCCTGTCTCAAAAGTACTTACCGACCTCAGGAGTGACCTCACAAACCAACTAACTGACTTACGGACCTTAGAAGCGGCAACTTCAAAATGAACATTCCTCTGCTCTCCACATTCCTAAGCCTTTGATCTCTTTCAGCTCATTATTATTTATCACGAAAATTTTAACCTCCGTTGGACCTATCCTTCAAGTATTACTTTATTTGTAAAAACATTAATTGAGAAATAAAGAATAAATCTTGAATAAAGAGAAAGATAATATACTAGTAAAAAATAACTATTAGCAAGGCATTATTTCAGAAAATTTTAAAAGGCATTGCTTGATTATATTGATTTTCTAAACTTGGCACAAGGCTGAAAGAATGAGGCACCCAGTGAGGATTGAACTCACTATTCAGTCATAATGGATCTAGCAAGACAAGTTTGCGAACCATTACACCACGTCATAAGTACACTTCATGATTTTCTAAGATTAGCTTAGGTGTGGCACAAGGCTGAATGTATGAGGCACTCAATGAGGATCGACCTCGCCATTCAGTTCTATCTTGCGTGACAAGATACACCACGCTGAAGTGCTCAAATGGCAAATTTCTAAGTACAGCTTAGATGTTGCACAAGACTGAAAGTATGGGACACCCAGTTAAGATCGAACTCACTACTCAATTGTTATGATTCTAACGTAACAAACTTGCAAACTACGTTGAGGTATCCTAGGAATTACTTGGTTATGTATCGGAAGTCCTTACCTTTTCTTGTCACACCGGCCCTGAGGTAACCATCAGTTTCATTTACATAGAAAGTGTCTTCAGTAAATTCAATGACGGGTTCTAAAAACGAAAAATGAGTGAATTCTTTATTATCTTCAAAAAGAATGAATTCGAAAATATTGATTCAAAATAGGGCAAATATAGTCATTATATTATTTATACATGCAAAATATTGATTCAAAATAGGGCAAATATAGCCATTATATTATTTATACATGCAAAATATTGATTCAAAATAGGGCAAATATAGTACAACTTGTTTGTGGGGCTGGCGAATAAAATAGTTTTTAAAAATTCAGCCCTAATGTGTACTTACAATGTATAAAACGTTTTTGTATGTCAGTCAGTTAAGTGCCATACGTGAAACACTTTTGGGCGATCATGTCTCGAAAAAGACATGACTAACTGGGTAGAAGATTATCCCGCAGTAGGTTGCCATTGCTTTCTGCGGTAGACTGGTTGCCAGCCAAGGCTATAGAACCCAATCTGTCCTGTTATTTAACCCATAACTGGAAGGAAGAGACGGATTAATACCTTTCCCAGGGGTATTTGCGCGTAAGTGAATGCAATGAATTCAACTGGAATTCGAACTCGGCTCCCCGATTTCTCGTTCCGAGCCGATATCCACTGCACCACAAGGCACATCCGAATAGTATTTGTAATAAACGCTCCTCCCCATGTTTAATTGTGACAGAAACATCAGTTAACTGGTCAAAATTAATGCAGGACTAAATAATTTACACGATCATTCGACCAACCACTGACTCATCTAGACATAAATACGAAATTCACTCAAAAGGCGTCCCACATCCACCAGAGGACTGACATCTTTGTCACATAACGGAGGGGGAAATGGGGAATTAAACTAAAGAAACTGGGAACAAAAATAAGAGCATACATAAATAAGAGCTAAGTTAACTTTGCAGGAAGAATTTTAAAAAAAGTAACATAGAGGAAGGCTAATCATAATAATTACCAAATTATTTATAGTAAAGTCACAGGGAATGTACATTACGGCGGTGGAAAATTGGCTGAAGCCGAGATGCGATGTCAGGACCAACAACATTGCAGATTCTTTATTAAGAATCTCTAAATGCATAGCATAAAGACCAGAGCAAATGTCAGCACAATAATGAATGCATTGACTTCTAAATGTGGAAGATAGAGATTCTGTCACAAAAAATATTCTAGCACAACACAGTAAACCAACTTTGGCTATCAACTGATTCAAGATAACCTTTCTACTTCATGTCAGCGTAGAACGTTAGCATGAGAAATGACAAGAAATCATTCTCCTGAAGGAGGGGCGTTAAAATTAATTAGTCATTTCTTGTCCCAGTTAACAACTGATTGTAAGTCATTTTTCAAATCAGCTGCTACTTTGATCATATATAACCGATCATATTACCATTAGTAAATAGTTGTGTTATCAGCATAAAGATTTATAAATTTTAACCGATGCTAGCATTAGCTGCTCGATCAACGGGTACCGAATGTTTTTTTATAAGTTTTTAGCATTTGGTCTTTTGTCGGATGAACAAAGCCATAAGTTAAACATTCAGTAAAGTGCAGACTTATAAGTAATGGCATTCGATAAAGACTTATTAATGATCGCTTTCGACTAATTCATAGATATTTTTAAACAAATGACTGAATTAGGCTTAACAGCGCCAATAAAAAGAGTAGACAGGAAATAATTTGTCTGTTCTGCGATTAGAGGCACATTTTTTGTTAATACGTGTACTGCGAGATGACAGAAATTAATTTTTGGTGAACATTTTTCAAATAGAGAGACGCTCAGGCACACCTACCGTCTTCGAGATCGTAAATTGTCACAGCAACTTCGGAAGTTTCACCAATGAGGGTATAAGATGATGCTCGCAGTTCGACATAAAATGTCTCTTTGCCTTCAAAGATGGAGTCGTCTTTAACTGTAACAACACATTCCTTCTTGTCTTGCCATTCATAAAAGTGGATCTGATAATTAGAAAAGCAAACAAACAATAGGATAACCAATATTCTATAATACTAAACAAACAAAAAAACGCCATATATATATTGTTTTGTGGGCCTTTTTCTGCGTAAACTATCCACATATACTTGTCGATCTTATCCGGCGTGACCAAGATTAAGAAAGCTAAGTGCAATAGAAAGAAATACTGTAGTATTTGTTTGCGTATGGTAAATAACTAACATCAAACAAAAACTAGAAAGAGCAGTCAAAAGTCACAAACGTCCACCAAGGCAAAACCGATATCATTCCAGCGATTAGCAAGAGATGATTATTAAAATAACAAAGAACAACTTCAATGAATGTGTCAAGAGTGAAAATACAAAAAATGAACTCGACCGCTCTCAAAATTAAATACACTTAAAATGAAACCGGGAAGGTAATACGGTATTTAAAATGATGTAGGGGGGGGGGAATTCAGTATTTGGAATTTGAAAGGAAAACATTAACTTTTATTAATAAAACCGGACAATAACCCAGAAACTTTATCCGTACCGGATGGAACCCAAAATCTAATCAGTTCGTTCCAGCCATGAGGCCAATCATTTCCTAAAAGTTTTATCCGAATCCATTCAGCAGGTCTTGAGATATCTTGACCACGTACTGACAGACAAATGTGACCGAATACAATACCCCTCCAACCTTAAGGTAGAGATAATAAAAGAGCAATGTCGGGCGCACGAATTTATATGCTTTAACTTTATACAGCCTTCTTCCAAATAAAAAAATCCGTTTCTCAGCCGCGTTAACAGTTTTTACTAAAGTTGTCTATAAGTTTAGATCGGAACGGCAAGGTAAGCGCTGTGGCTTTATATATCTCGAAGAGGTTTGGATAGATTTAGAATATTGTTCCCTTCTCCACTATGATGTTCCTGGGTGGATATTTAACTTAATCCAACCGTTCTTAAATTGAGTAATGAATGCCGCGTTGAACGGTCACGCTTTTATATAGTTTCACATTAATGCCAGGTGTCCCCTATGGTCCGTCCTTGGACCAATGTTATTTCTCAACTTCCTCAACGGCCATCCCAAGGTCATCATTTTCCAACTAGTATTCATGCTGATCACTATTTACTCTCGTCTAAATAGGTCCTACAAAGTAAATTTGACAGCTGCACTCGAAAATTATTTCTAATTAAATATTAACTGGGGCAAAAAAATGATTGTTGGTTGGTTGGTTGGTTGGTTGGTTGGTTGGTTGGTTGGTTGGTTTTTATGGCATATCAACCTCGGCAGGTCATTATTGCCAACTACATTTTTATTTATTGCTGGTAATACCTTTTTCTTTCAACAATTTATTGTTGTTTTTATGTAAGTTTTGTGTCTAGTAATATTTTTTTCTTTTCGAGTATCAAGATTCATTGGGATTCGTTTTTTTTAAGGGCAGGGTCCCCAAGTCCTACTCTGTTATTTAACCCATAACTGGAGGGAAGGGGCGGATTAATACCTTTCTCAAGGGTACCAGTGCTTAAGTGAATGCAGGATATTCAACTGGAATTCGAACTCGGCTCACCGATTTCTTTTCGAGCCGATATCCACTGCATCACAACGCACATCCGTCACCAAATGCTTACAGCACCTAGTATTCCCAAGCGGTCACCCATCTAAGTACTGACCAGGTAAAAAATGACTTGTAATTCATAACGCCTCCAAAACGAAACTGCTATCCTTTATTCAGCATAGAAAACTATTTTTTTCCTTTCATCAGTATGGCTGATGCTAATCTTCAGGAGAAAAAAATCATTTCGCCTTCTCGGTGTCCCGTTTTCTACTGACATAAGGTGGAACGATTATATTGAATCAACTGGTTGATTTGCTGCTAAGAAATGTTGGTTCACACTATCATGTTAAACATTCTTCTTTTCAGAATCCATCTTTTAACATTAAACATTATAAATCTACCAATTTTCCATGCATTGAATGTTGCTGCCATGTCTGGTCTGGTCTGGTCTGGTCGGGGGGGGGGGGGCTTTTGTATCGTGGAGGAATGACAATACACAGATATAAGTAATACGTTTATTCTCGGTAGATACAGTAGTACACGTTTGTGTAGGGTGGCAACAAATAATGAGCTGAGTAGACAACAACCGTGCTAGCCGTCAGCTGGCGACTCCACTTGTCACTACTCGATATTAGTATTGTGAACCGTATGTCACGTGTTCAAGCTACGTCACAACAGGGGCATGGATTCACTTTGTCTCTTCTATAAATATTTTTATGCTAATTGTTCTAACACGCTCTCATTGGTATCTTGACAGCATAGTCGCTTAAATTTTTATACTTAGGTTTAATAAATAGAAAAGCTCTTCAATGTAATTGATAGAATTCTTGAATACTGTATTAAATAACGTATCACCAGAAAAATAGAAAAAATAATTTGAAAAGAAAACTAAAAGGGGAAAATATAACTCACCTGGCTTGAGTGTTGAACAAAATCATAAGTTCCTTGGTGAGAAGAAGATTGCATAGATGTGGCACTTCCTGGTCTAGTGACGCAAGTTACAACAGAATGCTGAAATAAAAAAAAAAGCTTAAGAAAATTAGAAAAAAATTATGCATCCGCTATTTTGTTGAGATGCTGTGATTTTGCGAGCGTCTAGCGATGCTCTAAGATTCAGAGAGAAATGTTAAGCGATTCTTCGACATCGCGAATTGTCTCCACTTCGTAGAACTAGAACAAATGAATGAGCGTAATAAAAGTTTTCTTGAACGGCCACTCCTCTCAATCATTTTGCTTTCATGCGGGCGTTCCTCAGAGCTCTATTCTTGGACCCACACTATTCCTTATTATCCGTTCCCAATCGACACGATATCAATGCTGGTGACAAAACTATTTATTATTGTCTTGATATTAAATCTGATAGGTTCGATATAAATCGAATTGAAAGCTGACCTGGAAGAAATAAGCAGAAATGTAACATTATTTGGTTTCATTCACCTTTCAGTCCTAACGTCCAAACTAATATTGGTAAACTCTTTCTAAACTTAATTCACCAACATTTTTACCATTCACTTACACTAAAAAGAATAAAAAATAATGTTAAAGTCAGTTATAGTTGCGTTAAGAACATAGATAAATATATTTCATGACATAATACTATGATATCAAATAAGTATTTGGCCCACATAAATAACAATGATCCTTCTAAAAAGTAATTGCAACTGCCGACAAATTAAAACCTGCTTTTTGAATGGTCAATATCTGTCTGAAAGTATTGTTTATAGAGCTCGAATGCATCCGGATGATAATGAGGTTAAATTTTACTTTGGAAGCACTTCTAACAGGTCGAAGATAAGATTTAACGACCACATGTTTTTCAACAACCCTTTGGAAAGGTATTCCTATAGAATTCGTTGAATTCACTTACGCACAAATACCCTTTGGAAATGTATTAATCCAGCTATGGGTTGAATAGCAAGACAGATTAGTTTCTATAGCCTTGGTTGTCAACCATTTTACCACAGAAAGAAATGGCAACCTACTGCAGGAAACTCTTCTGCCTTGTCAGTCATAGATCTAAAGAGACATGATCACCTAAGCGTATATCACACATAGCCATTGAGTCTTTTAACAATAAATACAACAAATGTACTGCTTTATCCATATATTGGAATTATTACCTGGAATATCGTAGCTAAATTCAAACTTTACAACGGAAAAGAAGATAGATGTAACTTATGCCTTTTAGAAAAACTTATCTTAAACCATATCAATAATCCTAATTTACTTAACAAAAGAGTAATTTAATGGCCACTTAGAAAAACATACTTAAATTCTTAGACCTAGAATGATATAGATTCCCCTATACGTTTGCCTCTTCTTCCTTACTTTCCCCTTTCTCCACTCCCACCGCCGCAAAAATTACTTTAACAATTATGAATTAAGCCCCTTTAATATTAGCTTCCCGGATTATTTAATTTTAATTCTAAATTTTACTTTTTGATTTTATTTTCATTTAAAATTTTGATTTTTTACCTACATGTAATATCAGAATGGTATGTGCGTTGTGATGCAGTGGATATCGGCTCTGAACGAGAAATCGGGAAGCCGAGTTCGAATTCCAGTTGAATTCCTTGCATTCACTTACACGCAAATATACTTGGGGAAGGTATTAATCTGTCTCTTCCCTCCAGTTATGGGTTAAATAACAAGACAGATTAGGTTGTATAGTCTTGACTGGCAACCAGTCTACCGCAGAAAGTAATGGCAAGATACTGCAGAATAATCTTCTGTCCAGTCAGTCATGTCTCTTTCGAGACATGATCGCCCATGCGTGTATCATATATGGCACTTAACTGACTGAATATCAAAATATTTAAATTTTTACGTTTTATGATTTACGCCCCTTTAATTTCTTCTTCCTGCATTTTACTATTTTTTTATTTTAATTTTAAATTTAAATTTTTATCTACATCTTAGAATATTTAAATTTTTAATCTTGTTATTAAAATGCAGTAACTTTATAAGATATAATTCCCATGAACATCGAGTGAGCTTAAATTCAAATCTATTGTGAGTTTAAAATATGCACCTGTTGATTGCATGATGCATGAAACTCGAGTCGTGCGATAGACGTAGGACAATATGTATATTTATTATGTATGTATAATACACGTCTGTTCATACATTGAGCACTGTTTTATTAAGACCTGAATAATAATACCATGCATACGTGCTCCCTCACATGTATATTTATTAATTCACGTCACTTATATATATTTCATTGTTAAACGCGTTATTTCGCTACCTTGATTTCCGCCATGAGTGTTTTTTTTCAGGCGATTTTTAATAACCTTAATAATGAGAAGACACCACTTATGGTGGAAACCAAGGTAGCGAAATAACTTGTTTAAAAATGAAAAATATTCAAAAGTTCTACGATATAATTATATAGAACACTTTTTAATACAAATGTGTACTGGTCTAACCCTATTAGGACCAAAAACTAAGTATTAAACAATCAATCAATCAATCAATATACACACCTGATCAAAAATTTAAGACCACTTAAAAATCTTTAAAAATAATTTTTTTTTCATGGATAGATTTTAAACTCCTCCCACTTAAGGTTACCAATACTACAATCTAAAAGGTTATGGAAACAAAAAGCTACATTCCAAACATTTTATTTAGAAATTTACATTTTTATAAAATGAGGCGATTTACACATGATCAAAATTATAAGACCAGGGGTATAAATTGTTAGATCTATGGCAATTCCAATGTTTTTAGTTCAGTTAGAGATTAGCAGTCACTGCGTAAAGGTGTTACCATGCTTAAAGCAAGCAAACTTACCAAAGTTCTCGAATTCTACAATTTCATAAGCAAGATTTGTCACAGCGGGTGATCGCAGCTAAGGTAAATCGCAGTAAAACTGTGATTTGCAACTTTCTAAAGAACAGTGAGAATTATGGAAAAGTAAAATCCTCTGGTAGGCCCCCAAAAAATTTCTCCTGCATTGAGTAGGAGAATAAGACGGGTTGTTATGAAAGACGGGGGACTTTCTTCTAGTCAAATTAAGGCAGTCACAGATGCTGATTGCAGTCCCGTAACCATCAGACGATACTTAAGACAAAAAGGCATGGTAAATAAAAAGCGTAAACAAATTCCTCGGCTGCTTCTACGTCACAAGTTGGACCGCTTAAAGTTTGGTCGTGAATACCAAACATGGGGCATTGAAAAGTGGAAGTCCTGTTTTCTGATGAGAAAAATTCAATCTCGATAGTCCTGATGGCTTCCAACGATATTGGTATAACAAAAACATGCCTCCTGAAATTTTCTCCGCACGTCATAGTGGTGGAGGGTCCCTAATGGTATGGGTGCCTTTTCTTACAGAGGGACGATGGAGCTCCAGGTGATGCAGGGTCGTCAGCGAGCGGCTGGTTGTGTTAACATGCTACAAAAAGCATCTTTGATGACGGAGGGCCATCGTTTGTTTGGGGGATGGATGGTTATTCCAACAGGATAATGCTGCAATCCATGCTGCAATACGGACCTTGGCCTTTCTACAAGAAAATGGGGTCCATCTCTTGGGACATCCTGCATGCTCACCGGACTTGAACCCAATTGAAAATATTTGGGGATGGATGACAAGAGATGTTTATCGAAATGGCAAACAATATTCAACAAAAAATGAACTATGCGAAGCCATCTTCAGAAGCTGGAGCAACATCCCCGCACCTTAATGGAAATGCCCGACAGAATTTTTGAAGTCATCAAAAGCAGTGGAGGTAGACTCCATTATTAAATTTGGTTGTTAAATATTTTCATACACATTTTATACAATTTCATAGAATTTTTGTCTCTGGTCTTATAATTTTGATAATGTGTAAATCGCCTCATTTTATAAAAATGTAAATTTCTAAATAAAATGTTTGGAATGTAGCTTTTTGTTTCCATAATCTTTTAGATTGTAGTATTGGTAACCTTAAGTGGGAGGAGTTTAAAATCTATCTGTAAAAAAAAAAATTTCTTTTTAAACATTTTTAAGTGGTCTTAAATCTTTGATCGGGAGTATATATATATGTCAGGAATTCGATCACAACTCTCAAAATTCTCATTACGTGACGATATCCATTGCTCCACAACACGCAGAAACGAGTAGAGAGGTTATATATATATATATAACCTCTCTACTCGCCTCTGCGTGTTGTGAAGCAATGGATATCGTCTCGTAAATAACCTCTCTACTCGCCTCTGCGTGTTTTGGAGCAATGGATATCGTCTCGTAATGAGAATTCTGAGAGTTATGTTCGAATTCTTGACAGATTAGGTTCTATAGCCTTGGTTGTCAACCAGTTTACCACAGAAAGAAATGGCAACCTACTGCGGAAAACTCTTTTGCCTCGTCAGTGATGAATCAAAAGAGACATGATCACCTAAGCGTGTATCACGCATGGCCCTTGAGCGAATATGAGATAGGATCATTTTCCTTCAGCGTTCGTATTAACTGTTGTGGTCGATTGACATTTTGCATTAATACAAATTTGTCAAGCGGAACAGAAAGAAATATAATTTTCTAAATAAATGAAAATAATTTTCTTAAAACTATGTTTAATTGAATTAATAAGCGAAAAGGCCGTACATTTTAGATGGAATTTTTATAGATATTACAGAACTTTTATCACAGCACATTTTTCTCTGTAAGACGAATATTTGACTAGCAGATAAAATAATGCATAAACCTAAGTAAGGTATCATACTGTTATGGTGAAACACACCACATTCCACATGGACTCTCTACTCCTATATTAATAAGTTAACAGGAAGTTAACTCGGGAAGTTCTTGAGAGTTCTATTGGAGTTCAGTAGAACTATTAGTTAGTTCCAGTTTGGACATAGTTGGACTAAGGCAGTTGATATTAGTCGGAAGTTAGCCGAATACTAAGGAGTCAGCTTACAGTGGAAGATTACCAAGTTCCTAACATTTTGGTTGCGTTAAGTCGATTAGCAACCGACATAGAACGATTATAACCTTCAGTGTGAAAACTACTCCACAACACATACACACACAGCCATTAAGGCATGTTATACTTATGGCAAAAATTATCTGCCTCGTCAGTTACGTATCGAAAGAGACACGATGGCCCAAGTGTGTATCGCGTATGGCAAATGACCGACTGGGATTTGTGGGTGAAGTATTCAATATTAGGTATAAAGCATATGTAAATATAAAGCTGGATACTGAGATCAACACCAAACGACGACAGCTTATTTCCTGCTTCAACGCAATAATCAGTCAATGTATGTTGAGTCTAGGCTCGTCTATTTATATATGCTGGTTAATGGGGCATTATGAGTAGCATCTTTTTTATAAAAAACTAGTATCGTTTAACCCTCTAGGGCCATTCGTATCATATTTGATACAGTATGAAAACAAGCCTTGAAAGAAATATTTTCCTGAAAAATTTTTTAAGAGAAATATTTTATAAATTTCAAATGAAAGCAGTACTGACTGCTCAGTCAATGAATACCAAATGTTTCCTTATAGGGAAATACCAAATGTTTCCTGATAGGGAAATACTGTATCAAATATGATACGAATGGCCCTAGAGGGTTAAGAGAAATATTTTATAAATTTCAAATGAAAGCACTACTGACTGCTTAGTCAATGAATACCAAATGTTTCCTTATAGGGAAATACTGTATCAAATATGATACGAATGGCCCTAGAGGGTTAAGAGAAATATTTTTTAAATTTCAAATGAAAGCAGTACTGACTGCTCTGTCAATGAATACCAAATGTTTCCTTATAGGGAAATACCAAATGTTTCCTTATAGGGAAATACTGTATCAAATATGATACGAATGGCCCTAGAGGGTTAAAAGAGAAACTATTTTTCCTTGTAAGTAATAGAATTCGCAGTCACAACTTTGCTCCCGTTTTCAGTTCTTTTAGTTTCTGTTTTTAAAATCACGATTATAACCCCTTGTATCACAACCCCTTTCGAAATCAGTGTCATATTCGCTGTGATTTTTTTTGTCTTACTACAGTGTATATCACATCATCAATTTACATTTTGGTTACAGATTTTATTCCAAAACAGAACATTTAGAGTTCTATGGTGTGGACGTTATGATTATTGCTGGGTTTGGTTTATAACTGAATGTCATATCTCCTCTGATTTACAGTCGCTTGCTAAAAACACAAAATCTGCGTAGCACACATACAATTTTGACTCCGAATTGGATTTCTACATCTCAGAAATCCATTAAAACAAGCTCCGAGTTCCACTTGCTAAATACCGTTGTTTGATTAGTCCGTAAATGTACGTGTTATGCTCTTGTCTACGTCTGCACAGCCGGATCGCTAACTAACACGACAAATTTCTTCTTTCCTCATACATATATGTATAAATATTAATCATCGAATGAGAACCCCGGAAAACATACCCGGAAACAAAACCTGAGAAATCTAACAAACATACGCGAAGTTTGGTTTCGCTGTATAAATCGCCGAGAAAGGCGAATTCGTCAGAAGGGCTTACGCGGTTGGCCGATCAGCAACAACCTTGCCTTATATTCTCACCCACTGTCATGTCAAGTACTTAACCCTCTTCCTTACACATTGTCGGCAAGGAAGAAAGAAGGAACAACCCGTCAATATCACGATTACTACTACGGAAGGAAAGAGAAAACATCACAGAGCTACCCAACTCACTCTCCGAGCAACACATATTGGTTACCTTTCCTCTTCTCTCAACCACCCGTTCCCTTCTTTCTAAGGACAACTGCTTTGGGAAAGCACACATATACTCGTGAACATTACGTACTTACATTACAGACGGCCAGCCTAAAACAAATTCAGACCAACATCTGACGCCAACCGGCTAAGAATTAAGGACAATCAAATTCGTAAATCACTCGTCTGTATTTATCAAATAAACGAGATAAATTTACATCTGCCTCTGTCATAATCCTTTTTGCAACCATACGCTTGCTTACAACAGTTTAGATTTTGGGTTCTTTCACTTAAACACCCAATACTTGCTGAATTGCTTTCGTCGTTGAAATGAATAGTCAAAAGAAAAAGGAAAGAGACGAAAACACTCAGAATATTTTAGGATTGGTTTTTATTCACAAGACACTGACGATCTTTGTAAATGGGAAAAATATTCCTGAACAAAAAGGTACGTCTTGTCCGTTTGAGAGTCCCAATTAAAAAGACTAAGATTCCTCGGTTTCTATTTAGCACCAGGAAGACCCCCCATTTTTTTTCTCTCGCATGCGCAGACGGTCTTTCCTGTTAGAAACCTCCTGGAAGATTATTATTCTTTTGTCTTTTTATTTTATTTTATGTTTTTATTTTATTTTATTTTGTGTTTTTATTTTAATCCACACAATGATAGAAACTTTTACTTGATAGGCTGACGAGCTCTAGTCTTCCTGTATGAAAAAGTTGTGGATATGGAAATCAACACTGCATAGTGACTGGTATTTTCACCCTTTAACCAAACTGATTGATATCAAAGTTGCAGGACGACTATGTCTAAGCTGCTTATATTTACCAACGCTCAATCACCGATATATTGAGTATCTTACCCTATAATCATAGCAAATTTCAAACAATTTGCTATATTTTGTTTAATCAATTCATCCCGAGCAAGGGGATAATGCCACAAAGACAAGGAGATACTGAGATTGAAAGAGAATGAGAAAGCTTTAGAAGGAACCGAAAACCCAATCTAAAACAGCAAAGAAGAGATAAACCTGTACTTCTGTTCAAAAGAGAGTGAAAGAGTCTGAATTTTACAACAGGTAAACCTATAAGAAAAATAGTATTTTCCAAAGATGGATTGTCTCAAAATTTTTTTTCACTCCAAGCATGGTGATAATGTCGCAAAACACAAGGGACTACTGGGAGTGAAAAAGAATGGGAAGACTTTAGGATTGGGTTTCGGTTCCTTCTAAACAGGAAACAAGAATAAAACATTTTTCTCGTTCAAGAGATCGGGAAGAATTTTTTTTTATAACAGAAGTAGAGGTTTATCCCAAACATAATATCACGGAATGCTGACAAAACACATACATTACTGGGGTTCCAGATTTAACTCACTGACGAGCTGTATATCTGGGAAACTTGAAGTAGGAAAGATAAATCATATATATATATATATATATATATATATATATATATATAAACGAGTTATTACGCGATCCAGGTTTCTACCATGAGTGGTGTCTTAAATCTCCTGAAGACACCACTTATGGTAGAAACCTGGGTCGCGTAATAACTTGTTTACAAATGGAAAATATTCAAAAGTTTTTCAATATAACTGTACTGAACACTTTTTAATACAAATGTGCACTGGTCTAACCTTATAACCAGAAACTAAGTAATTAAACTATCAATATATATAACAAATTGCATATATATATATATATATATATATATATATATAATTATATACATACACTTTTCACACACACACACACGTGTGTGTGTGTGTGTGTGTGTGTGGATGGGAGGTATGTACATATTAAACAGAATCTTACCTGTTTCAAGTTTCCAGACCTGACAAGAGGAATCTTGACGAGGTGAGCTGTCTCGCTAATATTGTAAACAGGTTGTTCAAAGCTGATGACCGACCATGAAATATGAAAGATGTTGTAACGCACAGAATTTGATCGGCTTTTTCTTAAGTCAAACACAAAGTGGTCTTCACCAAGACTACTATTTCCAGTCAAAACGTAAAGGATTTTGCCTTCATTGATGTCCTCTGAAAAATAAATATTCTTATTGAATGGAAAGAGAAACAAGAAAAATAACACCATATTTAATATACTGATGTTATATATATATATAGTGCGATAGATAAATTGTCTCCATATAACATCAGGGCAATATTAAAAAACAACTCCACCCTATGAAGAAATTTATTGAGTCAAGACGGGCGAAGAACATGTCCAAGAACTGAGTGTACTTCATTCCTTGCAGTTGTGACAAAAGATATAAAGTTCAAACTAGCTGTCCCCTAAAAGTAAGGCTGAAGGATTATCGAAAAGGCTTAATTGAGGGGAAAGAATGAAATCGGGCATGGCTGATCATGTACGGGGAGAAAACCTCAAATTCTATGGAATGAAGTGAAAATACTGAACAGGAAAAAATATTGAAAAGTTAGACGTAAACGAAATGAAATACTAGATATGAATGTAAATTAAATGAAATTACTAAATAATTCTTAATTCTTATTAAATAATCTTAATAAAAGAGACCTTGTGTGAAGGAAGAAACAAAAGATTGTGGATTATCGTTATTTCGAAGCCTTCCCTCTTTTGGTTGCATCGTGATTACGTAAAGCAAATTCTTGTTGTCCTTATCGGGATCAGTCGACTTCAATTCCTTTTCACTGATAACATTAAAAGCCTGGAAAAATACATTAAGAAAATTAATTTAAAAAGTGAATAACATACATCGAATTAAAAAAAGTCATTTAAAATTTACAGAAATAAACTCAAGGATACTTCATAATTTTCATTTCGCACTCGCGTGTGTTATCACCGAATACTCGGTTTCGAGAACTCTGGGGACACTCCGTCATCACACATTGATGCCAAAAACAAAGTAGCATTTTTTCTAATTAATAATTTCCTTAGCAGTAGATAAAATATAATTATATTAGATAAAACGGCAGTAGCAATATAAGCCATTTCTCAACGAGAAAACTTTTAGCATTCATTGACCGAGCGGCTAATACTGCTTCCAGTTGAAAGTTATAAAATCTTTCTCTTAAATCATTATTAAGAAAAACAGGTTTCTCAAGTCAAATAAATTATCGCTCTATCCAGTATAGATGGGGATACCTCGGCGTAGTGTAACGGTTAGCAAACTTGTCTCACTGAAACCTATTACAACTGAGTACGATTTTCACTGGGTACTCCATAATTTCGACTTTGTGTTACATCTAAGCGGTGCTTAGCAAATCAACTATCCAGTGTAGATTAGGGATTCCTTCCTAAGCCTTTATTTCAAGTGATGTAGAATATCAACATGACTAACGTAAAAGAATATCATTTTTTATAAATCGTTTCTAGCGGTTATAATATTAAGTTTCGCTTAGGCTACTCGACGTAACGAATGTTAAAAATACTCTCAACGGACTCACTTGACATTATTTGTCGTCTTGTCTGTAGTGAACAAAAATTCTAGATTTAAAAATTCAAATCTGACTCATTGTTAGAAAAACAAATTTTCTCAAAAAAATTTTGCTTAACACACAAAACACGCGAAATTTCACACCTCGATGCAAAATGCTTGTCGTCTAGTGGAAAAGCCATAATCACATCCGGGAGTGAATTCACAAACGAAATAAAAGACGAGCAAGCTTGACTGTTGCGTCAGAGGGTTAAGATGACGAGCAATTAACATGTACCCTTGGCAAACGTCAAGCAATCGTTATTATTATTGTCTATCTTACTCACCTCCTTCCTTTTCTCCATATACACTGAGCGATAACTCTATAGACAATCCTACCCTACAACAAACGCTCATACATACATGCATACATACGTACGTTCCTGCCTACCTACACAAACTCACTCGTGCAAAGACTACTACGAACTCTCTTGATACCCTTAACCTCTTAATACTATTACTCTTGGAACGTTTAACTTATACCAATTCATGTTGTTCTTTTCTATCAATAAATTTCTATTCAAAAGGTATACTTTTATTCTTTCATAAATCCACACATTCTAATCTCCAACCTGCTGCCAACATTCTGATGATTACGAATAAAACCAAAGTTGTAGAGAGTTTGGTTAAGTATGACACAAGGCCGATTCAAAAAAATAACCTTAACCATCTCTCTATAGCTTCACTAGAGAGAGAAAGATAGAGACAATAAAAATAATGATTGCTTGAAGTTTATCAAGGGTACGTGTTAATTACTCGTCATCTTAACTCTCTGACGCGACGGTGGAGCTTACTCGTCGTTAATTCGTTTGGGAATTCACTCCCAACTTAACTTTTTATTTCAGTCGTGTGTGTGTGTGTGTGTGTGTGTGTGTGTGTGTGTGTGTGTGTGTGTGTGTGTGTGTGAGAATAAAAACTGAACTTACTCCATAATCACTGGTTTCCAAAAACTGCAAACCAAGATTTGTTTCCAAAACTGGGCTGCCATCATCCATTGGTAGTATTTGGATTTCAAATTTCTAAAATCAATGAAGAAATTGTCTGTATTATGATCGATATATATTTCAAATATTTTCACGATTATTATCTGTTTTTTTAGCAAATAAAGTTTCAGCTAAAAATCTTCAATTTCAAGACATTTCAGGAAAACCGAAAAATACATCAATCGAAGCTACTAGATCGTTTCTGGTGCTAAAGATCTGGTTCTCCTCTATCTGGCCTTTTAAAGAAGCATAATCGACAACTTGATGGTCGTCTATTTCTGTGCTCACTACCCTAAAAATTCAAATTCAATGTGGAAGAGTAAGGTCAAATATCGCTTTTCTTCTACTTCTCAGATTCTATAGGAAGCGGGAATTAAAATATTAATTCAAAAAGCCAACGATGTTATTCGTGGGGTTTCAGAAAAGAAACAGGGATGAAATCAGAACAACAAAAATATAACAGGAATGAAGTCAGAACAAAAAAAGGATTATTATATAATCTAAACTACAATTTTTCCCCTGAAATCTAACGTACTTTTCTATCCTCCTCCGCCACGTCTTCATGAATTCTTGGAAAGATTCTCCCGAGATTTTCTGCAACTCTGTTGTTACGATTCTCTTGATGGCTCCCAAGTCCGGAAAACAGATCCTCATCATTACCGTGTTGGGGCAACCTCTTTACCCAGCTGACCTGGCTCCGTGTAATTTGTTCCTTTTAACTCCCAAATTAAAGGGATTCATTAATGGGACCCGTTCTTCGGATGTGGAAGCCATCAAGTCGTGATGACACAGCTGCGGACAATTCTTACAGGACTGCGTGGCGGAGAACGTTGGGAAAATGCGTGAGACTCGAGAGGGGGATAATTTCGAAAGAGTAAACTTATAGCTTGGATTTTTTTTTTTTTTTTGTGATTTGTGTCCGGTTTCTTTTCTGACACACCTCGTATGTACCCGTTATAACAAACAAAATAAACAGCTGAGTCGGGTGTATCAGAATATTATATTACATAATATAATTCTAAAGAATTGATTTATGTTTAATCCGTTATTTTTATTAGCACAAATGTTATTATGGTGGATACTGGTATTTGAAATGGACGCCCTGTTTTTATTTTAAACTGTGTATTGCATCTGTCAGCCTTGAATGCGTATGCTGATAGACGTAATATACAATGTTTAAGACAAAAATAAAAATGAACGTCTATTTCAAATATGAATATCCACTAAATAATGTTTGAAGTAATAAGAAATGTCTGATTAACAATAAATCCTTTAATTCTTTAGGAAATGCTTTGTTTACGTATCGGATACAAAAACTGAGAATATATGGGCTTTTGAGAAAATCTAAATGAAAAAAATGGGATTTCCTTAAAAAGGGAAAACAGAGCTCTAGCTCTTTGTGGCCAAACAGTAAAGCACACTGCATCAAACAGTGGTTTCTCCTACAAAGCTGGGCGTAGGTTTGTTCCCTGTCGGAGAGCACATTTTCTTTCACGAATGCACAAGATAATTGACGTGATACACTGTTTGAAACAAAAATAAAGCATCTATTTCAAATATACGAGTTTTCACAATAACATTTGAAATATATATACTTTTAAACCAGAGGCATGAACCCACAGTAAACTGCAAAAACACAAAAAAGAACTAACCTTACAATCATGCTAAAAATACTACAAAAGCCAAAGCTAGGACCCCTTAGAGACGATAAACTCTTATAGTATTAACATCAAATTTTACCTATTACACACCACAAACTGTGATCTAATTTAAAGTTTTATAGAAAAAAGTGATTTCCTAAATTCAAAATTGAGGTTAAATATACAAAATTAGATTAATTATAAAAAATGTGTTTAAATACAAAAATATTCTATAGTTGTACAAATAAACATTAATGATAGGTCCAATCCCATCCCTCCCCACCTTTTACACTTCTTACTCTCCCCCTCTAATAAACCCAAAGAATAAAGTCTAGCCATGAGGCCATAAACCTATCCCCCATCTTCTAATCTTAAATCTGTCTACAAAATTCCCGATACCTTCATTAATCAACTATACTTTCTACCTACCTCACTTTTTTCAAAAATTCTACCGGACAATTTACAAGACTTATTCTCTTATCGCTAACACCCACCAACATCCCACACACAACTCGCCAAATATAAGAAATATTTCCATTCCTTTTCACACCACCTGATGAGTCATTGTAATTTCAATGTCGAAACAAAATGTACACTTTGTAGTGGATAAAAAAATTGTATTTGTTCTAAAATATAATTTATAATAAACAAATACACACACACATATATATATATATATATATATATATATATATATATATATATACACACACACACACGAGAGAGATTTTTCAATTCTTAGCAGTTTCAAGTCCGCGTATTCGTTACGAAGCGTCAATTTTGAATGAGAATTTTTAAAGAAAAAACTCTTACAAGCAATCACTCACTCTTGTGCTAATCAGGACACATCGACGTGGTGTAATGGTTAGCAAGTCTGTCTCGCTAGAAACTACAACAATTAAGTGATTTGGATCTTCACTAGGTACCCCCATACTTTCAGCTTTGTGCCACAGCGGCGCTTAAAAAAAAAATCAACTCCCTTGTGCTAATCGATAGTTTGTCAATCCACGGTCGAATGAAACGCATTCCATCTCGCTAAGTCCTTCCTTCCTCTTTTTTTGTGATGGACGATGCCAACCGTCAACTGACTGAATCAAATATATGAATTCAAAAATGCAATATATTCCCAATACACGCGTGACTATTAGTTGGGCCTTTTCTTTCCCAAATCCTTAAATTTATTTCCCTATATTCCATAGATTTGAAGCCTTCGATTGCTCTACTATAATATTTTTTTTAAAAATCTCTCTTGAAATGCATACACTTCGCTCCGCAGAAGGTAGAGATATTTTCTTTGTTTTATCTTGTGTCGAATATACCAAATTTGTCCCATCATCAACTGTGAATTTGAAATGATCTACAAAGGAGTCAGTGCCCTCATGTATATAACTCAGTCGGTTCTCATAGATATCTTCCATAGTGAATGACGTGGCGACGCTGTGATGATGGACACCTCGTTGTTTTAACTGCAATAAACCATGCCAGGTGGAATCAACAACATGAAAGACAACCTGGTCCGCCTGTAATAAAAAAAAAGAAAAAGAAAAAACATTTATATATTTTTTTAAAGAATTAACAGAAATATTTGTTTATTAATTGAAACGTTATTATTTAGTAGATGCACGTATTCGAAATAGACATTTTATTTTTTACATTAAACATTGTGTATCGCGTCTGTTGACTCACGTATTCAATAAATCTTAAAGAAAATGTGCTCTCTAGCAGGAAACAGAGATATGTCCCACTTTGTATGTGAAACCATCGTTTGATCCCGTACGCTTTAACGCTCGGGATCAACCCACCCCCCCAAAAAAAAATCCTTTAAAAAATTACTGTTTTCTACAAGCAGTAGTTTATATATATCTTCTTTTTTTTTTTACCGCGAGGTTGTAAAAAATACCAGGTTGAGAAACTGGCGCAGGATATCCTTCTCTCAATGAGGGTGAATGGGCCTCTCTTAAGTCGTGCTAGGCAACCCATCTAGTGATGGTGTCACGATAAAAACACCCTTGGTAGCTCTAGCGAAGCATCAAGTATTCAGCTACTGACAAGATTTTGAATCTCGGCCGAGGCCGCAGAATGATGATGATGATTACCGTTCGACTACGAGAAGCCTCACAGTTTAGACAGATTATATTTTCACTTTTTTGCCGCGATCATTTATCTTTAAGATTTCTCGAAGACGCAAGTCGATAGACACAATATAACACTATTAAAAAAATAGACATGGGTCGCCTATTTAAAATCCACTATCATAACGGTTGAAGTAACTTATAAAACATACAATAATTGGAACACTAACGTTTCTGTTCCGGTGATTTCTACTAATCAAGTATGATCAGGCAGTAAAAAATTCAATTTTACCGCCTGACGATATCTGATTGATATAAACCAGGGTAGCAGAAACGTTAGTGCCCCAATTAATTTACACCTTGAATGGCTCCACATTTTCGTTTTCTTTAAGATTGTATTATGCGCTTTTTTTTCATTAATTTTTGCCGCTCTTTGGCAAATATTACTTTTGTCAAAAGTTGTATATACATACATACGGTATGTCTGTTTCAACAGGTTACTATAACCTACCTTGTTCAACCCCGGTTCTAGTAACCTGTTGAAATAGCTATACTCTAAATGTAAAATTTGAATTTACATACGAAATAAATGAATATCTGCTCTGTAAATTAAATTTGCATCGAGCTCTCCGTTGGATTAGTTTTAATATTTTACCAAATATTACTAGGATCCATTGGCATTATTTACCAATCTTTTGGATTTATTACTACTGCTTTTATATATATATGAATTTTGAAAATTTTAAATTTATATTGGCTCTGTAATTTTAATTACATTGAGCTCTCCTCCTGTATCATTTTTTAATATTAAATTTTTTAATATTAATTAGGATCAGGTTCTTGGAATTTACCTTCCTACTTTTCCGTTTCGAATTAAAATAATTTAATATATATATATATATGCTACACGTGGTCTGTAATGAAATGAAGTGAAAAGGAGACAAAAAGTACAAGATGATCTTAATAGAAATATGTTTATTCTACGTATTTTATCTTCACGTGTTCTGGAAGAACACCAACTCTTTAGATCAAGTCACAGAAAGGTTTTCTGTATAGTTGTTTTTCATGGTTAAATTCCACCATACAACAACGTCAATGGACCAAACCTTCTCTAATATTTCTCTATGCCTGAAGTTACATAGTGTGCATAACATTTTCAATGTAAAAGAGTTTCGAAATGAAATGATTTTATTCTTTTCCCTTATAGTGAAAACATACAACAGGCTTGTCTCTGTCTACTACTGATTGGAAAATTAAACACATTGTGTGTTCCGATTCCAGTCTACGCTGACGTGCGCAAAAACTGGAAAAGGCCCATTGCACGATCACAAGGAAACATTGTGAACAAACAAACAAACAAACAAAAAACAAGAAACGTAAAACATGAATCCGATTTTCTATATATTCAGTTATTTATTCAGCGATTCACTTGCACAATCGGGGCGTGGGTAGGTAATGGACACTTGAGACGATTTCTGCCACGAGAGATTAACCGGTTCTCCTTTTCGGCCAGCAGGGACTCTTCTACTATTCCTCTTCTCACTTCTGCATTGTAACGCGTGATTTGAAACTCGCCCACTGTAACGAGCGACTTGAACTCACTCTGACAGGTAGCATACATAGGAACTCTTCCACTCTAAATCTTTATATAGGCCTGCGAACGGAACTTCCTAACTTCCGGCCAAGTCACTCTTATTCACAAAAGTTTTTATTCATATTTTATCCCCTTCTTGGTCAGTGAAAGACCTATTCAGATATATTACTTAGCACATTTTACTGTTGGTTATAAAAACACCAGAAAGTTCAGAAAATCATTCAGGGCCCACTTGGAGTTTTCTAATAATGGTTAAGTTCCATTGTATCGAAACAGAACATGCGCTGTCGTGTAGGAGGATAGGTATTACATTGCAGTTAATAAGTCTTCTTTGTGTGTAAGAAACATTTTTAGATATTGGTTTTAATGACTTGTAAAGGACTTAAACATTAAAATACTTTATAAAAATTACTTACCTTTGTATCTTTATCGATGACTTTCAAATCAAATTCAGTTATCAGCTTCCTGATTCCTTGCTGTACTCGAAGACCATTGTTAATAACCACAGGGATGGAATCATCGACTGATTGGATGTTGAGAGAGAATTTCTGCACAACCTGGCCGAAAAGAAAAATATCTTATAATCGGAATTTTTCGCCTATTTATAGGAATCCTATTATCTGGCCAGGGGCAACATTTTTAAACAAGGTTTGTATATTCAGTATTTGTAGTTTTTACTACGTTTAAGTTCAATCAGAATGTGCTCAACCGTCAATCTATGATTGTAACCGACCCATGGAGGTGACAGTGGATATAAACGTATTTTACAGGTTTTGGGATAATTAAAGCTTGATATGTCTTAGTCAGCAGTAGAATACCTGGATTTAGAATATCAAATGATACAAAGCGACTTCTTCATGTATCGAATACGGAAAGTACAGAATTACACAACATTTGAATAGCCCGATTTACAATAACAAAAAGGTACGTTGTAATAAACATTCGCTATCAAGATTTGATTGAAGTCACAAACCATGAATATTCATGCATCAGATTATTCATATGATACAACTTAACAGTTATAATTTCTGTCCTAATTTCCCGGTGTAGGCGATCACTGCCCTCTACAACTTCTTGTCTTTTGTTGCACCAAGTAACTTATTTTTACTAGCCCGTTTTCACCCTGTTTCGCTATCCATTCACACAAAACGGTTAGGTTGGTTACACACCCTTTCCTCTTCTCTTGTCTTCAATGTCTTGCTCGTGTTAAATTTTCTAGGCCTTCTTTCCTCATTATGTTTCTCAGAAATTTAAGTTGTCTGTTTCTGATTGTACGTATAAATTTCCTCTTTACTATTTTCTTTAAAACTTCCTCGTTGCTTACATATTCTCTCCAGGGTGTTCTTAGCAATTGTCAGTAGAACAAAATGTCTGTCACTTCAGGTTTCTCCATCTCCGAGGAAATTGTTCAGCATTCCCCGCTACATAAGTTAATAGATGTTACATCGCAGTTCAAAAAATTTTCTTTGTTTCTAACGATATTTTCTTATGTCTTAATGATTTGCTTAGTTTCTGGAAGACAGTTTTTGCTAATGTTACGAGGATGCATTTATATATAAAAATAATTATAATAATGTCTAAAAAAAGTGTAGTAAGGGACGGTATTGAGTCCTACTTGTTATTACAAAAATGTTTTAATTCATGAAATAGTTTTTAAATAATGAAATTAGAAATAGAATATTTTGGAAGTTTGTAGAAAGTTCCAATAGAGTCGAGAGAGTTCAAAATGTTCTAGAAATATGCAAATTAGGTGTTAGCCCCTATAAAACGAGGTTTGGGGCACGGAGCAGTTAGTTGATAGCAGGATGGGTTGACCTCTACAGCTCCGGTTAAGATTCAGGGATGTATATCTAGTCGAAAGAATCTCTCTAAGTCGACGACAAAAAAATAAAACTTGAAAGAGTTGATAAAAGGATGTGCTGACCTCATCAGCACCGGTTTCGATTCAAGGAATTATATCCAGCCGAAAGAATCTCTCTAAGTCGACGACAAACAAAAACTTGAAAGAGTTGTTAAAGGGATTTGCTGTCATATCAACACTGGTTGAGATTCAAGGATATATATCAACTGAAAGAATCTCACAGAAAAGTCCAAACAACTAAAACCTGAAAGAGGACCTCTTGGAACTATCTGGGTAAATACATATTTTTGCCTCTTACATTGACCAAGCTAATAATTAGTCTTTATATATGCATTTAAGGATTTCCAAAAAGTATAGCACTTTTAACTTCCTAGCCAACTTAACTGAGTAAAGATATTTGACACCTTCCCTCCCCTTCTCTTCCTCGTAACACTTCGCCTGCCAGTCATAAACTATGTTTCTATTTGAATAAAAAACTGTATATTTATAAATATTTTTATCTAATGTTTTGTGAATTAAATATTTGTCTGTATTTTAACTCTGAGTTTTGGTCAATCATTTTTATTTTCTTTTTGTTACACTAAAACGTAACACTAATCCTATGGACAAGAGTCGAATAGCCAGATTTTTAATAGCAAATGATACTCTATAATATATTACTATTATTTATCTTGATAGCACCAAATCATACTTTTTGATTCAGCATTTCACGTTGTACAACCTAATCTATTACAATAGCCTAATTTAAAATAACAAATGGTTCGATACGTACTTCAATCTACGTCATTAACTAAAGTCATGAATCGTTGTATATTAGACACTTGTTATATTCAATTGCACGGATAAATACAAGTGTGATGATGTATTTCTGCATGAAGCTGTGATGACACCCAAGATCGGCTGTATCCGAATACACTGGCAGGCACTCGCTATGTTCCAGTTTCGAATCGACTATGGCCGTGAACACCTTCAAAGAAATCACAAATCATTTTCAAGACACTTGTTGGGTCGGGAAGTAATTAAAAAAAACTCGATTTCTCACTTAATCGGCAAGGTCTTTCTTCTGCTGCGGAAAAGCTAACTATCTGACTTCCCACTAAGACCACGGAAAACAAACCCCCACACACTCACTGCTTAGCCGTGTCACTGACTGCTGGCCCTTTCACTGTGCGATTCATTATATGGATACATGCTAGCGGACCAACTACCCCTTTCCGTCCACTCGTGTTCCACCAACCGAAAACGGGGACCACCCAGACAGGCTTTGGGTGGTCAGTCTTTCAAAGGACCTTACCTAAAAACACTAACAAAACTTTGACGGTGGACAGGAATCGAAATTCTCGAGAAACCCTAGTCATTGGATTGACTTGGAAAGAAAAAGAATCTATCTATTCATCTCCTAAGAATGTGTAAGAAATCGTATTGGTACACAAGAATTAAATATGATTGATTATGTTAAAATGAAGACGGCTTTAAGTTATGTTTGTGCTATCTAACTAAACATTTTGTTCAAAATCCGATCCTGACTTTGTGACCAATACTAATGAACCACTAATTAGCATATGAGTACGAGTAGACGTTATGTATAGGCTCGCTGCGTAGGGTAGTGGCAATGGTATTTGTAATGCTCGTACTGTTGACATCTCTCCGTTCCATCGCTGTTTTCGTGCAGAGCACAAGTCAATTGTATCTGTTTATGGATAGAACGCAGCTGGAAAAATAGTGAGACGTGCCCGATCTCGGGGAACAGTTTCCAGAGGCTGTGCACCCCCTCGTTACACTAAAGAGGGGGACCGGTAGTAATAGCGATACCAGCGCAATCGACCGTTACAGAGTTTACGTGCTCGGGCACCCCACATTAAACCGACTTTGTATCCCATCATGTCACCGTGGGGGAGGGGCTAGTAAATATCATACTTGTACTGTTAGTATCTCCCTGTTGCATTTCTGTCTGTGTGCAGAGTGCAGCAGAAAAAGAATTGAGATGTCCCCGCTCCCGGGAAACAGCTACTCTTGGTAGTAACCCCTTCAAATGCACTAAAAAATGAAAAAATAAATAAAAAAAAGTTTGTTGGGGGGTCGGTAGTGATACCTATGCTAGCCCAACCAACCGTTGAGTTGCGGTATCTGGGCAGATGGACGTACTCTTCTGTCAGGAGTACAATAATGCCTTGAGATATTGAGATACGAGCGTACCGACATACGAGTCGAACTCATTTCATGTTTATTCATACGTTTTTGATTGTAAGAAAATCACAAATACAAAAATACGGGAGAGTTTTAGGAAAATAATGGTGATTTTAGGGGCCTAGATCGTACGAAACCCGTTGTTCGTAAGCCCCGAAGACAAAAGGCAGTAACTTTTTTTTATTATTTATTTTATCCTAAGTAAAATAAAACATAACTACATCAAACTGGTCAACATTTTGACCCCCACCTTTATTTTAAAAATACATTCGCTCCTCCATTGACGTGAAAATTCACCATAATCAATTTTCATCTATGTCTATTTAACCAATTTTATTCGCGTTCGAACGATCATGTTCTTGCTTTCTTTCGCATTTTCTATTTGCCAATGGTTCTCTCGTCATTTTTAACTTCGGATTTATCCATGCATGAGAGAACGGCCACCATCAATTCCTCTTTAAAAAAAAATCCCAGAAAGCCTATTTAAATCCTTTGATAAAGAGAAATAAAGAAATCTAGAAAAGTAATCAATAACGAAACTCAGAAGACAAAAATCTCGAAATCTCAAAGACAGTTTATTTATAGACTCAAATAACAATGAGATTTCGGATATGGAAACCGTACTGTCAGAAAATAGAGGTTTCGTGTCAGGAAATTAAGAATTGGTAATTTTTCAAAAAAAAAAAGTAGGAACAAGTAATAAAATATCTCCCAACTGACCTTATTTTGCCCATCTGATACGGAGAAAAGGAAGCTGTCAGAATTCACTTCCTCTGGACTTGTATGGACATATTTCACTTTATTGGCGATCAAGTCGGACTGCGTGAATGTGAAAATTGGAACTCCTTAAAATAATAATTGTTATAATTGCGTTAATCTTTCACAAGAGATTTCAAAAGGTTTCACATATATTTCAAAACAACAAAAACTATTCAAATGTTGCAGAATTTAGAATATGAATTATTTGTCAGTCAGTTAAGGGCCATACGTGATACACGCTTGGGCGATCATGTCTCGAAAGAGACATGACTGACTGGGCAGAAGATTATCCCACAGTAGGTTGCCATTACTTTCTGCGGTAGACTGGTTGCCATCCAAGGCTGTAAAACTCAAACTATCCTGTTATTTAAACCATCACTCGAGAAAAGAGACGGATTAATACCTTTCCTAAGGGTATTTGCGCGTAAGTGAATGCAAGGAATTCAACTGGAATTTGAACTCGGCTCCCCGATTTCTCGTTCCGAGCCGATATCCACTGTACCACAAAGATGTACCGAGAGCATTAACATAGCGACTTCCAACCCGAGATAGGAAATGAAAGGTCACAACCTGTTTATGGCACTAGCCACCAACCACAACAACTTAGGGATATAAATAACTTCGGCCAAGTTTTTCACATGTTTCCAACCTCACGTCAAATATTATTAGTATTTTACACAAACTGATTAAATTACTTGATTTATTTTCCTAAACACTGGCACAGTACTCGTTTGGTACAGAACGCGTGTTTCAAATCATTTTCTCCAGTTTTATTAAATTTAGAAACATTCTCGGCGGAACGTTTACTCAAACCGACACTCCTATCTCGTAAGTTAAAAAAATTCCGCCGCTCCGGCTATTCCAGACGACAGTCATACTTTGGTAAAATTCATTACCAGGCAAAAAATTGGTGAGAATTGACAATAAAAAATAAAAATACAGAATCACTTTTCATTTCACTCCAAGGCGATAAGGGAACCACGGCGTAGTGTAATGGTTTCCCAGCTTGCCTCGCTAAAACCTGTTACAAGTGAGTAGTGAGGTCGATCCTCACTGGGTACCTCATACTTTCGGCCTTGTGCCACATCTAAGTGGCGCATAGAAAATCAATACTCCAAGACGAGAATAGACAAAAGGTTACTGGAATAAAATATAATAAAAAACTTTAGTAAGGAGAAAGGACAATAAAAATCAGGATTCCGGGAGACAGAAAATTACGATTGATGTTGAATTTAAATTTTAGATTTTAGGTGACAGGAAATCAAGAAATCAAATAAGTTCCACAGACAAGAATTTCGAGAGAATAAACTATTATGATAGAACTTACAGTTATATCTAGCTATTTCAACACTACAACTATGAGACCTGCATGTAAAAACTGCAAATGGAATCGCCTGTGTGACACTTGTTGCTCGGAATGAACTGGTCTGATCTGTACTTTTTCTACTATTCATTTGACAGTTCTTTCTTCTATCATTTTTTTTTTATTTGCTACTATTATTTCGGAAATAAAAAAAAGATCCATTCTCGTTCCTTTGCAGAAAAGCTATGGAACAAATCGGCCGAAACTGTGATAAGAGAAAATGTTCAGATGTCCAAACTACTCTCAGTATAACAAAAGTTTTTCATCTTTTTGTTGGGAAATTTACAAAACAAGAACAAACACATATGAAATATAATTTTTTAAATAATATGAAATAAAACTCGGTAATTCAGATAATATGAAGAACCCTTGCGAACTGAAAGTAATAAGGACCTTTAGGGATATTCTTCATAAGCAATAAATTTTTTGAGCAAGTGTGCAAACCACAGCAAAAAAACTACTTCGAAGTAAGCAATGAAAACTAGATATTAAAGCATATTAGATTTTTTTATGCTAAATTTCGTCGAACATTTCGATAACACCTTGGATATACATTTATTAATACATATTAATATGTGCGTTGTGGTACAGTTAATATCGGCTTGGCACGAGAACTCGTATAGTCAAGTTCGAATTCCAGTTGAATTCGTTGCATTCACTTATGTGCAAATATCCTTGGGGAAAGATATTAATCAGTCACTTCTCACTCCAGGTATGGATTAAATAGTATGACAGATTGGGTTCTTTAGCCTTGGTTCGCAACCAGTCTACTGCAGAAAGTAATGGCAACCTACAGCGGGATAATCTTCTGCCCAGTCAGTCATGTCTCTTTCGAAACATGATCGCCCAGGCGTGTATCATATATGAAAACTGAGTGGATAAATAAAGAATAGATTATTCGTTTCAAGTTTATTAAGTGTTCAGATGCATTAAACGTTGCGCAAAATGAAGTCATTTTAGGCGGGGTACATTATTATGTCCGCAAAAAGCAATGGCAACCTACTGCGGGATAATGTCTTTCGAGACATGATCGCCCAAGCGTGTATCACGTATGGCACTTAACTGATTGACATTATTATGTACAAAACTATAGACAGACTGTGAATAACTATATTTTTGAGTTTAGATGTATTGATGGAAAATATAACCACCGTTAGCAAAGAGTACATCCACAACATTTGACATGGTGAGTCTTCAATATTTGAATAGAGTATTGTAGAGACGGAAAAACAGCCAGTGGTCCTACAATACCAAAGTTTGTTAAACGCCGCCATATTGGACACGATGGCTGATATTAACGAGAACCACATGATCATAGTATTCATTTACTTATCATTGCAACTCACAGTTCCATGTTCTTATTTACTATCTTATCTATATATTATTCGACCTTTAAAAAACAATTTAGACGAGAAACAAAATGCGGTTTCAATGAGTTTTACATCCCTATTTCGTATCTTAAGACTCATAGCTGATCAAACTACGAAATTTGATTAGCAGTCGTTTTTTAAAACTAATCATTTTCCAGTATCCAATTTTTACTCCAGATTATTTTTTCTTTCTTTTAATAATAGTAGACGTAATAGTCTGAAGCTGTTGGAATTTCATTAATAACAAGAAAAGAATACTTATAATGATCTATAAAGTAAACTCACCTGGCTCAGAAGTAAATTCCAAATGTCCAAACTTTGGTTTCTCTTTTACAGTATAATTCAAAAGAGTGTTGTTTGCATTATCATCAAACGCCGACAAAAACTTTACGGTGATGAGCGCCGATCCTTTTTCAAAAAGAATTAATTCTTCATTTATATCGATGATTGGAGGAGATCGGTCTTCTGCAAAAAAAAAACAAAAAAAATCAGTACACTTTAAAAAGAATTTAAGACTACGTTTTGTTTAATGTCAGTAAGAGTAGATATTTCCGTTCCGAAAGCATATAAGATTTTGTTTTAAATAATAGCGTCAATGAGAAAATATCAAAAAGACAGAAGTTCCTTAAAAAAGAAATAATAATCTGCGGCTCCATTTTCTATGATTTCAGTTATCCGCGCTCATTTCTTCAATTAGAACTGTAGAACATTTCAACACCACTCAAAATGGTTTAATATTTAACAAGTCGAAATATCATTATTTCTAAATACTTCAGTCAAGTAAGTGCAATGAGTTTTTATGAAAACAACTTATTTTAACTGGAGTATTTGAAAAACCCACGATATAAATGCTGCAAAAATATTTTACGTTATTCAAAATCGTGATGCTAGAAATTCAGATATGTAATCTGTGTTAATATTCTTATCAAAATACTAAAGTAGTTTTTCTTCAGTGAAAAGTGAAAATCTAACGACTTGAGGATATGTAGTTTCGGATCATTCTTCGGACGTTCGATCTTCTTGTGAGGATGTGAGGGATTATCTTTCTTATATAACAAACATTAAAATAAAACAATTATGCCATATATCTTTTGTCCCTGTTGTCTTCCCGTCATAAAAATATGGCCGCTATAATAGTTACTCAAATAATTCTTCTTGCCAGATTGGATCTGTTAATATCGACATGATAGATAAAAAGTAAACTTACCAAGGATAATGATATAGAAATATTGGTTTAGAAGTTCGTTTCCTTGTGGATCAGCAACAGTGAATTTAAATTTAACATTTCCTGCTTTTCCGGTGCCATCATCCGAATATTCAAGAAAACCTTAAAAAAAATAAATAAATAAATAGAAATGATTATTTAACAAAATAAACTTGGAATCCGAGCTTTATAAAAAAATAAGGAAACGTGAATATATATATATATATATATGTATATATATATATATATATATACATATATATATAACTTATTTATAAATGGAACTTTGTGTGTGTGTGTGTATGTGTGTGTGTATCCGTTATCTATAGACTCCGAAACGGCTGAACCGATTTTCTTGAAAATTTACACAGTTGTACTATAAACGTCTGTGAGTGTTCTTAGCTAGGTTTTGTGTCGAGGTACCCCCCCCCCCGGATAAATATCGATAATCGAAAAAATCGGGTTATAGAAGGAGTGGTCCGATTTTAATCAAATTTGATACACTCATAGACAAAGACATAAGAAATGATATTCAGAAGGTTCAAGGCTGCAGTTCTTACAATAGTGCAGAAAATCGATAATATATATATATATATATAAAAGGAAAGATGCTTGTGTGTGTGTCTGTTTATGTGCCTGTATGTCTGTATCTTTTTCAGCCCTTTTATTTTAGTTTTTGCTTCGGGTTTGGCTCTAAGTAGGTATAATTGTAGTTCTTAGTTTCAGCCATGATACCATTTACTCAGAGAACTTATTTAGCCTTCAAAATTCAGTTTAAGATGAAAAACCCTTTTTAATATTGATACCAGGAAATCTAAATTTGACTTACATCCATTCATTTTTTATTTTTTTCAGTCTACGGTTGCTTTAACTGGAAACAACTATTGCTTTTTAGCCTTTCGTGCCAACGTTCAAAGAGTCTGAGCTCCAGGACCATGGATTAGTTTTAAAGCTTTCATTACACCCGAGCTATACTGCAAGTATATATATATATTATTCATTCACATACAAGCCTGTTTCGCTTTTTCCCAGTTCATCAGTGTGGCTAAACTTTCACTTACTTCCAGCCTGGATCGAAACTCGACCGATCTGGTGTCAGTCAGAGTCTGTACTCCCTTAGCCACAGGTACATGGAGCGAGAGAGGGGAAATTTTAGCGTTTTATATATATGCGGGTTATACACGCGCCAGTCACTGGGATAACTTAATTCATTACGGAAAAGTGTATATATATATATATATATATATATATATATATAGAGAGAGAGAGAGAGAGAGAGTTGAATATATGGATCGAAATCCGAGAAGATGAATGGAATAAATAATGAACAGGTAGTTTCTTTAATCTAACATGTTTCACTTTAACAAGCTTCTTTTGAGATATTTTGAAGACTAATGATTAAAAAAAAACTTCTTAAAAGTTTTTAAAAATCTTTTTACAATCCAGAGACAGTCGGTTGATTGAGGCATGATTTCATTGGTCAGGTAAGTGTCACGTGTAATAAAGCAATGCATAAATTACTCATTCATTGATTTACTACACGTGACATTATCTAAGGTAAATAGAGTTTTTAGGTACTATGTGTTTAAATGCGCCGGACTTTAAAAACTCTAGGAAACTCATAACTTATTAAATGATTCCACAGGTAGACCTAATTTTGCTTATAGAATTTTTTTATTAAAAGAAGCCGTGGTTAGGGATTGTTATTTTTTTTTTTTGTATATGGGTGCTTAAAAAACGAGACGCAAAAATTATTATTAGAAATGATAATTTTTATGCGTGATCATTAATAGATTTGTGGATAGCATGACAACTTACAAAAATTTACATATTGAACATATTCTGAAAAATTGTCGTAAAGTGTTACAGACATCGTTGTTTGTAGACAAAAACTGGTGTATTCGTATTCAGAAAATGGATACTGTAAATATTGACTGATTGCAATAGACAAATTTTTAAGATTTCATACCTTCCAGCGAAGCTGAACAATTGCGCCATGTTTTTTTTTTATCTTAAAAGCTCAGGTGTCATAATTTGGCTACTGAATATGCCTACTTTTTCAAATATTATTCGGTCAGTTGTATCAGTTTTTTCGTGTTTTTTGATGATAACATTTCAGCTCTCGTCAGGATCCTTTCTTTTACTACTTTGGCCCTTTAGAATATAGTTGATCATGGCTCTTCACGGCTTCCATTTCTTTAATGTTTGCGAATAGCCATGACTTCTTTAAAAAGATATTTCAATATTTTCCCCATTGCCTTCTTAATGGTTTTGAATTAAAAGTCGTTGTACTAGACCGACCACCACCTAAAGCCCGAGAGTACAGTCTCCTTTATTTAAACTATATCTGGAGAAGGGCAGATGGGCTAAGTCAAAAGCGTGCGCATGAGACTAGGCTAGAATTTGAAATCGGATTGTTGATTCCGCTTTCCGCGTTGCTAACCATTCGTCAGGTGTAGAAATGTGTAAAAGAGAAAAATGCTTATTTTCCAGAAAGAAATTATTAAAATGTCTGATAAAATTTGTAATGTTAATACATTTTTTCAAAGTTTATAAGCAATATACCTACCTTTGTTAATATCAGTTTGTGTGAAGGTATTGTGTGGTTTATGTGTTGTAAGCTGTTGCATAACACCATTTAGATTTAATCGAAGACTCCCCAAGTCTGGTGCCTGAAGCACTCTGTAAATAAGCTTCGAGTCGTCGGTATCCACATCAGTAGACTTTAGAACGGAAGACGTAATGGTTTCAGTTGACCCTGAAAAAGAATTTGGTGTTATTTAAAAGGAAAACAAGCAGAACTATCCGGTGGAGCCCGTGATTGTATGAAAAAAAAAGTGAGATTGTTCCCAAAATAATGCTGCAATTTTGTAGAGACATAGTTTTTTCATATATTTTCTATAAACGATTTAGCAAGTTTCACTGCAATCGAGAGAGAGAGAGAGGAAGCTACATAAATGTTTCCAGAGGTATCTCCTGAAAATACTATAATGTTTAGTTACTAGACAATGGAAATAGTTCAAATATACATAAAATATAACATTTATTTCACTGAAGAAATGATGCTCAACATACAGATCTTTTAAATTTTTGTGTATCTGTTTTTATGTCTAGAACAATGAAAATTGAGCCTTCATAAGTCTGGCTTGAAAGGAGGAACAGACGGTGCCTATTGCATGTTCATTTATTGGAGGCGAAAAGAGATTAAGAGCCCTACATCTCCCACTAAGACAAGAAGGAGACGAGCCGCAATTGGACGGTCCTACGCCCAACCCGGAACTTCTACACGCGTAGGGTTCGACAGAGGCATTATTCCTACTGCTATGTATGGGTTTTTACCAGCGTGTGATTTTCACTGATTAGAAGGATAAGAGAGATTGAATATACTAGACGATTTGGAACGTGACGTTGCACATTCTAGGTCAATAGTAAAAGATTCCCGAAATATCAGTCATTTAAGTGCCATACGTGAAACCCGCTTAGGCGATCATGTCTTGAAAGAGACATGACTGACTGGGCAGAAGATTATCCCGCAGTAAGTTGCCATTGCTTTCTGCGGTAGACTGGTTGCCAGCCAAGGCTATAGAACCCAATCTGTCCTGTTATTTTTTTTTTTTAATCATATCACTCCGAGCAAGGCGGTAACACCACTGATGTGCAGGGGGCTACGTAAGAGTGAAAAGATTGGAAATGAGAAAGCCGGAAACCACATCCTAAACAGGGAACAAGGGATGAGCCTCTACACCTGTTCAATAGACGTGGATGGAGTGTGAACCGGGCGATAGTTTAGCCTATCTACTCCAATAACTGGAAGGAAGAGACGGATTAATACATTTCCCAAGGGTATTTATGCGTAAGTGAATGCAAGGAATTCGACTGGAATTCGAACTAGGCTCCCCGATTTCTCGTTCCGAGCCGATATCCACTGCACCACAACGCACATCCTCTCGAAATATAGAATCCTGTAAAAACTTATTAGTTTTTTTTTTTTTTTTTTTTGTTTGTTTGTTTGTTTGTTTTTCTTTTTTCTTTACAGGATTCTCGAAATATAAATCCTATAAAAAAGAAAGAGATTTTATAAAGGTTACCGGAACAAGAACGAATATGGCTAACTTATCTATTTTCTCATAATTATTGATTGTGTAAGTTCGGAGTTTGCAATTACTTTTATCTGACTCCAGGTAAATTATTTTCTAACCGAAATATAGTCTTGTCAAAAGTGAGTGAAAAGAATTCAATCCAAATAATGTGCGAACATACACACAAGAAAAAAAATGAAAGTCAAAGTTATGACTTCATATTAAGTTTCAATAATTATAACAAAGGATACACAAAATAGTCATCTTTGAAGAAAGATGAAAGTGAAATGGTTAACACTTATTGGAAAAAGACTATAAGCCAGTCGTTCGATAAAAACAAACGCTGTGCATTTTAAAAGAAAGAAAAAAACATCTTCAACCATTACCTTTCTTCATGCGAAGAACTTCATTAATGACAACACGAGGCGTTTCCTCATGGAGTAATCCAATCACCACACCCATTACGATTTTCTCGAAGAAAGCACCATTGGTTACGCTGAGCGTGAAAGAATCGGTTGTCTCTTCATCTCCTTCGTGTTTGTACAAAATCAGGCTACCAAGGATATCCTAAAAAAGGAAGAAGAAGAAAAATCAACACAAAAATCTGTCACAATACTGTTTCTCATTAACTATTTAATGTCCCTTATGGGATTATTTACAGAGCTTAACTTAAAATTTTAAAAGGCCAAATTAGACAGAAAATAGAAAGAGGATTGTATTGCGTCAATCTACCAAATGAGAAGGGACGGTGTTGTGAAAACTAATATTTGAAATCACTTTTTACAACCGACTTCTCTTGGCTGAGAAAAAAACTCAGTCTCTTCATCTAATTTTATGATTATTTAACAAAAATCAATTTAGTCGAGCACAAGGCAACTACCATGGCGAGCTGCCTTATAGTTACTTACGAAACCATATGTATCGGGCATATATATATATATATATATATATATATATATATGAAAATAAGTTGGATGCTTTTATAAATCCATTGGTAATAGCTTATTTCACAGAGCTCTTACAGACTGCTCTTCAGACTAAATTCCTCACAACAATGAATGGGTTTGATTTATTCAGACAAAAAGAATCAGAAAAAAAACAGGATGAAGGGGGTTAGATTTACAGTGTTAGTTATTACGGGAGGTTGTATTTTTATCCCAAGCGATTAGATGTCCTTGGCCCGAACCTTTAGTTGGCCATTCTCAAATACATGACAATAAATTTAGGGGCCGTATTTTCACTAAAAGAATTGAATTGTCCGTGTTAATTATTTACGCTCGATTGGTATGTTTCTTTTTACGGTTTAACAAGCCTTCGCAGGATATTTGAAGCCTGAAAATATTTGCGGATTGTTTGTTTTTCGTGCTATATAAACATTTACTGATACAAGTCTTATTTAACCATTAGCTAGAGGAGAAGAGGTGGATCGACACCTTTTCCCGCTGATATTTGCGCTAAGCGAATATAACGAACCTGACTGGAAATTTGAAATCGGTCCTCCGATTTTCAATTCATATTCATTATCTATTACACGACCTACACATCCAAGCTTATAGCATCTGGTATTCCCAGGCGGTCACCTCTGAAGTTACGGACCAGACTCGATTTTGCTCAACTTTGGTGACTGGGCAATAATCGGTCTTTCAACGTGATATGGCCGTTAGCCCTACAATTTACGCGACAAACTATTTAACTATCACTCTGCGCCGGGACACCGTGGATTAGGCACTTAGTAAGGATCAAAATCATTACTCGGGATTTCCTTTTTTTATTTACCTTGTATGTAAAAGAATCGTTTTTCTTGAGGGTTTGAGCTTGAAAGGGAAGATCAGTGTAGACGCGTTTCTTTTTCAAAAAACCTGAAACAAAAAATCAGAAAACAAACTTGATCAACAATTTCCTAGATTAGAAGAAATTTTACTAATATTCACCCTATGCAAGGCGCCACACAGGGTAGAAGGCTACTGAAGGATGTTATTGTATGAGCGGTAAGAAAAAAAAGATACGAAGCTCATTTTATAACGATATGTAAGGAGAATAACGATTATTACTAACACGATACCAGCGGCAAAATGAGTGACGTGTTAAAGAGTGAAGATTTGAAATCGTTTAAGGTTTTATTGATTCGGAAAACATCTTAGGGATCGATTCCATTAACTGTTCGGGTTGACATTTCAGGTTAACATAGAAATATTATAACGAATGCATAACGTTTTAACATTAAATCTGTGACACTGAGAATCGCCGGAAATTGATCAAACTGAAATGAAGAAAAGAAAGGAAGAGACAAAAAGTATATTAAATGGATGATAATTGTTGAAATTGTAGGAAGATGGATTGGAAAGTTAATAAAATTTAAAATGAAATGCGTTGAAAAATGTTTTTAAAAATTCTAAGAATCGAACCCAGAGTTAGCTAGACGGAATTCAGTAAGATCAAGCAAATCCAAGACTATCGTCCCTCTCCACTTCCTGCTGTTAAGGAGACCATTAGCCGTTACTTCGAGATGTCAAATAGAAAAATCCATAAATAACAAATATGATTTCTCTGGACAGTTCGAAGCATAAGTTCCTTATAATTCATCTTGAGAAAAATTTTATATCAAAAAATTAATTCGGGTTTTCTTGGATGCAAGTGACAAGGAAAATTTAATTACTATTTTGAAGTGACCATGGACAAGCAGATTGTGGATTCTATTGACCCTAAAAAGATTTGTCACAGGAAGCGGACTGATATTAATAACTAAGTGGGAGAAAGAAGATTGCTAATGCCCATGTGGAGCAGTTGTGCGAGATGAGACGTGAAGGAAAAAAGGGATGACTTGATTCCTCTGACCACTCTCAAAAAAGAAATGGACAACCCTAATTTTGGAAAACCATTTGAATAAACATAATTTAAGAATATGGAATTTTAAGAAGGGGGACATGCTAAGGGTAGAATACAACCAAGACCTGGTCAATCCCCACTCCTGCCGGACGCAAGATTCTATATAAGTTGAAGATTTTTGGACAGCTGATAGAGATGGAAGACTGAAGGAAAACCAGATCGGAAAAAGACAGAGAGGCCTCCTGATCAAGACCTTGTGCCGACCTAGAAGATAGAAAAACTTAGAGATCGGAAGAACAGATCAGAAAATCACAGAATTTAGAAGAGATTTGAGAGAAGAGATCAGGAGAATACGGGAGACAAAGATCTCTTGACCAAGATCCTGTGCCGGTCTTGAGACCAGAATTTGAGTTACCGGCAACAGAATCTGCAAATTCCGAAAGGGATCCCAGCGTCATTTGCCTTTTAGGTGAGAAGGGTTAACACTGCTGTATAAAACAAGGCATATGTAAACCAAATCATTGTTACATTTTCAACCAGAATTAATTCTTTATTCTGAAGGATTCTTTTTTTTTCTTATTGTATAATTCCCAGCAGTCGAACCAGTCTTCACTTCAAGTCTGCTTTGTCAGTAATCGTCTCACCCTCGGAGATCAAAAACACAACATGGCAAAGGTATGAGTGGAAAAACACAACATGGCAAAGGTATGAGCGGAAAAACACAACATGTCAAAGGTATGAGAGGAAAAAGACAACGTGGCAAAGGTATGAGTGGAAAAACACAATATGGCAAAAGTATGAGTGGAAAAACACAATATGGCAAAGGTATGAGTGGAAAAACACAATATGGCAAAGGTATGAGTGGAAAAACACAATGTGGCAAAGGTATGAGTGGAAGAACACAATATGGCAAAGGTATGAGTGGAAAAACACAATATGGCAAAGGTATGAGTGGAAAAACACAATGTGGCAAAGGTATGAGTGGAAAAACACAATATGGCAAAAGTATGAGTGGAAAAACACAATATGGCAAAAGTATGAGTGGAAAAACACAATATGGCAAAGGTATGAGTGGAAAAACACAATGTGGCAAAGGTATGAGTGGAAGAACACAATATGGCAAAGGTATGAGTGGAAAAACACAATATGGCAAAAGTATGAGTGGAAAAACACAATATGGCAAAAGTATGAGTGGTAAAACACAATATGGCAAAGGTATGAGTAGAAAAACACAATATGGCAAAGGTATGAGTGGAAAAACACAATATGGCAAAAGTATGAGTGGAAAAACACAATATGGCAAAGGTATGAGTGGAAAAACACAATATGGCAAAGGTATGAGTGGAAAAACACAATATGGCAAAAGTATGAGTGGAAAAACACAATATGGCAAAAGTATGAGTGGAAAAACACAATATGGCAAAGGTATGAGTGGAAAAACACAATATGGCAAAGGTATGAGTGGAAAAACACAATATGGCAAAGGTATGAGTGGAAAAACACAATATGGCAAAGGTATGAGTGGAAAAACACAATATGGCAAAAGTATGAGTGGAAAAACACAATATGGCAAAGGTATGAGTGGAAAAACACAATATGGCAAAGGTATGAGTGGAAAAACACAATATGGCAAAGGTATGAGTGGAAAAACACAATATGGCAAAGGTATGAGTGGAAAAACACAATATGGCAAAGGTATGAGTGGAAAAAAAACATGGCAAAGGTATGAGCGGAAAAACACAATATGGCAAATGTATGAGTGGAAAAACACAACATGGCAGAAGGATGAGTGGTCGTGAACAAACAAACGCTCGCTAAATCTAATGAAACCGTGTCCCCAACACGATACCAGCGGCAAAATTAGTGTCGTGTTAAAGAGTGAAGATTCAGCTAGATGGTGGTCTGAAGGAACTTTAAGACCAACGCGGTTCATAGGACTACATTATTGGTTACCATTGACTGGGACCGACATAGAGAGAATACATCTGGCTGCTACTAACCAGGATCTACAACTCTAAATTACCCATTTAGGCATTTTTATATCACTCCAATGATGGCGTTTTTTTATAGTGCTTGAGTGACTCGAAAACCACCTGAAGCTGCATGGATCTTTTCCCAATTAGCCAGAAAAAAAAATTAAAATTACAATTACAACAATAAGTCAGCAACATTTAAGTTGACAAAAGCGCCAACTGAAAGTCTTTGATATCTGCACACATTTCGGTTGTTTTATAAGTTTTTCTTTCGTTTTGATTTTTGTACCGATCAAAAATCTGGTGTGGGCGACAAGACGAACCTCGCCGCTGCCGAGCTTGAAAAGGACCTCCAATCCGTGGTAAATTGGGGTAAGAAATGGCTCGTAAATTTCAATTCTTCTAAAACGAAGCTGCTATCAATTAACCACTATAGACAACAGCACCTCCCTCCCATTAGCATGGAACAGGCTTGCCTACCAGAGAGTAAAACACTACGCCTGCCTGGCCTGACACTCTCAGCGGACCTCAAGTGGAATGACTACGTCGAATCCATTGCTAAATCCGCTGCTATGAAAGTCGTCTCTCTGTGCAGGGCCCGGAAGTTCTTTCTGTCTGAATCTATCCTGCACATATATAAATCTACCATCCGCTCGTGTATTGAATACTGCTGCCACATCTGGTCAGGTGCCCTTGCTATTCTTGAAAAAATACAACGGAATGTCTGTAATGTGATCGATACCGACTTGGAAGACCGGCTGCAGTCTCTATCTCACCGGCGCGATGTGGCTTCCCTGTGTCTCTTCTATAAATACTTTCACGGCTTCTGCTCCGATGAACTTAGATCACTGGTGCCTCCTAAGTACGAATTTGCACGAGATACTAGATTAGCAACTAGGTCCCACCCTTTTACAGTGAAACCGATGAAATGTAACCGCAATTTCTACTCCAACAGCTTCTTTTCTCGCACTTCCCACATGTGGAATTCCCTTCCGCATACTTGCTTCCCCGACGGCTACAACCTCAAGGAGTTTAAATGTAAGGTCAATAGACACCTCCTAACACACTAACCCGCACCCATTTTCTCAAACACTCTTCCTATGTACCTCCTTACTCGTCTATCACCCTCCTTCTGATATTTCCTATATCCAATCGCTCTATGTAACCCCCTGCACTATAGTGGCAGTGGAATGCCTTGCTTGGGGTGAAATGAAATAAAAACAATGGTCCTAAAATGTCAGAGTAAACTAAATAGTGAATGCTTACTTACCGTGCATTGGTAGTTGGTCAATTTTAAAAATTACTTCCGAAACTTTATGGCCCACGCCAATAACTGACAAAGAAGAATTGGTTAAAGTCACTGAATGATCTTCTTTTACAAAGATCTGCTCGATAACCAACACAGGATATTCTTCTCGGGAGTCCTCAAAAAGTTAAAAAGAAAGAGTAGCAAAACATTTATTTTTTTACTCATTTTTCACTACATTGTTATTGCTAATTAATCACAACACTAAGTCGATAGAACAAACGGTATGAAATCCTAATTAAAGAAGTAGCTTACGAGAAGAGATAAACTCACTTCCTAAAGCATGGACAGCGCCTTAACCTCCTTCGGTTATAGCATCTTCGTTAAAGAAATCTGTAGTGATTCTGCAACCCAAGGATTCTTTCAATTAACTTTGTTTTACGCCTTAATAATGGCAATTTTTGATGAGGAGTTATCGTATAAAGTCTGACTAATTCCATCATCTTGTTAAGTTCATAGTGTTTCTGCCACTGCCCTCCGGCCTTCTTCAGGTGCCGGTCAAGTAATTTAATCTGTGAACTATTAAATTGTGAGTTCAGTAGCTGGGCTAATTAGTACGAATGTACTTAGACGAAATGAGGACAGTGGTCCGACTGTAAATAATGTAAATACTACTACCAATAGTTTTTGGTAATGTTGTTTATTTAGATAATGCGTTTTCACCACTTATTTTATTGAGAAACTTAATATTTTATTACTTTTTATCACAAGACAGTCGATAAATTCTTTCGTTAGTTTTACATATATCATAGCAGCTTCTTCTAACAGACACATAAATGATACACAGTCATATGACTAGACAATTAATCGTATGTCAGCTTTATGTGACTGACTAAGAAAACTTCTTTTGAAAGTCATCATCAAGGCTAAATGATCAGCAAAAGTCAGAGGGAGTGAGTGTTAAAATTTACATTTACGCTATTTTATGTGGTCGTGGGTGGTCATACGATGTTTTTGTAACTCAATAATAAAGGATTTTCAGTTGCTGGTCTATATTAACAGATAAAGGATTTTCAGTTGCTGGTCTATATTAACAGATAAAGGATTTTCAGTTGCTGGTCTATATTAACAGATAAAGGATTTTCAGTTGCTGGTCTATATTAACAGATAAAGGATTTTCAGTTGCTGGTCTATATTAACAGATACAGTTGGGATGAAATCGATCGACCTCAACCGCCTGTTCACGAGGTTAAACTGTTCCTCGGGTTATTTCAATGCTACCTGCTTGAGTTACTAGCCGTGTGTGTCACAGTGTAGCGATACACAGTTGGTAGGTGGAGGTTTCTAAGAGCTGTTAGTCTGATATGAGTTGTCCCAAGTGTCACCTATCTCTCCACGCAGACCGAGTAAATGAACCCTTGAACAAAACATCTAAATATATTGAAAACAGGACTTAAATCCTGATTTCTCACAGTTTCCTTGTGAGCTTGCAGCGGCTCTTTCCTGGGTTTTTCTACACACCGACAGGAACAAGAATGGCGATGCAACACGAGGTACTCTTTAATCAGTCGGTGGTTTGTTTGACTAGTTAGTTCGATTTCTACAGCTTAGCAACCATTTGCTTGTTTTTAAAGCCAGAAAATATTTAGATTGAAAAAGATTTTGTGGAAGATAACGGTTTAGTGATAGACATCTTACTAATTAACTTTTAGTTGAGGAAGAACCGGTGGATTAATACCTTTCCTAAGAGTAATTTGCGTGTAAGCGAATATAACGAAGCCAACGAGAATTAGAACTCTGCACTCGGATTTACACTTCTGATCCTTTATTCAGTCCACCACTCGCACATCTAAGTTTATAGTACTTGCTATTATAAAACGGTCACCCATCTAAGTAATGATGAAGCTTAACGTTGATTAACGTCAGTGATCGTACGGGAACGAGAATTTTAACGAGATGTGGCCGTAAGCCATTCAGTCTGTTGAATGCTGGCTGAAGGCCACGATGTATTTTTACAATTACATCAAATTGATCATATTCTGTTTTTGTTAAACTTACTTCCCTTTGTTATAATACTAGCTTAAAAACCGAACTCCGTGTGGACATTTGGGCTAGTTTCTAAGAAGGCCGAAAATTGAGTTCTTGAAATCACAAACTATGCGTGGAATTTTAAGGTATGTGTTGTGATGCAGTGGATATCGACTCTGAACGACAAATCGGGGAACCGAGTTCGAATTTCAGTTGAATTCCTTACATTCACTTACGCACAAATACCTTTGGGAAAGGTATTAATCCGTGTCTTTCCTTCAGTTACGGGTTAAATAATAGAACAAATTGGGTTCTATAGCCATTGCTGGCAACCAGTCTACCGCAGAAAGCAATGGCAACCTACTGCGGGATAATCTTCTGCCCAGTCAGTCATGTCTTTTTCGAGACATGATCGCCCAAAGCGTGAATCAAGTATGGCACTTAGCCTTTTGCAGGTCAGTCAGTTAATTGGACTTACGACCCAAGATTAAAAGGGACCTCTGTCCAGTTTAGAAAACAAATGATAATTTTGAAGAAATAACTTTGAATTCCTCAGTTCACAACCGTATCTTCAAAACCTCACTAACTCCGATTCGAGCTGTAATTCCAATTTCGGCCAAAATTCCAGTTCCGGCCGAAAATAGATTGGAATATCAATTAAGTTCTTCAAATCACAAACACCGTGAAACTTCAAAACCTTACGTTACGAAACCTCTAATTTTAAAACGGATTCCTTGGCATTTTAAAGAAATAAATTGATTTCCTCAATTCAAAATTTTGGAGATATCTGAAACTGAGTTTAAAACAAAAATAATAAATTCACAAAGGAATTGTGTTACTTTAAACTCAATAGAAATTAAAAACTTCACATCACTAATGTTTTGTCAGTTATTTTAAAATTTGAATTCTAAACTGTTCCGTCCTCACCTAGACGCAAATCCAGTTAAATGTTCAAGCACTGGACAGAGGGCAGCTTTTCAAGGGGTTTCCGGTACACAGAGAGAATTTGCCGTTTATATAAAACTTTATCACATAATTATGTTTGGTTCTTTTATATTTGTTTGGTTTGGTTAAGACATACAATTAGAGTGAAGAAATATTCAAAAGATACTCACTGTAAATAATACGGAAATATCTCGGAAAGGTGATCGGTTGATTCCATCGGTGACGTAAACGGTAAAATCATCTTCAATTGTTTCCGGATCGATGTGAAGGTTTTGTTCATAGATGACACGCCTATCAGCGAGAGCTTCATAAGGAAACTCCGTGACCATCTTCAGTGTCCGCAGATCTAAGAGAACAGTGAAAGCAGTCGTATGTATAGTATATCCTTACATAAAATAATTGTTTATATTGCAATCTCTGTTTCAAATATTCCGAAGACAGCTAGTAATAAGGCTCTCGACAGAATCGGGTAAAATTACATAAAAGAAAAAAGAACAAAAACGAAAGAAATTTTTTTTAAGAGAAAAAAACGAAAAAGAAAATTTTTTAAGAGAACAAAAACGAAAGAAAATTTTTTAAGAGAACAAAAACGAAAGAAAATTTTTTAAGAGAACAAAAACGAAAGAAAATTTTTTAAGAGAACAAAAACGAAAGAAAATTTTTTAAGAGAACGAAAAACGAAAGAAAATTTTTTAAGAGAACAAAAACGAAAGAAAATTTTTTAAGAGAACAAAAACGAAAGAAAATTTTTTAAGAGAACAAAAACGAAAGAAAATTTTTTAAGAGAACAAAAATAAACGAAAGAAAATTTTTTAAGAGAACATAAACGAAAGAAAATTTTTTAAGAGAACATAAACGAAAGAAAATTTTTTAAGAGAACATAAACGAAAGAAAATTTTTTAAGAGAACATAAACGAAAGAAAATTTTTTAAGAGAACATAAACGAAAGAAAATTTTTTTAAGAGAACAAAAACGAAAGAAAAATTTTTAAGAGAACAAAAACGAAAGAAAAAAAGAAAATCTTAAAATGTAAAAACGAAAGAAAATTTTAAAAAGCAAAAACGAAAGAAAAATTTAAAAAAAATTTTTTTTTTTCAAATAAAAAATGAGTGCAGTGGGGAAAGTATGAGGGAAAAAATAGAGTGAAAAAAAGAAAAAAAAAGAAAAAAATCACACTGCATTTAGAATAGTATTATGCTAATGCCGATATTAGCCGTTTCCTTTTAAGGAAAACATTTGACATTCATTGAGAGAATAGATCAATCAATGTCGAAATTTAGCTTCCCGCCTTCAGTAGATATTATTTCCTTATCTAGGATTGATGATAGTTTTCTTCCTAGCTTTTTTGTACATGCCGTGGGTAAACATCAAAAAATACTCCTAAAAATATTCCAAAGACATTGATAAATCGAATCAAAATAACATGATTTCTACGGCTTGACAAACTTTTGCAGGTTATTTAAAGACAATATATTTTTAGATTGTAATAATTTTTTGAGACAATAATGATTTCGTGAGACGTCTTACTAATGAACCCATAGCTGGAGGAGAAGAGGTGGATTAATACCTTTCGGAATGGTATTTGCGCATAGCCGTTACCCATTACACCACCCGCACATTCAAGCACACAGCACCTGGTATTCCCAAGCGGTCACCCATCTAGGTACTGACCTGGCTCAACATTGCTTATCTTCAAGGATCGTACAAGAACCGGTGTTTCAAAATAGTGTGAACCTACGCCCACGACAAAGCTGAGGAAAACAATGACCTAGGTCGTAAATGAAATCATTATTTAGCGAATTTGGTGACACAATTGAGAGTTCAAACACTGAGCTGCGAAGCACATATATGACCATACACCGTGAAAATAGAGCTACTAATGACAGAAGAATTAAGCAAGACGAGTTGTCTCCCTTGGATTTAGACAACAGAAGAAGAGAAATCTATTTCGGTTGACTGAATATAGTTTTCAATTCGACATTCATTAGAGTTTACCCGGACTAACAGACTCCCAAAAGGCACAACAACGTAAATATTGCAAGAGTAAAAAACAAACAAAAAAACAGGACATACACTCACTCAGTTAAATGCTATAAATGATACATGTTTGGGCGATCATGTCTCAAAAGAGACAAGACTGATTGAGCACAAGATTTTCCTACAGTAGGTTGCCATTACTTCATGTGGTAGACTCGTTGCCGACAAAGGCTCTAGAACTCAATCTGTCCTGCTATTTAAACCATAGCTGGAGGGAGAAGAGACGGATTAATACTTCTCCCAAGGGTGTTTGCGCGTAAGTGAATACAACGAATTCAACTGGCTCTCCGATTTCTTGTTCGGAGCCGATATCCACTGCACCACAATGCACATCTAGAGAGCAAATAAAGATATTAGTCTGACTAAACTATCGCCCGGTTCACAATCCACCCACGTCTATTGAACAGGCGAAGAGACTCATCCCTTGTTTCCTGTTTAGGATGTGGTTTCCGGTTTTTCTCTTTTCCAATCTTTTCACTCTTTTTTTATTTTTATTTTTTTTCAATTGGAGTAGAGAGACTAAACTAGCGCCTGGTTCACACTCCACCCACGTATATTGAACAGGTGAAGAGGCTCATCTCTTGTTTCCTGTTTAGGATGTGGTTTCCGGTTTTTTTCTTTTCCAATCTTTTCACTCTTACGTAGCCCCCTGCGCATCAGTGGCGTTTTCGCCTTGCTTGGGGTGATATGATTAAAAAAAAAAGACTGTAAATATAGTAAATACTATTAAATGGATATGCTTATTTTGATATTGACGTAAAGCCTTTTCACAACCTATTTTATTAGTAGTTTTACATCTTGATAAATGTAACTGTAAATTCAATGTTAGTTTCTTTTTCACTTCTCGATGTGAAACTCGCTTCCGGCTCCATGCTTTCAAGCCAACTTTAATCTGCAAAAGTTTTAATGAAATGTAAATCGGTATTCACTGTCCTGATTACTCTTACTCTTTTTGTTCTCGCTCATCAGTAATGCTTATGTTTCTAATTCTTCAACTCCCAGAAGTACATAGTGTCTTAGTGGCTTTATTGCCTGTATAAGACAATAAAGCCATTAAGTTCACAGAACTCAATTAAAAACAACAACAACAAAAAAAAAAACGAAGTAAAATAAGTCTATTGTTGTTCTGCTTACTGATGATGTCATGCAAACATCAAAACATTCTAAAAGATTCGGTGACAAATGCATTTTTCTTTTTTTTTTTCAAAAAAAAAAAAGAAAAAATGCATTTGTCACCGAATTTTTTAGGCGCTTACAACAAAGTTGAAGTAGTTCCAGTGACTTTGATATAAATTAAATTAAATACGCAGCATTAATTTTTTTTTTAATCGTTCCACCCCAAGCAAGGCAAAAATTGCGCTAGAACGCAAACGGTTACCGCGAGTGAAAGTAAGAGAATGAGAAGACTGAACATGACAATTGAGGGAAGAACAAAAACGAACAGGGTTCAAATAGTAAGAAGATGGCCACTGACGTTATATTTTCGAAGATTATTGTTACCAGAGAAGAAAAAATTGGGAGGGGTTTCCACAAATGGGTGTGCGAGAAAAGAAAATTTTCATGTAGAAGTGGCGGTTACGTTTAACAATTTCAACGGTAAGAGTGGAACCCTGATGTCAGTCGAGTCAGTCAGTCAGTTAAGTGCCATGCGCGATACACGCTTTGGGCGATCATGTCTCGAAGGGGACATGACTGACTAGGCAGAAGATTATCCCGCAGTAGGTTGCCATTACTTTCTGCGGTAGACTGGTTGCCGACCAAGGCTATAGAACCCAATCTGTCCTATTATTTAACCCATAACTGGAGGGAAGAGACGGATTAATATCTTTCCGAAGGGTATTTGCGCGTAAGTGAATGCTTGGAATTCAACTGGAATTCGAACTCGGTTCCCCGATTTCTCGTTCCGAGCCGATATCCACCGCGCCACAAGTCTAGTAGCACGCTTAAATTCTTGTGAACAGAGCACCAGGAAAAAAAAAAGCTCGTCAGAGCAGTTGCCACGAAAATATTTCTAGAAAAGACAGAGAGAAGCGACGTCATGTCGGTAAGAAAGAGACTGAAGTCGAGATGTCAAGTCAGGATCAATTTCATTGTAGATCCTTCTTTGAATTCGAAGATTATTTCTGAAGATTATGATTATCAGGAAAGCAAAAAACCGGGAGAGAGTTCCACAGGTGGGAAGTGCGAGAAAGAGAAACTGTGAGTAGAAGTGGCTGTTGTATCTATCTGGTTCAACAGTGAAACGGTGAGACCTAGTTGCCAATCTAGTAGCACGCTTAAATTCATGTAGTTGGGCATCAGGGGGGAAAAGATCATCAGAGCAGTCGCTATAAAAATATTTGTAGAAAAGACAAAGGGAAGCCACAAATATGAAAAAAAATTAAAACTTTCAAAACCTTATAGTTATCTCTTTATAGTCAACGCTCTAAGTTATTTGTTCACCACTGCTGTATCCAGATATTGAACTCACAAATCTTTGGGTCAAGTCACTGGAACTAACCAACGCTTATATCCACTGGGCCACGTGTCCTTGAAGAAATAATTATTTGGCATCTGAAAGTACCATGGAATGAGAATTATATACCGCAGTGATCAAAATAAAGGGTTTAGTTTAAAATTCCTAGTACCTGAAGCAGGCTGGAGCATACAGCGGCCGAAACGTCGTAAACATGGCAATAAAGATGAGGACAACAGGATTTTGTTTTCTTTTGTCATCTAATCAGTTATACATACATTTAAATTTAATTTGAAATGGAATTATATTTAAAATGTTACGTAAGTATTAATGCCATATTGGATTTATTGCTAATTTAAACTTCTATAATTAATCTAAAATTAAAATTCCTAAAATAGTTGGTTTTGCTTCTTATTAGGTATATAATTTATTTATATTATATAATTTAATTCCTTGTTCATTTATCTCTTTATTCCTAAGGTAAGTTTTTGACGTAATCTATTTTGACATTAACATTTTTCGGACCCTGTTTGGATTGAAACTGAAATAGTTTAAAAAAGCCGGGCGATGTCTGACACATATATATATATATATATATATATATATATATATATATATATATTTATATATATATATAATTTATTTTTCTATATACTTTATTTTAATGTATTTATTTCAACTTCCACTACCAATTGGCAAATTTTCTGTTCCGTCAGTCAAGCTGACTTCCTCTTTCTGCCTGCGCTCTTCCTTTAAATTTTTGCTACCCTTATTTCTTTCTTAAACACACACACACACACACACACACACACACACACACACACAATGTGTAATTATATCAATAAAAGAGATGCTGGTTGGACAAGCAGACGGTAGATCAAAAAGAGTGCTCAATGCACAATCAAAACAAAAGAACTGAATATGCAGAGCCATCAATATGTCAGAAACACACACCACTTACTTGATACCTAAGTTTCAGCCACACCAGTCTCAGAAAATAAAACTTTTATTGCCCGAGGAGACTTGTGTGACCGAAACCAAGGTATCACACACACACACACATATATATATATATCATGTATCAGAAATACTTTACAAACTTTGGGGGTGGGTTTCTCACGCCAAAACAAGGACAAAAGTTCACATAAACCTATGTCCGCAAATCCTTCGTTTTTTAGCTAAGTTTAAAGAAAGTTCACGATAGATGGCGCTGTGTTACTATGTAGACTAGTGTACATTTGTGGCTAGTCTGTCTGTAACGTTTAACGTCTGTAGTAGTGAGTTAAGTGAGAAATATTCCGTATAATAATGGCAGGATATTCATATCGTATGTAAAAATCACATATTAATATATGTGATATTTACATACGGCCGCCTGAATTGTAATGAACGCGAGGCTGCACTGCTGTATCAGATTGGATTGTCAAGTCATTCAACCTTTTCTGGTATTTACTCTTGGGTTGAGGAAATAGGATCCCTGGCACCAAACTATCCATCGAAAAAGACCGAGATCCGCTTGTACGCCTGACCAGACTATTAAAGACGATCCAGGTATCAGTACACGTCAAGTGGTCCTAGCATGTACATCTAGTATCTCATGGAGCTGCTTTTGTATCCGTATCATTTGCAACTTGAGCCGGGTCTTTCGCCCTCTGATTGCTCACCACGAAAGAATATTTACCGTTACTTTATTGTACAAACTGCCGATCCGTTGTCTCTAGTCATGTTTGTGGATGAGACATTTGGAAGAAATATAAATAAATCCCCATGGTACAATACAGGCTAGACACTAGCATCGGTTTACGATTAATGTGTGAGCTAGAATTGTAGATGACTGATAGGTCCATCTGTTCTCCAAGCAGTGAGATGAGGGCTTCCATATTCTGCACGTTCCCACGACCTCAATCCTTTTAGTTTTTATCAGTGGAGCCACCTAAAACAATTGGTTTATGCAGAAGACATTTATTAATGCAGAGATACTTCAAAATGTCACGGAGGGCTGCAAAACCATATGACATCGTGTTTGAAAATGTCCGCCAGCCGATGATCCGACGTGCGCAATCGTGTATAGAAGTAAGAGGTGAACATTTTGAACATTTGTTATTAATTGTTTTGTAGAGGTACAATGCTAGCCTTTTGGACATATGCTTAAATGAACATTTTTCCTTGTTTTGGTGTCACGAACTCTGCCAAAAGTTTGTAAAATATTTCTGATACACTCTGTGTATATAAAACACTGCAAATATTTTCCTCTGGGAAGAGACATATCCCTTACCTTTTGAGGCCATTTTAATTTGTCCGTAATTCGGTTGATGGTAAATGACCACGTCTAAAACACTGTTTTCTGTGTCTACATCAGTGGCTTTGATGTTATCAGTTGAAATAATTCTTTGAAGACCTCTTGGTACCTAAAATTATATTTAAAAATGTACAAGGCTAAGCAGAGAATATTATCCAAGTTCATAGGCATAAAATAATACGTTCAGGAATTATATATTAAATTTGTTTTATAATTAAAATTAATATATTACATTGCAACACGGAAATTTCAATGTTGCGAGATATTTATTTCGTCATCAGTCAGTGTTAGAACTTTACTGTGAAAATGATTTACATTTGAATATAAGAAACAATATGTTTGTTATTTATAGATATGGGAAGACAGAAAAATTTGTGTGTGTGTTCAATTTAACTAATCAGAATAGACATTCACTTTAAATTTGAAAGTTTATATTTTTAGGGAATATATCATTTCTTCTTTCAATCTTAACGTAAAAGTCTCGGCCTATTTCAAAACCTCAGTCTAGACTCCATTTCCGTAGATGTATCCATTGTTACAAAATTTTTTTCCTTTAGTTTTCTGTATCTCACCATTTTATAAAACAGAAAAGCAAAAAAAAAAAAAGAAAACATTTTATATTTTCGATCTAAGTTAAAGGGACCTTTGGGTGTAATTATACTATTTTTATTTCGATTCAGAATGCATTTTATTCTAATTTTTCAAATAACATTTTTGTAATATCCATTTACTTATTAAAAAAGGTTTTAAATTCATTTTATTATTTTTATAAAATCTATTATATTATCATTATATCATAATACAATCTTTTAAATATCTATTATTAAAATTTAAATATCAATTTAATTATTTTAATATCCTTTTAAATATCATTTTTATAAAACAAAATTATTGATATCTGCAAGTTAATAAACATCTTTATTTTTTAAGATTTTTTTTATTAAAACCATATTCTACGGTGAACATTTTGCAATGTTTACATATGACATTTATTTCATTACGTTTATTTAATAGATTTTTATTCATAAGAAATTTAATAATATATAGTTTTCATACAGACACAAAGAGTACGGGTCGTTTAAAAACTTACATATTCTAGCTTTTTTTAAAAATTTTCCATTCTAATGTGGGTGTTTTGTTTCTTTTCGATGCCAATAATATTTCGATAGGGATATTCTATTTCCGTAGTTATTAAATGAAGACGTGTGTTGATAAAATCGTTTGTTCAGAGAGTTCTTAGTACTACCTACATAAATCTTTACATTACTAGGGTTTTCCACAGAAGAAATATTACATTGATAGGCAATTGATTCAGTAACGTATATGTTTTCCAAAGGACACTCTATAGGGTTTCTACGATTACCTTTATTATTGTCCAAATTGTTATTCTCAGTTATTGGATTTATTTTTGTTTTCAATTAGGTTTAAACTTTTATTTAAAATATTTTTTAATATTTTTTCCAGATTATTCATACAACTATAACTTAAGAATATTTTTATTGAAAATCTTACTTAATGGATTATTCTTCGAAAAGTGTTTCTTAATAAAAGCGAGGAATTTTTTCCTAATTTACTGCTAATCATTTGGTTGAAATGGGGTGTATATCAAATAATATTTCTATTCCTATTTTTTCTTCGCGGGTTGATTTTCTCTTTTACATATTTAATATTTGGGCTTTTATATCTACTGTTTTTAAGGCAATATTATAAAAAATACTATGCTTAGTAAACACGTCTTCGTTCGCTGAATTTCTAATTCTTTATAGATAGATAGATAGATAGATAGATGAGAGAGAGAGAAATCACGCAAAATGTGTGGATAGCTTTATCAGCGTGCCAAGCTTAAATTCCTGAAGTCTGTTAAATTCACATAGATATCCTTAGGAAAGACATAATTCTGTCTTTTTTCATTTTAGATACGGGTTAAGTAGCAAATCAACCTGGGCTCCCTAACCTTTAGGAGCAGCTACTCTGAACAAAAGCATCGAAAAGGCAACAGGAAACCACACCGCATCTTTTCAAAGAGGTAATGGTTGTTCAGAGAATATGAAGAAAAAGAATTGGTGAAAATCCATGATCTCCTCCACTCTGAAAGAATAGTACATTAAAAATGCTCGCTTATTGCAAATTCAAGAGTCACTCAAGACGGGGTTACTAAATTCGCTTCTTATATGGCCGTGAGAGTAAGTGTAGATTAGGAAGATGTGTAAGATGGATAACGATTGGCCCTAGACTAGAAATAATTAAAATTTTGATGATCGGGGAGGCATTTTCTTGAGGTCTTCCGAAGTAGCGATTCTCAGAAACAAGTGGGCAGCCTGTAACGTTTTCCTTACCAATGGAATATGAAGGGAATTAAATTTTAAAAAGTTTTTTTTTTTCACAAAATGAAAAAGTAGTCACAAAAGCCACAAAATAAAAAAATAAAAAGCATCCATAAAACACTTCCGTCAAAAAACTCCAGTCGACATTTGTCGCCATTTCGTTCAAGCGGATTCATCAGCGAACACATCTCGGGGGAAAAAAACAGTAAAGACATTTCTCTTTAAAAAGAAAAACTCATATAATGGTTTGTAAGGAAAACTTACCCTAATAGGAGTAAAAATGTCTAATCTGGGCGGTTGGTTATCTACTGGTAAGATCGTCAAAGCCAAAGACTGGTAAGGAAGAACGTCAATTTTACTATAGTCACTGATGTTAAAAATCATTATCTCCGTAGTCATATGAGTCCCTATTTCTTTATTGGCTTTGTATCTGGAAAAAAAAGAAACTTTCAATCATATATTCATCATTGTGGATTTAACAAAGATGATAACATTTTGCATGATTAAAGAACACAGCTATCATATTCAGTAGCTTGACACAAACAAAGAGAGATGACCAAGTCAATACACGTTACGAATTGCGTGACCAACTAAGTGCATCTCATGCCGGTGTGTCTTTGATCATAAAACGCATACATAAAACGAAACGATCAATATTCGGGGAAGAATTCTGTATCTCTTCGTATGGTCGGAGAATGTCAAACAACTGGATAAAGATTTTTCCTTAGTCGACCGAGATGATTCGAAATAAATTTCATCTCTAATTTGCCCTGTCGCTTTTCAGCAAACAATATTGATCACTTTAACCCATAAATGGGTTTATTCAGACCCAATATTGATCACTTTAACCCATAAATTTAGCATACCTTAAAACTAATATATAGGGAGTAGTGACTCCGACTGACAGCAAATCGGTCGAATTTCGATTCCGGCCAGAAGCAAAGTGGATGTCTAGCCACACTGATGAGCTGTGATACATCGAAACAGGCTTGTATGTGGATGACTAATATATATATATATATATATATATATATAAGCGCAGCTTAGATTGAAGATCGAACTCTTAACTCAGTTGTAAGTGACAAGCTTGCTAGCTATTACACCACGTCGAGGTGCATATATATATATATATATATATATATATATATATATATATATATATATCCTATGAGGCAATCCGTAGATCTGCTGCTAAGAAAGCTGGTTCACAGTGTGGTATAAGAAAAAATATATAGAAAATATTAATACTGGCAAGGGCGATAACAGCTACTGTACTTGAGAAATTCGTTTTACTGAAAAATTGTTTTAAAAGATTTTTCTAAATTTCAACAAACAATAATACTGGCTGCCCGGTCAATGAATATCAATTGTTTACTTAGAGGGGAAACGGCTAGTTGTTATTATTTTTATTATTCAATAATGGATTATATTGATTTATTAAAAGGAGGAAAGAAGACGATTATTTTTAGGAATAAGAGAGTAAGAATAAATATGCAATCAATAATGTACAATTAATAAAGATTTTTATTGTTTTTTATTGAAAGAATGCTTAAGATATTTGGATCGGATGTAGGTGACAAGTTCACATAAAAGATTCTGGGAGACTTTCATTTGAAAATATTTTTTTATCTGTTGGTTTTGTTGATTTATTAAGCATGCCTGTCTATAGACAAGTGAGTTTAGAGGACTGGATACTGTGCACTATCCGAGTTGTTTTCATTGCGATATGAAACTCAGTGGTGACTAAAATGTCCCCACAGAATGGAATAAGATACGTCTTATCCCTAATACAACCCGGAAAAAAAAGAAAGAGGATGAAGCTTTCACGACCTTTACTTATATATTGCTTTGGCGACATCATCTGGCAGTTGGTAGCGGAAGTTCTTTAGTAGATTAGTACGATTATCCCAAACTTACATTAAATTTATCACCCACTTTTTCCTGTAATTAAGAAGAAAAGATAATTGCTTCAAATTCGAGAATACGTTTTTATTTAATAAAGTGATATTCATTTTTTAATCATGTCACTCTAAGCAAGGTCCTAAGATTTTCCAGCATTAAGTTTCGGCGGTAGACTGGTTGCTAACCAAGACTACAGAATCCAGTCTGTCCTACTATTCAACCCATAGCTGAAGAGAGAAGAGATTGATTAATATCTTTCCCAAGGGTATTTACCCGTGAGTGAGTGCAACGAATTTAACTGGAAGTTAAACTCGGCTCACTCATTTCTCATTCCGAGTCGATATCCATTGCACTACAATGCACTTACTGTGCTTGAATTCATAGTTTGGGTATCAAAAAAGAAAGCTCATCAGAACAATTACCATGAAAATATTTATAGAAAAAAACATAAGAAGCTACTTTAGGGTGGCGGGAAAGTGACTGAAGCCGAATTCGTGGTCAGGGCCAGTAACATTGCAGATACTGTTTTTGTATTTTATCAAGAATCTTTAAAAGCATAGCAGAGACACCAGACCAGATGTGACAGTAATATTCAATGCACAGACTTATAAATGATGAAGAGATTGAAAATGACAAAGATGTGGTTCTCCTACCAGTTACTGAGAATATTATAGATTGAACGTATGAGCAGCAGCAAAGTTTTAAGAAATAAATGAATTAAAATAACTCTTATATTCCCAATAAAAAGAAAGAGTTTAACTTTCTGGGACCTGAAACACTCACAAGGAATATCGAATGCAAAAAAAAAAAAAAAAAAAAATGGAGAGAACATCAACTGATTCTCGTTAATCAGTAGATGTTCTCTCCATTTGTGTGTGAATGAATGGCAGATATATATGTAAGGTTAAAAAGTCCAAAGTTATTTTGAGCAACAGCAAAAAGTGAGTGAGTTTTGTTTAATGGCATATCAACCTCTGTGGGTTATTTAATGCCAAAAAGATGCGTTTTTTAAGGTATTTTTTTAATGTTCGGTTATAGTGAGATGGTTGATTTAGACAGATTTTGATGAAAATGTTTATTTTATTTTAGAATACTGAATATATCTTCTAGTTTTGTATTTAAAAATGTATTGCTCGTAATAATTTTCTTTTTCCTTCAAAAATGTATGATGGCAATAATTTTTTCTTTCAAAAATGTATTGTTAAATATAAAGGTCTATTTCTATGTATATATTTCTATAAAAGTCTATTTTTATACTTTCATAGTGTTTTGACCCCAGTTTGGGGGGGGTAACTATTTGCCCATAGCTGGGACCCTAACGAGTCAAGGTGGACATGGGAACAACAGCAATTAAGAGGTGGTTCCATGCTCCTCACAGCCTCCCAATCAGAGGCCTTGCTGCCGGATGCAGTTTACCGTCGAACCCAGGACGCGCAACAGCAAAGAATTTTTGTGGAGAACTGTGATCATGTAGACAAGAGACGCCGTATACGTTATCAGGGAAAGTGTGAAAGATCCTAGGAAGACATTCATTTTGTTTCAATTAATTTGCACAAGGGTGTAGGACAAGGTTACCGGAACGAAAGTAAATCGTCATCGAGGAACTCCCTGAATATCCAACTTGTGTTGTATCTCATATTACATAAACAGTTGTTATTTACATGTACAATAAAAATCAATCTCGACGATTAAAAAGAAAAATTATTTGAAAATTGCAAACCTTATAAAACCACGATTTACGTCCCTTTGCGTGAAATCATCTCCTTTGGCCAACTCTTGCTTGTGTAGAAGAAGCTTGCCGTGAAGATTCGAAGACAGAAGAATAATTCTGATATCTTTGGGAAAACTTCCTTTGTGTCTGAAGCCGAAAACATCTTTGGTAATTTTCACGTCTTCGCCTAAAAAAATAAATAGAATAAAAATATCATTGATATATTGCGAATGAGAAAAAAACAGCAAAATATTTTATAGACATGAGCGGAGGAAATAATTACTAAATACAAACTGAAGCAAATGAATACAGTCTCGAAACAGACATGACTGACTGGGCAGAAGATTATCCCGCAGTAGGTTGCCATTGCTTTCTGCGGTAGACTGGTTGCCAGCCAAGGCTATAGAACCCAATCTGTCCTATTATTTAACCTATAACTGGAGGGAAGAGACGGATTAATACTTTTCCCAAGGGTATTTATGCGTAAGTGAATGCAAGGAATTCGACTGGAATTCGAACTCGGCACCACAACGCACATCCCAAAGAATACATGGTTAAATTCTATATGACTGCCAAAATGTTAAACATTGCTTGTAAAAAAGTTTACTTTAAAGAAAAAAAGGTTGATAAGTTTAGTCTACAGTGCTATGAACTGCGAGATCGCAGTAATTTTATGGTAAAATAATCGAAATCTTGTAAAAGAAGTATTAATGCAGCAAGCAAATAACGACTTACAGCTGCCTCTTGTCTGAATACAATAATTTAGTTGTATTAACTAAACCATTAAGTAATTACCGATTCCATTATATTAGGGTAAATTCCAAATTAATCTCTGCATTTCTGAGAGCAACCCACAATCTTTACGGTATAAAATATATATTAATAAAAATATATGTAACTTGACACCCAAATTATCTAACTTAATAGCCGATTATATGTAATAGCGACCATCTTGGACATCATCTTAATTATCTCGAAACTGGCAATAGTGAACTAATTACACGCATTAGATTCTGAAATAGGTATGTTTTAACTATATAAATTGATGAGAAGATGTACAGGATGGAGGGGGGGGCAAAAAACTTGCGCCATAGAATTAATAGGAATGCAGTAAAATGACAGCGGAAACTCTGCCGTGTTAATGAATTATGCAGGTACATAAATTAAATGTATTTTGAAAAAGGATATTTTGAACAGTAAATATAACAATTAAATTAAGAGTAAATACAATTTTCATGTGTAATTATAATTTTAATAAATTAACCTCAAGGTGCGCGACTTTTGCCTCACTCTTTATACACAAAGTTTCCACGTTGGTTAGTAAAACCCGATTCCTCAGCAAGATTACTAGGATGCGATATTCTACCATAGGTGGAATGTTTTTCTGATTTCAAATTGAAATTATCATCTGTTTCACTTCAGGCAAGATTTGTTTGATCAGTGATTCCATCAATTTAAAAATTTTATTGAACTCTTAAAATCAAAACTGGAATCGTACTTATTTGTGTTATTTAAGTAAAAGGTCGCGGAAAAGAAACACCGAAAACATTTTCCTCAACCACATATAAACAGAACAGCTAAGGTAGTTAACCTTATGACCTATAGTAGAAGTGTCAGTTAAGTGTCATACGTGATACACGCTTGGGTGATCATGTCTTGAAAGTGGCATGACTGACTGGTCAGAAGATTTTTCCGCAGTAACTTGCCATTACTTTCTGCGGTAGACTTGTTGCCAAACAAGGCTATAGAACCCAATCTGTTCTGCTATTTAACCTATAGCTGGAGGGGAAAACGACGGGTTAATAGCTTTCCCAAGGGTATTTGCGCGTAAGTGAATGCGACGAATTCAACTGGAATTCGAACTCTGCTCTCAGATTTCTCGTTCCGAGCTGATATCCACTGCACCACAAAGCACATTTAAGGATATACATTCTTTAGATATCAGAAAAGTGACTCACCTTCTTCAATGATGAGAATCTGAGATGATTGCGGTAGCGGGTATGGCATTGTTTTTTCAACTGGTAGAACTTTAACCGAGGCAAATATTTTAACTTCAGAGAATTCATCTGCCAGACTAAATTCAAAGTTATCTTCGCGAGATTGGGATTTGCCACTGTGAAGATAGCGAAAAACGTTTCCCCGTAAATCGCTATAAAGAATTTCTTCACCTAAAAAAAATAAAATAAAAAAATAAATAAAAATTAAAAAAAAGAGAAAAAAAATAAATAAAAAGAGAAAAAGAAAATGTGAAACTAAATATAGGCTTTGGTTATTTTTCTTTAGTGGCATATCAACCCACATTAGTTATTTAATGCAGAAATCTAAATATGAAAAAATTATAATTCAAGAGCGTGACATTTTATTTATTAAATTAGTTAGCTGCATTTTTAAAAAAAAATAATTTTATAAAATCAAACGAAGGGTGAAAACTTGTTTCTTTAAAAAAAAAAAAAAAGAAAAAATCAAATATTTTTATTTATTTATATATATATTTTTTTTTTTACAATGTATGCCATAACTTTAATTTTACTATAAAATGGTCATTTTGCTATAAAAATGTATTCCTTTTTTTTTTCCACCCCAAGTAAGGCAGTTTTACTGCCACTGGTGCGCAGTGGTCTACATAGAAGGAAAGTGATGAGAAAGAGAGACAGGTTATAGGGGGTATCAGGAAGTGAGTATGAAAAGGATGAGAATTCTGGTGTGATGAGAGTGGAGTGGACGGAGAAAAGAGCTTGAGAAAAAGGATGCGAGTCAGTGAGAGATAGGAGATGACTATTGACCTTACATTTAAATTCTTGGATATTTTAACTGTCGAGAAAGCAAGTATACGAAAGGGAATTCCACAGGTGGGAAGTGCGAGAAAGGAAGCTAATAGAGTAGAAGTTGCGGTTACATTTTAATGTTTTCACTGTAAAACGGTGGGACCTAGTTGATAGTCTAGTAGCTCGAGTAAATTCATATATAGGGGGCACCAGTGAGCTAAGTTCATTTGAGCAGAAGTCGTGAAAGTATTTGTAGAATATAAAAATGTATTTTCATACTTTCCTAATGTTTTTTTTTTGGGTTTTTTTTGTTTTTTGGTGTGGGGTCCACTATTTGTCTATAGTTGAGACTAACAAGTGCTACCACCTCAGGTCAAGGTATACTTGGGAACAATAGCAATTAAGAGGTATTTCTACGCTCTTCAAAACCTTCAGTTTCCGACCAGAGGCCCTGCTGCCAGATGTGGTTTGGTATACCCAGGAATATGAAATAAATAAGGAGTCAGACAAATATAGGGAGTTCGTTTACCATCGCTGCTTAACATAATGATAAGAATAATGTCGGGTTAAAATTTGTTAATTCCTAAAATTATTATGCTTACTTTTCGAGTACAACATATATATATAATAATAAAAAAATTGACTCTGTACGTATTCAAATCTTAAAATGTTACACAAGTAATTTTTAAGAACCACGAATAACCGGCAGAATCTAACTCCGTTATCGCCCTCGGCTATAATGCTTTGGACAACGAGGGAAAAAAAAAGAAAACTGCGGAGCACCGACAATACATACAGCACTTCACAGAAAAGAAAAAAAAACCCTCAAACGGAACAAACCACAAAGAAAGAAAAGTGCTCGATACTAAACTAACCAAAAAGGATTAACTAAGAGGCAGTTACGCAGAGCAAAAACACACGAGAAAAAATCGCAAGATCGCCAAGACCTACCGCGGTTTCGCACAACGGCTCGTCAACACACAGAAAGTTCATAATAAAATAACTGAGTTTTACTTTACTGTAGAGACACCATGGTTGCACTGTAAAAGCAAGCCTGGCAAAAATATGATTTTCTGTGGAATGCAGATTCGATCCCTGTCGAAAGGTAGATTTTCTTTAATAATACTTTATTTTAGACGGTTGCCATTAATTTCTCTGATTAAAAAAAGCGGAAATGTGCACACAAATACGTGTATCCATTACAATAACGTTTTATAGCAATAAAAATAGTCATTGATATTTACTTAGCTTATCTTAGTATTTCCCAAGACCGTTGAGTTTGAAGTAGCCAATGAGAATCAAAATTTGAAAAGTATAACTTTTCAAATTTTGATTCTCATTGGCTACTATAAATAATTCTAACAAATAAGGGTTTATACCTAAACATCATGGAGCTGTTCTAGTTGGCCAAATGGTGATTCATATCGCATTAGTTTTTTTTTCTCAGAAGTAACTAAATCTTGTAAACTTCCTGTTGAATTTTTTTTTCTAATTTATGTTCTCCGTGGTATTTGAGTGTTTAAATTCGTTTTTTTTTTACTTTTACTCTGGGGTCATTCTAGTTGGCCAAATGGTGATTCATGCAGGTTTCTAAGGACTGACCCCTGTTATCTCCTCATCCCCTTAATTCATTAGAATGTCAGTTAAACATCTCATGGCAAAATGTTCTGTGGGTAGCCGATTAGATTTTCCGAATAAGTTATTCTGAATGTGCGTTGTGGTGCAGTGGATATCGGCTCGGAACGAGAAACCGGGTAGCCGAGTTCGAATTCCAGTTAATTGGGAAAGGTATTAATCCGTCTATTCCTTCCAGTTATGGGTTAAATAGCAGGACAGATTGGGTTCTATAGCCTTGGTCGGCAACCAGTCTACCGCAGAAAGCAATGGCAACCTACTGCGGGATAATCTTCTGCCCAGTCAGTCATGTCTCTTTCGAGACATGATCGACCAAGCGTGTATCACGTATGGCACTTTAACTGACTGACATTCGGATGACAGTGCTGACAGCAGACACGGAAAAGAAACTACAAAACTTCCTACAGAATATAGCAAAGGAAAGCGAATAGAAAGGACAAAACATATACTAAAAGAAGACTGAATGCATGATCATCAACAAAAAGAGGAGCTTAAAAATTGCAAATTACAGATCAGGGATAGTAAAAATCAAGCAGATACAGGGGACAGAAAGTGCGACACTGAGACCCGAAGACATATTGGAATAGCTAAAGACGCATTCCAAAAGCTAAGCAGAGTATTAAGAGTGTGGCGTAGGCAGCTGGTTAATGTTTCTTTGATTCTGCCTTGTGTCAGACTTAACCGAACTCCCTACAGTTGACAGGATTTATGTAGATTTATCATCAGAAGGTTGGTTGTCGCCAGGTTGGAATATGCGGAATTGTGTGGAATAGCGTAAGAAGAATACAATATACATTTTGCATTTTAATCTCAAAGTTTAATCTCATATTTATTTTTGAATAAGACAATTTTCTATTTAACATAAATGTAGGTATCGCCATTATATCTCTAAAAAACAGCATGGTATGAATAAAAAGGTCCAAAACTTAAAACGAATTTTTTTCTATTAAAATGTTTATAATATTATTAAGAGAAAAGATCAAAGTAATTTTTATTTATTTTTTTTAAATTTTTGAATCTCCTCTAACATCTTCTAAATTTTGGCAGAAAATTTTGTTTTGATTTGAATTAACGGGCAACCAAAACGTTACCACTGTTTACATTGAAAAACTTAATGATTACATCACCAAATTTTTTCCGTTGACAAACACATTAATTTGGAAATTCTCGCCAAAATCAAATCATTGTTGGATTTTAATGAAACTTTCAGTACTCATTCACAAATGAATTAAATTATTTTTTAAATTATTATTTTTTTTAAATCTTGGTAAGAAAATATATTTTTTTTACATCTGTTGCCCCATCCTCCAAATAAATCCATGTAATTTTAATAAATTTTAATTGACTGCCTGCAAACTATAATTTTATTAGTTAAACGCAGGACTCATTGGGGAATATAAATCATTTATTTTTTTATTTTAAATTTTGGAACAGTATCCGAAAATCTGCTCCGAAGAGTAAAATAAAAAAACGCAATAAAACTGTGATATTATTTAATTTGATAAGCTTTTAATTACTTAAAGAAATAATCAAAATTAAGGACATTATAGTCTGAAGAAAAAACATTTCGATAACTAATAAAATTTAAAAGCAATTTTATTTTTTTATTATAATAATTTATAAAGTTTTACAAATATTTTTAAAATCTTTAAAGAACTGTTGCAGTTATTTTTTTTAGTTAAGAATTGATGATTATATTGCCTATCGAAAATTGAAAAGTTTAATAAAAGTCGTTCTGTACCCATATTTTTTAAATAATTTTAAAAAAATAAATTCGTGTGTAAATATGTTTATTTTTATTAAGTACGATGTTTCATAGGGATCATATTGATTTTAGAAGTTAACATGTGTTTTGGATGATTTCCCTTACGTGGAAAAAGCACATTCATTCTGACTCAAGCGTGTTTGGGCGGCAAACGTTTTTTGACAGCTTCCGGCTATCATTAAATTATGTCACCTCCGATAACACTGATATAAGAGGACTACCGTAGTTAAGAAAAGCTTTTATCGTACATTTCAGGCAATAAGCAAGTACTAGTTTTAAATCAGATTAAGATGACTTTCAATTTTAAAAATTGCCTTAACGTGTCAGCGAGGTATATTTTATTTTTTGCAGGATTTTTAAAACCGATTTTTTTAAAAATCAGATTAAGATGAGTTTCAATTTTAAAAATTGCCTTAACGTGTCAGCGAGATATATTTTATTTTTTGCACGATTTTTAAAACCGTTTACGAAATGTGTCGATCAATCAAAAATGGCGAAAAAATTGAATTTTTTTTTTAATTAGAATTTTTTTTATTCTAATCAATATAATTTCGATTTAAAATACACTAGTGTATTTTGCTTACTGGGATTACTAAATTTAATCTCTTAGCTTTCAATTAAAGCTAATTTTAAAGCTTTAAGAAAACGTATTTTTAAAATTTCAATTTAAATTCAGGTATCGGAAATGAGCGCAGTTACCTACATAAATGACGTAATTTTTAGCCTTCATTTTTGTTCTTTAGTTGTGGCTCAATCCAAGTATCCAAAAAGTAATTTCTAAATTATACTAATTATACTAAGACGGAATATTAAAATATCAGGGGCATATATTATATTTTTTCACATTCAGTAACCTCCTGCGTGTTGGTGGCTCTCTTGCCTTGCTTTGGGTGAAATGATTAAAAACAAACACACACACACACACACACACACACACACACACACACACTGTTGATTTTGTGTTAAAATTCACTTTGTCAGTTTTTATAATTATTCCTTTCTTCTTGACGTGCAGGCATTGGAAAATGAATGGTTGCCATTAGACAAAAAATGGCGGGTCCGTACAATCAGCAAAGTCAAGCTTAGTACTCAGTTACTGCGTATGCGAGGGTTAGGTAAATTTTGACCAGCGGCCCGAGCTTTCGCGCTCGAGTTCCCTCACATGAAAAACCGACCTTACGTGAGAACTCATCCCATGGAAGATCGGGGTTGGGTAAATAAACTTACCTGTCATCATCTTCAGCATTTTTCTACCTTTCTGAAATTGGATTTGGCCGTATTGGGGTGGTTTTAAGAGTTTGAACACCAGATCAGTGTTCAGAGAGTTGCTGTTGGAGAGGGAAAACAACTCTGAGCCAAGATAAACCCAGCCTCCTTGGGTACAAACTAACAACGGGTGAGTGTTTTTTACTTGAAGTCTTTTTGTACGAACAGGAATGACACGAAACGTCAATTTCTTTTTCATGAGATTTTTCTCTTTTCTCGATTGGTCGACAACTGAAACAAGACATAAGTGAAAGACATGCGTTAAATTCGGCCCAGTTTAATACAAGTTTGCAAAATAAATGTATTAGTTTCTAGATATTTGTTGAATAAGTTTCACAAAACTCATTCTGTGAAAATATATGCTGGTTACTAAATAAATGGATCGTCTACTTAAATATGAGTATCCACTAAAAAGCGATGTGTGTTTGTATGAAAAAAATAGTGGTATCTTTAGTAGCTAGTTATATATTAGAAACCAAACCACCCAATAAAAGCATGTATGAGACTAATGAATACATCATATTCAATATGGCTACGAAAAAAACAAAAACAATATTACATAAAATTGTTTAGTATTAAAATATATCTGATAATTTTGGTTCACAGTACTTTCATCTGTTGGATATTTTACTTGATTGCGATCCACTGTATGGTACAATAATTGAATTCTTGTGAAGATTATGTTAAATCTGCTAATCAATAACGACTTAAGCTGTCTCTTTAATTGTACTATGTAGAGTATTAAGCGGTTATCGATTAATTTATATCAGAAAAAATTCCATCTTGACATGTACATTTTGAGGTAACCTACGGTAAATTTTCGTTTTAGGTCCCGAAGGCCTTTCCCCCTTCAAATTTATCCAAAATAGCATTATTATTATTGAAGAAACCTACCTTTTTGATTTGAACATCCATAAAAAAATCGAACTACATTTTGTCTCCCGTAACTCTAATGCAGTCCTGTAATTAACTGCTGAATGACTTTCTGCGTAGGACAACACATTTCGGTCTATTTTCGGTCGATTTTCTTCATTTACTGAAACTTCCGGCTATTTACTTCCTATAATGAAAGTAATACGCTATTGTATTTCTACGCGTATTACTTTTACGGGAGAGAAAAAATGCGAGATGTAGTTCGTTTTTTTTTATGGACATTCAGATCAAAAAAGGTAGGTTTCTTCAATAACTAATTGTTGATTTGAGTTCAGCATATACATTTGCACAGAAATAATGTTATTTTGGATAAATTTGAAGGGGGGAAAAGCCTTCGGGACCTAAAACGAAAATTTATCTAATCTAAAACCCTGAAGGTAAAAAAATCATCTGAATATATCAGCGTCATAACGGGCAGATAATTTTTTTTTTTTACAAAATCTTTGTCTTAAACTTAATAGAGGGTATATAGATAAAAGAAAACTAACATAAAGTAGAAAAAACTGCTTGCTTATGAAATCAATTTCCAAAATACAGTGATTTTTACTTCTTATGTTTTTATAATAATGCGACTGCGCAGTAGATAGATTTGTTTTACCAGTTTTGATGCAATGGTTATCGATTGTCTCTTTTAAGAAAAGGCACTGCCTGGAGGTAAAGTCCCCACCTTCCTGAGGCTTTGGATAACATTTAAAGAATATAAACTCCAGCCAAAGGTATCACCTGTTATTTATAAAGGTGGAGATTTGCATATGAATGCAATACTAATTATCAATATTTACCTGTGTACTTGAAACTGATTTCTTTTTCATCTAATCCCACCACTGGTGGCTTGTATCTAATCCGATGGTTATTCACATCTTCCTGTGTGAAATTCACAACTGGTTGAAATGGTCGGTCAACATGTTGCAGGAAACCAACGCCACTGCGAAAAGGGGAGATTATCGAGTAAAACAAATTGCTTGGAGCTAAGTTAGTCGCATCAGTTGAGGCAAAGATTTTTTGGTCTAATAGCAACCAATCATTTTCCAGCGCCTGTACGTCAAAAAAAAAAAAAAAAAAAAAGTATAGTTATAAAAACTGACAGAAACTGAATTTTAACACAAAATCAACATAGTGTGTGTGTTTATCATTTCACCCCAACAAGGCAACAGAGCCACTAACGCGCAGGAGGTTTACTGAACGTGAAAGAATATAAGAAAACATTTAGGAGTGAGAATAACAATAGAATTTAAGAGGACTGAAGATAACGATTGACATTTAAAGACGAAACTTGACTGAAAGGTAAGAAACCGGAAATCAATTCCACAAGTGAGAAAATAAAATGTTAGCATAGAACTTATGGTTCCATCTAAGCATTTCAACTATAAAATAACGAGATCTTGCCGCCAATCTCGCCAGGCAGTCAGTTGCCATACGTGATACACGCTTGGGCGATCATATCTGACAAGACAAATAATTTTCTCGCAGTAGGTTATTTCTTTCTGCGGTAAACTGATTTTCAACCAGAGCTACAGACTCCAATCTGTCCTGCTATTTAACCCATAACTGGAGGGAGAAGAAATAGATTCATATCTTTACTGTGCTTAAATTCATTAAATTCTAGGTACCATAGAGAAGAGTTCATCAGATCATTTACTATGAAAGTATTTACAGGAAAGGCACAGGGAAACTACATTACGGTGGTGGGGAAAGCTGAGATGCCAAGTCAGGACCAGTAAAATTTCAGACGCTGAGAATACCGTCGACGGAGCATGTGGGCAACGGGAAACTTTCAAGAAAAATAAAAACAAAGAAACATGCAATCAGAAAGTAGCAGTTAAAATACAAATGAGCTTAGGAATAGCCAAAGATGTTTTCAAGAAACTAATCAAGTTGGTTGGTTGGTTGTTTTATTTTATGGCATATCAACCTCGGCGGGTCATTTATTGCCAACTAAATTTTATTTATTTATTGCTGGTAATACCCTTTTTTTTAACAATTTATTGTTGTTTTTATATAAGTTTTGTGTCTAGTAATACTTTTTTCTTTCGAGTATCAAGATTCATTGGGATTTATTTTTAAGGGCAGGGTCCCCAAGTTCTACTCTTGTTATTTAACCCATAACTGGAGGGAAGGGACGGATTAATACATTTCCGAAGGGTACCAGTCCTTAAGTGAATGCAGTGTATTCAACTGGAATTCGAACTCGGCTCGCTGATTTCTCTTTCCGAGCCGATATCTACTGCACCACAACGCACATCCGTCACTAAACGCTTACAGCACCTGGTATTCCCAAGCGGTCACCCATCTAAGTACTGACCAGGCTCAACGTTGTTTAACTTCGGTGATCGAGCAAAAACTAATCAAAGTATTGTGGATATGCGTTGTGGTGCAGTGGATATTGGTTAGGAACGAGAAATCGGAGAACAATTCGACTTCCGGTGTGCATATACCCTTGGGGAAGGTTTTGAATCCGTCGCTTCTCCTCCAGCTATGGGTTAAATAGCAGTTGGGTTCTATAGCTTTGGCTGGCAACCAATCTACCGCAGAAGGTAATGGCAACCTACTGCGGGAAAATCTGCTCGGTCAGTCATGTCTCTTTCGAAATATGATCGCTCAAGCATGTATCATGTATGACACTTAACTGACTGAATCAAAGTATTAAAACATTTCAAATCGTTTTCAGTAGAATCACTTGAATAAAATGGATGTAATCTGCAAATCTGATCTGCTAGACAACCTCAAGCGGAGATTCTTTCGAGCCACTGTAGAGGCGGTGTTAATGTATGCTGACAATCTAAATCTAAACTTATTTATAAATGGAACTTTGTCTGTGTGTGTGTGTAAGTGCGTGTGTCCGTTACCTATAGACTCCGAAACGGCTGAAACGATTTCTTTGAAAATTTATACAGTTGTACTATAAGCGTCTGCGAGTGTTCTTAGCTAGGTTTTGTGTCGAGGCACCCCCGATAAATATCGAAAATCGATAATCGAAAAAATCGGGTTATAGAAGGAGTGGTCCGATTTTAATCATATTTGATACACTCATAGACAAAGACATAAGAAACGCTATTCAGAAGTTTCAAGGTTGCAGTTCTTACAATAGTGCAGAAAATCGATTATACATATATATATATATATATATATATATATATATATATATATATATATATACATGATGTTTGTGTGTGTATCTGTTTATCTGCCTGTATGTATGTATTTTTTTCAGCCCTTTTAGTTTTTGCTTCGAATTTGGCTCTAAGTAGGTATAATTGTAGTTCTTAGTCTCAGCTATGATGCCATTTACTCAGAGAACTTATTTAGTCTTCAAAGTTCATTTTACGACAAAAAAAAACTTATATGATATCGATACCAGGAAATCAAAATTTGACTTTCATTCATTTTTCTTTCAGTCTACGGCTTCGCTTTAACTGGAAACAACTATTGCTTTTTAGTCTCTCGTGCCAACGTCCAAAGAGTCTGAGCTCCAGGACTATGGATTAGTTTTAAAGCTTTCATTCCACCCGAGCAACGCCGGGTTATACTGCTAGTAAGATATACAGAGAAGGCGGGAGAAACCTCGATTAACCTTCCTGTCGATGACAGAGCAGGAATTTGGAAAAATGGTAAGGAGAAAAACAGTGCTTAGGACTAGAAAAAACTGAAAGCTGTGGACAGCCATTGCCGTCAACATCCTGAAGGAGCACTGTCCATAAAAGTAAAATAGTTCTGATGCTTTAAAGAGGTGAGATATGTGTATTATTCGTGGTCGAAAGTTGTATTAATACCTTCGGCAAATTGAATCTTTCAGTAGCGGAAGGATTGAGGGTCTGTGCATACTTACAGTGATTTTAGATTCATCGCTGGTCTTTGAGACAAGTTCAGTTGAGTCTGAGACGCTGATCTGGAATTCTTGATGGTTAAGAACATGAGGGGGAATACAAGAGTCAGAAACCTGAAATTATAAAAATAAAAAAATAACATATTCGGCTACACAGATTTTAATTTTAGCTTATAAAAATTTTATTTTCACTACTTTAAAAATGTTAAGTCTTGAATAATTGTCTAGGTTGTTTTTTTAACTCATACTTTTAAAAATGACTATATTTAAGCCAAACATGCTCTAAAAATAAATTGTTACAATTGTGTGAAAATCTCTTTAATAATTAGCGGCTAAGAAACCGACAAAATTATTTGTGAATTGTTACGGATTCATTTTTTGAATTCATGAAAAAATAAGTTCTCTCAAGCCCTTGTAAAAACCTGGGTGCAGCCTGGTGTGAACCCCCTTTTATGAATTATAAAAAAGTCTTCATAAAGCAAATAATTGTCAAAGAGAATTCATTGAAGTGCACACACTTCAAGGCCGGAGGATTAGTTCAGCGGAAGAGGTCATAAATCATCACGGGGACAGAAAGAAAAACGACAGTGAAATCTCTATCGAAAGGCAGATTCAAAACCCAGGAAAGAAAATTCTTGAACAAAACAAAACTTGAAGCAACTGAAATGTGGTTCTACAGAATGATGTTGCGAATATCATGGATCGAGCAGTCTTGGAAATGATGGAAACAAAAAGGAAACTAATACTGAGTATCAGGAAGAGACAGCTAAAGTTCCTGGGACACGCAATGAGGAAGGAGGGATTGGAGAACCTGATACTAATAGGCCAGATACAGGGAAGGAGAGACAGGGAAAGCAACGGATAATATATTTGAAGGACCTAATCAGGTGGATGACGGAACGAGGATTGCATGGTGTAAGAGGAGAAGGCGAGCTAAGAGCCACCAGGGATAGGGAAACGTGGAAAGCCATGATCGTCTACGTCCTGAAGGAACAGGGCACATAGAAGAAAAAGAAAGAAGTAAAGGACTACATAGAGTTTTCGAAACAACAATCTGTTGAAAACACAACCCCACCTTGGTGCCGAGATAATATATTATTTATTGCCACGATACAATATATATATACACAAGTACAGGGTAGATATGGATAGAATAAAACTCCGTATCTAAAGAAACACTTAAAAAGTGCTTAATACAAAGTAGAGCGAATAAAATTTTTTTAGAATTTATAACATAAATATGTTATATTACTACAAAAGTAGACATCTTGTTTTGACACTATGTCTGTGATTACTTGATAAGACACAGTGTCGAAACAAAATGGATACTTTTGTGGTGACATTATAACATTTATGTTATAAATTTTATATATATATATATATATATATATATATATAAACGACAAGAGATAGAATAAAACTCCGTATCTAAAGAAACACTTAAAAAGTGCTTAATACAAAGTAGAGCGAATAAAATTTTTTTAGAATTTATAACATAAATATGTTATATTACTACAAAAGTAGACATCTTGTTTTGACACTATGTCTGTGATTACTTGATAAGACACAGTGTCGAAACAAAATGGATACTTTTGTGGTGACATTATAACATTTATGTTATAAATTTTATATATATATATATATATATATATATATATATATATATATATATATAAACGACAAGAGAAAACTATTCTTAGTCGATGCATTTCGTCCTTCGAGAGACTTTATTAAGACAATGTAAGGATTTATTTGGTTGCACATATTTATATACAAGATCAAGGATGTCATTAGTGTATCAAGGCTTTTAACTTAGAGAACGTTCATGAATATTTTTAGGGTCAGTCAAAACATGTGAAGGACACAGTTCCATAATTCAAAATCTGGTAAAACAAAAGTATGGGAGTAATATTCAAGAATTTTTTTTTTACAATGAATATCGTTTAACTTGTAATCAGATTTTTATGGTTTGGGATGGACGGATGTGCTGTAAACCTTCAAAAGATTAAATTAATGAATTTTAACCGTTTTCTTTTGATTAACATTTTGTGGTTATGTATGTTGGCTTGGGAAAGTTGTAATTCTTTCAGGAAAAGTGAGATTAGGAAGAAACCGGAGATCTATATTTTCATAACATTCGATATTGGCACTCTCGGCTAAGAATAGTTTTCCTCTTGTTTTTTATTCATTTTCTTTCTTGACAGATACTATATATATATATATATATATATATATATATATATAAGTGAGATTATAAAAATTAACACGTGTCGAAAAACCTTACTCGAAATCTATCGAAAGAAGGAAAAATATGGTTTTAAAAAAAGAAAGAGCTTAGTATATGAACGTCAGTCAAAAGAGTTCGGACCGAAATCAGCAAGAAGCCCAAGGAAAAACCCCGATGCGAGTAATCAACTAACAGCAAGTACTCAGTACAGAGGTAGAGCAAATAAATAAATAAACACCTAATGAGCCAGATAGACCTACCTAGGTTTCACCTAAACGGATCGTAAGGGAAAGCTGGCTCCAGATGGGTGACCGTTTGAGAATACCAGGTGCTGTAAACGTAGGGACCAAGAATGGTCCACCGGTCCTCCAGGTTTGGGAGCTGGGCGCAGGGCTAACAAGCCTGCCACCCCCAAAATTAGTTGTTATGGAAACAGTAACAAAATGTTTCTGCCCTACACATCATTGGGTGTAACGATGATGATGATGATGATGATGATTTATATATATAAAGAAAGAACAGCTAATTGGTTTCGTACCGGACCTAAACGTAATTTTCCAGTGTCTGAAAGCGCTTATCGAGGGTGGGCCAGAAACTGATCATCTCTGGTCGGGTCGGCGCGGTGAGCGGGGTATGATGTTGAAAGACCCGAAACCCCCTAGGGATCCTCGCGATGACATCACTGACGACACCCTCTAGCGCCTCCATTACGGTGCGTATGTCTGGAAATTATATATATATATATATATATATATATATATATTTGTCGGGTGGTTGTTCAGGTAGTATAATGGGACTCGTATTTATGATACTATCAAGTTTTCATTTGCCTTAATACCTCTGGAAAATGAATACCTTTTTTCTGCTTTCTTACATAGCTAGATATCAGAGTCTCACGATACTGGCATAATACGAAGTAGTCAATATTTCCCAATCTATCGCGATAAATGGCTGTTAGCTTTATAGAGGACATTAATCAAGGCTCACGTATTTTCGTCCTATTGCTGCAAGCGGAATAAAAAAGAGATATTACTTCAAAAAAGATCCTGTCCAGTGTGTTCTCGCCTCCATTGTGCTTGTACCAAATACGCCCTTCGTCGATATCCCTCTGAAGGAAACGCATTAAACGAATAGACATTTGGTTTTTCTCCATCATCTGCCAGCCTTCGTCTTTGCGTTGATCGTGAAGGGCTGGCACGATCATGATGATATCCCCTACAAAATAAATTGATATGAGTTAGAAAAATTTAATCGAAAAAGCTGAGAAAAGTGAAGAGGCAAATAGAACGAAAAGGCTAAAGAAAAGAAGAGAGGAGGAGAAGTGGAGGAGGAGACAAAAACAAAAATTGAATTGGCTACTGAGAAGAATAAATCAAATACATTGAGATTAATTTCAATGCCAAATTAATGTTACCATTCTGAGGATTGTTGTGGGAAGGCACCAAGGTATACACAATATCTCCTTTCTTTGCATCATCTTGATGCCCGGAAACAGTTTCAATAATATCTGAAGAAATCTGCATGATTCCGCCTTTCTTCACATACCCCATCTTTTTATTTATTATTATAGGTTTCTTGCTGTCCTGCAAAATTAAAATAAAATGCTATTTTGTAGTTTCGAAAACAGAATTGTTATATAACTTGAAACACTAACAAGTAAGTAATCAAGACTAATGCTCGTCCTTCCTGGGTATGACGATAAACTACATCCGGCAGTAAGGCTTCAGTTCGGGAGATTAGAGGTTTCGAGAAGCGTAGAACGACCTCATAATTGTTGTTGTTCCCATACCCTCCCTGTTTCGAGGTGGTAGTACCTGTCAGGGTCCCAGCTATGGGCAAATAGTGAACACACAAATAAAAATCATCAGTGCATTTTTATAATAAAATAAAACCAACTACACATTTTTATAGCAAAATGACAATCAATGCAGCACTAAAAAATATAAAAATACATTTTAATAGCAAAATTACCAATAATATTATGATCTACAAACTGCATGTAAAAACATACGATTACCCGGAAAATATTACATTATGTACAAAATATCTGTAGTTGAAAGCATTAAATAATCCATAGAGGTTGATATGCCGCCAAACAAAATCAACCAACCAAATAACCAACATGAAAGAACTCTTCCATAACATTAATTCATATAATAGACTAAAATTTCTTAACTGAAGCTGTAGTCCAAAACATAACTTTAGCAAAACTACAACATAACGCAAGCATCATCTAGTATAGCAATAATGTCCACAGAAAAAGTGAGAGTAACATACTGAGACTCCTCGGCCACACTTTTTCAACCGACCTGAAGTGAAACGAATATAGCTGCATTTACTGATAGGAAGGTTGGGTCTCTGTCGGGCTAAAAAGTTTTTCTTGTCTGAATTCATCTTGTACATTTATAAATCTATTATTCGTCCGTGAATCAAATTCTGTTGCCATATCCGATCAGGTTCTCTTGCTATTCATCTCGAGGTTCTCGACAAAATCCAAAGGATGATCGGCAATATAATCAGTCCTGACTTAACATCTCGACTTCAGTCACTTTCTCACTGATGTGATATGGCTTCACCCTGTCTTTTCTACAAATATTTTCATGGAATCTGCTCTGACGAGGTTCCCCCACCACCATCCCTGGGGCCCCGACCACCTGAATTTAAGCCTGCTACTAGATTGGTATCTAAGTTCTCCCGTTTTACCGTTGAAATAGTTTAATATAACCTTCACTTCTACTCGAAAAGTTACTTTTCTCGCACTTTCCACCTGTGAAATTCCTACCCGTTAGCTTTCTTGACAGCTACAATCTCCAAAAGTGTAAATGCAACGTCAATTTCCATCTTCTTGAATCCCGTTCGTCTTTAATCCTTTCTTCAATACCCCTTGTGCCCAGTCTTTTCTCTCGCTATAACCCCTGCGCACTAATGGTGGTTCCGACTTGCTTGGAGTGCAATCCTTTCAAAAATTAATCAATCAAGACTAATGTCCATCGTGAACTGTAGTAACGATAGAGATTGAAATTTTACTCGCGATTGTGAAGAAACAGACCTTGCAAGCGTCGCTACTTTTAGAGAGACATAGAAGACATCAGTGGTTATATGCACGAAATGATTCGAAAAGTTCAGAAGACGGGCCTGGAGTTTATACAGTGACATTGCATTAAACTACTACTTCTTTACGTGTCGTGTCCTTTCAGGACATAGGCGATCATGGACCTCCACCTATCCCTATCCCTTGTCGCTCTTAACACTTTTCCTCTTGATATCTAAAAAAAAAAAAACCCCTGCTCCGCCACCCACTTGCTCAAGTCCAAGTATGTCTCACGTCGTTTTCCTCACTTTCTCTTTCACTATCTGTCCCGTGACTATGAGATTCTTCTTTCTCATTACGTGTCCCAGAAACGTCAGCTGTTTTTCTTGACGTTAAGTATAAGTTTTCCTTTACGTTTTCATCCTCTCTTTGTCGTTGCTCACATGTTCGGTCTATGATATCCTAAGCATCCTTCCCTGTAGAAGGATATATCTGTTGCTTCGAGTCTCTCCTTAATTTTTGATGGGATTGTCTAGCATTGCTGCTATATAGGAGGACTGATATCACACAACAGTCCAGTACTCTTTTCTTTGTTTCCAACGAAATATTCCTGTCTCTTAATACACTGCTTAGCTTTTGAAATGCGTCCTTGTCCATTCCAATGCGCCTTCGGATCTCAGTATCACTTTTTTCATCCACTGTCAGAACACTTTCCACCAAAACATGTCACTTGATTAAAATGCAACGTCAATCGTCGTTTTTATTTCATCCTGAATCGTGTTCTGTTAATTTCATTTCCTCTTTACAAAACATTTTCTCATCTTCTTTCACTATCAGTACTCCTCTTCTGCGTCTTAGCGGCATTATCGTCTTGCTTGGGTGAAAAAGAATCATCAGTTTTGTTGAAAAAAAGCTTCCTGAGAATTGCGTTTGATGTTTAATGTAATCAGTTTCTGCCTTTGTTGTCGTTTTCTCGCATTTCAATAGTAGATTTTAAGTGCCGCTTAGATGTGGCACAAGGTCAAAAGTATGGGGTACCCAGTGAGGATCAAACTCACTACTCAGTTGTAATAGGTTCTGTAATGTTTGGTGTTGGAGACAATCGATGCTTGCTAAACATCGACTACCATCATTGTGGGTCAACAGGATAGATGATGATTAATGGGAGAGCGAAGACGAACCCTGCTAGCGTGCTTCGTGTCCCTTATATCGTTCCCTTCCGGATCCGCAGGGGCCGTAACCCCTGTTTACACCAGAGGTTATTTCCCTTTTATTGGTCAGGACATTACAGGTTCTAGCAAGACAAGCTTGCTAACCATCACACCACACCGAGGTGCCCCTCGTATTTTCAATAGATTACTATTTTGTTGTGCCAGCAACATTTTTAATGAACATTTACAAGGATGGGTTGAAAAGTTTATAGGCTAACGATGAGGGGGAGATATGAAATCTTGAAATCATTAATTTCAACTTCTTATTACTAACTTCACTGCTTCTTTCCAGGTTAGCTGGCATATGATTGCTCAAAGAAAACTTCAAATGTACGATGGTCGGTTGAAAAGTTCATAGATTGACTATGAAGGAATGATGATGTGAAATCAGGCGATTGGCTATAAATCAAATAGCCAATGCTATTCGCATATTTAGTGAGAGAGATGAGAAAATTCTGCAGAATGAACTTGGTGTGACGAAGGCTTCTGCTTGATGTGGGGGTCACGTCTTACAACACCTGATTAAACGCGCACCAGGCTACTCAGATCGGAAACTGATATTGTTTCAGGCAAATCCAGCCGTTTTCATTGACGTTTTCTAACCCAGGATGAGCGGCGGGCTCATCAATTTGAACCATACACAAAAGAATTAAATTAAATTAATTTTATAAAATTACAGTGGGCACCTAGCGGTGGTGTAATGGTTAGCAAGCTTGAATCACTACAATTGAGTAGTGAGTTCGATCCTCACTGGGTGTCCCTTACTTTTGGCCTTTCAACACGTCTAAGCTACGCTTAGGAATCACCTTCTTCCAGGTTTGGCGGTTGGGCGCAGGATTAACAACCCAGCCCCGTAAAAAACATTTTGTTACGGAAACAACAAAAATGCTCCCATAAAACACCATTAGGTGTAATTTATGATTTATTATTATTTATTATAGAATTACATAAAACAAAAGAAAGTAATAGTCAATACTTTTTTATAATTATTTCACCCCCAAGCAAGGTAGAAATGCCACTGGTGCACAGGGGTTTACAGTTAGAGAATAAAAATGGTACAGGGGATGCCAAAGATAAGAGATGGATGGAAATCAAGTAGATAAAAGATGGTAATTGACGTTGCATTTAAATTTTTGGGGCTTGTAGCTATCAGGGAAGCAAGCAAATGGGGCTTAGTTCTACAAAAGGGAAGTGCGAGAAAATAAACTATTAGAGCAGAGGAGGTTACATTTGATTTTTTTCGATGTTAAAAGGGTAGGATCTTGATGCCAGTCTAGTAGCACATGTGGTCGGGGAACCAGGAGAAAAAAGTTCGTCTGAGCAGAAGCCATGAAAATACTTGTAGAAAAGACAAAAGAAAGCCACACCACGTCGGTGAAAAAGTGACTGAAGATCTTAATGGCAGAATAAAGTTGTGTAACGGATCAAGTAATGACAGTTCTCGTTCGATCACCGAAGTTAAGCAGTGTAGAACCCGGTTAGTAATTAGACGTAGGACCGCTTGGGAACTGTAAACCTTCTACTAATCCGAAATATGTTTCGGCATCAAATGACCCACAAAGGGTCAACAGAAGCCCTAACAGGAAAAAAAACAACTAATCAGGTAACAGTTTTGCTGGATTCTAGTACCCCTTGTAATCAACAATATCCAAAAATATCTAGCATTTACGCTGAGAGATCAAACTTTTTCCCCCCTAATATCGAAGGGAATAAACAAAGACTGCTTACCTTGGAACGAATGTTTATGTTGACGATTGTGTTAAGAACATTGTATCCGTCATAAGCCTGAAGCACGAATGAATCTTTAGTAGTATTGCTGCCATCGTGATGGTAAAACACTTCACCATGTTGCCAACGGTCCAGAGTGAAGACATGCGCATTTTCAGGTGATGTAGCCAACTTACCATGGAAAGGACCTGGAAGTTGAGAAATCAAACATCGAAATTGTTCACGAAACTTAGAAAATACGCCTGTTTTAAAAGTAGAAGTAATCCTAAGTTTTGTTTTAAGTTATGATTCGTTTTGCTATCACAAATCATAACGGTGTATTTCGTCGAACAATCGATAATTGTTGAGCATCAACTTAATGGCTGACAAATCCTAACTTAAAGCAACAATGCGTTATTTCAACATTAAAAAGATCTTTGCGGTGCAGCGGATATCGGCTCGGAACTAGAAATCGGGGATCCGAGTTCGAATTCCAGTCGAATTTCATGCATTCACTTACGCGCAAATACCCTTGGGAAAGGTATTAATCTGTCTTTTTCCTCCAGTTATGGGGTTAAATAACAGCACAGATTGGGTTATATAGCCTTGTCTGGCAACCGGTCTACCACAGAAAGTAAAGGTAACCTACTGCGGGATAATCTTCTGCCCAGTCCATATCTCTTTCAAGACATGATCGCCCAAGTGTGCATTACGTATGGCACTTAACTGACTGACTGACTCTTCTCTGCCTTTATAAGAACCAGATCAAGCCGAAAGTGAAATAATACTGCCATATTTTGGCAGGAGCTGCCCAGGCTTCACTTTCCAGGCTTGCTTTCAAAGGCGTCTCTGCGTCCTTGGAGTTGATAAATTAATTTCCAGCCTACAATCCCCTCTCCACAGTTGAAACCTTGCAAACTCCTAGCTGTTCTATCACTATTTCAATGTAAAGTGCTCAAACCTTAGTTCTACCAGTCTTAACCTTCACGGATAAGACCGGCTATGACATGCACTTTGTAGTGAACCAAACTCATTCCCTTTCTATTCCAGTAGGTGAATGTAAGTTCCAATCTAGCAGCAGCTTCTCACAAAGCGACTTCCAAAGGGGATGCTTTCTCGATTTAACATTTTGAAGTCTAAGGCTAACTCTTATCTTTCCCCGCAAATCTCCGTAAACTTTGCCTTTTACTGTATTCCCCTACTTCGTAAAAAAACATTTACGTACAGAGATATTTTATCACTAAGTTTGTTCAGAGATCACAGGTTCATGCCTTTCTAAGAATCATCAATCCAAAGAGCATGCAAACAATCATATGTAGAATTTGAACATTTTGCCGATTCGGAGTCGATAAGTGAAACGCCACTCACTTTTTGACTTTAGGCTAAAATTGGAAATTCCATAGACGTATTTATTATTATAAAAATAATAATCTACGTTCCCTTTGACAGGGAGAAACCGTCGTTACATCCGACGGGCTTTAGATTGCTTGATTGTCGACGCACTCTCTGGTCGAGACAAAGTTGAATAGTGCCTTATAAACGAAAGTCTTTTTCAAACTTTCGAAATATTCATATCTGATCGGTTTGGCATCCTAAGGTGAATAAAGCAATTTCCAAAGAAGGGATGGATTTTATTTATAAATCCAACAGAGATTATTACTTAAACCTTTTTTAATGGCTACCCATATTTAAGTAGACGCTCCATTTATTTATTAAACAGGATATCTTTTTTCGTCTGAAGATTCGAGAAATCTTATTAAAGAAAATTATCGTGCCGGAGAATGCGTATATTTCTCGAATATTCAGTGCTGTCAGGTTGTACAGAGTTGTTATCTCTAGGGCGTCCGAGTGAATCTTTCCCATACTTCATCTCTTTGTGAACATATGAGCCATATTCTTAAAAATAAATAAATAAATAAAAACTCATATCGTGGGGTCGACTGCTTGTTCGGCGAATCTGTCGTGGCCCTAGAGTGTGGTCACAGTCAAAATAAAAATTTCACTCTTCGACACCATCCGTATTCATTCTTTGAAATTATTTGGATATATCTAGTGCAGGGCTCGCCGAAATGCGTCTTACGGATGTGGTTTCTTGGAAAATAAATATAGGAAAATCAAAACAAAGGTGAATGGGGGATTCTGTGGCCACCAATTAATGAGAGGTAAACACTTTCAAGAACGTCTACCGCAGGCGGAAATAGCGACTGCTGATGATGATTTATCAGGGATGACTAACCACTGGTTCTTTGATATCTAATGTGCAGTCCATAGAAATGTTGGTTGAGCTTTTTCTCATCAGTCAGTTAAGTGGTACACGCTTGGGCGATCATGTCTCTTTCGAAACATGACTGACTGGGTAGAAGATTTTCGCGCATTAGGTTGCCATTACTTTCTGCCAACCAAGGCTATAAAACTCATTTAACCCACAGCTAGAGGTAGGATAGACGAATAAATACTTTTCTCAAGGGTATTTGCGCGTAAGTGAATGCAACGAATTGAACTAGAATTCGAACTCTGCCCTCAGATGTCTCATTCCGAACCGATATCCACTGCATCACAAAGCGCATCCTCATTTTATCATCACAGTTCATATAAAAGTTAAATTTATCTTCATTCTTTGATGCCTCAGTAGCAAAATACCCAATGCAATTTAGTCACGTTAAAAGATTATGATCTTGAAAATATTCAACTCAAATGATACACATCACAAGCTGATAGTTGATTTTCTAAGCGCCGCTTAAATGTGGCATAAGGTCGAAAGTATGGGGGGTACCCAGTGAGGATCGAACTCTCTACTTAGTTGTAATAGGTTTTAGCAAGACAAGCTTGCTAACCATTACATAACGCTGAGGTTCCCACATCACAAGCTGACAGACAAATATGACCTTTAAAAAATGTAACCAATTTGCTTTCTCTTTTTGGTTGGTTGCTTTTGTTTTATGGCATATCAACCTCGGCGGGTAATTTATTGCCAACTAAATTTTATTTATTTATTGCTGGTAATACCTTTTTCTTTCAATAATTTATTGTTGTTTTTTATATAAGTTTTGTGTCTAGTAATACTTTTTTTCTTTTCGAGTATCAAGATTCATTGGGATTTGATTTTAAGAGCAAGGTCCCCAACTCCTACGCTGTTATTTAACCCATAACTGGAGGAAAGGGACGGATTAATACATTTCCCAAGGGTACCAGTGCTTAAGTGAAAGCAGGGTATTCAACTGAAATTCGAACTCGGCTTATCGATTTCTCTTTCCGAGCCGATATCCACTGCACCACAACGCACATCCGTCACTAAACGCTTACAGCACCTGGTATTCCCAAGCGGTCACCCATCTAAGTACTGACCAGGCTCAACGTTGCTTAACTTCGGTGATGCGAGCGAGAACCGGTGTATTCAACGTGATATGGCCGTAAGCCGCCCTCTTTGGTACTAACTGCAGTAAGTTCTTGAAACTATTCACTCACAATAAATGATTTGACGCAGGGTTAGCTAAATCGTGTGGTAAATTTTCGTTTTAACTCCCGATGGCTTTTCCCCCTTCAAATTTATCCAAAATAGCATTATCTCTGTGCAAATGTATATGCTGATCTCAAATCAACAATTAGTTATTGAAGAAACTTACTTTTTTTTATCTAAATGTCCATAAAAAACGAACTATATCTTGCACTTTCACAGTTAGATTAACCAAATGCAGACGATAATTCTACTCATGCAGCTTCTTCTCTCGCACTTCCCGCCTGTGGAATTCGCTTCCATATTCTTGCTTTCCTGACGGCTACAACCTCCAGGAATTTAAATGCAATGTCAATACTCATCTATTAACCACTTGACTCTAGTTCTTTCACCACCCCGTATATCCTTTCCTTTCTCTTCACCTTTACAACTGTCATCACACCTGTATTCCCATCCTTCTCTTGCAACTTTCTAACTGGTTCGTCTTCCTCTTCACTCTCTTCTAATTAATATTTTTACTCTTATGTAGACTCCTGCACATCAGTGGCATTACCACCTTGATCGGGGTGATACAATTAAAAAAAGAAATGTTTACTCACCTGTAAGTAGAGTCAGAGTGACATTTTCAGGAGGCACTTCGCTAGTCATGTCTATATTGTTGCGACTGAAGAATACGATTTGTCCTGCTACGACAGTTAATGGTTTATTTCTAACCAATTGTATTTCTTCATCTGGCAATGCTACAGCTTCTACGACAACATCGGCACTAAACAACTGTCGGTCACTGGCTTTTAGCACAAAGAAATCTAAAGAAGAAGAAAATGTTTTAATGGCATGAATTCAAAATTAAAACCAAAGATGGCAAAAATATTACAGGTGATTTTGATATTTTTCTAATGTTGCAGAATAATCAGATTGTGTGGCTACTGAGTTGTCGCTCCATGGATACAGAAACTAATGCACCGGCAGAAGATGGAAGAATATGCAGCATCAGTCTGCTATGTGAAGATAATAAATAAATCACCACCTAGATAAATTGACTGCAATGAGATTAGAACCCGACTCTCACAGTCAGAAAGGAAATGTTCTAACCACGCGCCCATATATCAAATCGCCAAACGTAAGGCCAATATTTAGATTCCTATTTCATTTTGGGAGCTGTTTTAAACCTTGAAAAGATTTAATTTCGAAGTAATCCAGATTAGTTGGATAAAATTAATAACATTTTGGATTAACCGCTAATCTTCGTTTTCTTTTCGTTAAACGAAATCGTGAACAAATGACAAGTGGTTAAAAAATAAAGATAATTATCTTTCGTTCTTTCATATTTAATATCTATACATTTTAAAATTCCTTAAATGCACGAACCTTTTGTTATTTTGTCCTCTCCGGGCACATATATAACTCTGTTATTTTGCATCTCCCTCAAAGAAAAGGTATCATTAGCAGAAAGGATCACATCTCTTCTATCGTTGATCTTCACGATATTACCATTTTCAGGCGGTTTGACCAGGTAGATTATCAGATCTGTTTCAGGTGTATCTGCATCCAATATCTTAATGGTGTCAGAGAGAGAACCGAATTCATCTGTGCCGTTGATCAAGACCTGATCAACAACAGTAATTTCTGGTGCAAAAGAATTTTCTGAAAGAAAACCAATGTAGATATATATTTACAATTTTTAAAATATTTTCGTAGGGGTAAAAAAAATCTTATTACAGCAAAAAAAACAAAAAAAATGTATTAAAAGAACATTCATAGCAAAAATAGAAGAAACAAAATTATATATTACCGTAAATTGGTAATATCGAAATATAACGATTAAAAACGTTTAATTGACCATCTTTTATCAGGGAAAAAATTGAGTACAAAAATGGCATACTACTAGACTAATGTTATATACAAACACAAAATATAACATTAAAGGCTAATTACTTTTAAGCTCACCAACCACTCCTATTTACAGAGAGATAGTTGGTTTGACTTTATATATTCAGGTTATAATCCGTATTCGCCTCTCGAGCCAAAATGTATGAGAGTGCATTACAAATGAGCATTAAAAAAAAAAAAAGAGGACACTAATTATATTTTCCAAAACTATTTTTGTAAGACTCTCTGACATCGGTCGAGGAGGGGGGAACTTAGATGAGGCTATACCAAACGCGCTCGGAAAGCCCCACGGTAAAAGTCGATCTTGTGTCACATTCCGTCCCGCCTTTGTGGGGAGGCTCAGGTAATTCTTATATTTTTACTATCAACAAAAACTGTAAATATGTTATTTTAATTTTTTTAGATTATAAAAACAGGAGAAAAAAAAGCCAAACATTGGCTTGCTAAATTTAATATTTTTTTAACAGTACGACAACTTTTTGACGTTTTCAATGTATTATGAAGCTACGCATCCTTTGTCATGAAATTGTTACCATTTTTGCTACTTTTCTTTTCGAGAAATATGCATGCAAACATAACACTGTTCAGCTTGTTCTTCCAGCTTTATTCGCAGACCCTCCAGGAAATGGCATAACTTCATGAATCCTAAAGTTGCCGATTAGTAATTTAGATTCAAATCATGATCAAATGGTGCATAGATTGTTGGCAAAAGAAAATCAGTAATGAAAGATATCTGCTTATCTCTAAGTAAATATCACTTGATACCCATCGTGTAAGGGTTCACATATACACACGTCACACTGGTCCAAAACTAGGTGGGCAGTAAATGATAACATTTATTTAAGATTACTTATATAATTATATTTATTAATACAATTATTATATTGACAATTACATTCGATTGTGTATAAAAGTGCTTAAATTTTATCAACACAGTTGTTTAAACGGCTGTCCAACACAATTTACAGTTTTGAAGTCTATCTTTCAGGCTTCGGCAAACATTTTTGCACAAGTCTTTGTGTATTAATTTATTGGAACGCAACTCTTATGTAATTTTTCAAATCGTCGATTTTGACTTTAAACATTATTCTTAAGTGCTCCCAAAAGAAGAAACCTATTAAGGTCAAATCAAGTGAACTTGCTGGCTAATCGATTTCTCAGGAAATGAATGATCAAGATATTCACAGACTGCTCTTTAATATTGTGGAGAGGACCTATCTTATTGGAACCGATACACAAACCTTTTTTAACTACATTTGGACCAGTGTGTGTGTGTGTGTGTGAGTGAGAGAGAGAGAGAGAGAGAGAGAGAGAGAGAGAGAGAGCGAGCGATCAACACTGCAATGTAAATTCATATGTTCACCTTGTCTATATATATATATATCTATAAATATTTTCAACCAAGAATTATTAGCGAATAGAATAGCATCAATCTGTCCAGCTTGAAAATCAAATTTGAATGAATATTAATCGACATTAATGCCTTATACCTTCGCACAACCTTTCTTCAGAATTACTGTAATAGTCTGGTCCACAGTCCTCTACGCACTCAGCGTCATTCTTCAGAAACATTCCGTCAAAACAGGCGAAGCAGTTGAATTTGTCGCTACACTTGGCACAACCAGGAGAACAACCTGTTTTCAAAGAAATGAGCGAAAGAAAGAAATGCAAAAAGATACAATTTTTATTAATATTTATTAATCTTTGAATTCCTGAGATATATATTGTAACTAGCAGTATAGCCCGGCGTTGCTCGGGTGTAATGAAAGCTTTAAAACTAATCCATGGTCCTGGAGTTCAGACTCAGCCTAAAGAATATTTATGTGAAGTTTGGTGAGAATCGGATAAAAATTGTGGATTTATATAAAGGACATACAGACAGATAAACAGACACACACACACAAACAGCTTGCCTTATATATATATATTATCGATTTTCTGCACTATTGTAAGAACTACAACTTTGAAACTTCTGAATATCGTTTCTTATGTCTTTGTCTATGAGTGTATCAAATTTGATTAAAATCGGACCACTCCTTCTATAACCCGATTTTTTCGATTATCGATATTCGATATTTATCGGGGGTACCTCGACACAAAACCTAGCTAAGAACACTCGCAGACGCTTATAGTACAACTATGTAAGTTTTCAAGAAAATCGATTCAGCCGTTTCGGTGTCTATAGGTAACGGACGGACGGACGGACACACACACACACACACACACACACACACACACACACAGACAAAGTTCCATTTATAAATAAGTTTAGATTATTTACATTTCCCGGGCTGCTATTCTAATCTTTGCTGCAATATTCACGACATTTCAGCCGTTGTAAGCTCCAACCTTCTTCAGGCGATGAGTCATGGAACAAGAACAATCTACCCCAATGAACGAAATAAAGTGTTCAGTTCGAAATTCCAATCAAATGAAGTCGGAGCGTATAACGGCCGAAACGTCGTGGATATGGAAACAAAGACGAGGACAACAGTCGGAACAATGTTTAATAATTTTATTTATTATTTTCATTTAACTCATGAAATAACACCTGTCATTAACTAGCAATATTTATTATCCATCTATAACGCATTTATCTAGAATCTGATCACATTTATCTATCGGTGATTTATATATTAGGACGATGCAAAATATTAATATTATTAACCTTTTGTTTATGAATAAGCTCCAAAATTCTGGTATCCGTTGTAAATAGGGAAATAGCCAACATCAAAAATGGTATCTTTCTCCATAGGAAATTGTATATTGAAATATGTACAAAAAATGCAAGTATAAATTCAATTTGCCTTGTTAATGGCTGACTTGAAATTGATTCTAGCAAGCTTAAAACATCTGCTAAACTTACAATTCTAATAGCACGTAAAATTAATAGCCCACAATTTCTTGATAATGACTGTAGTGACAGTCGGAAGTACTACGATGGATATAATAAAACTTTAAAAAGTTATTTCTGACATAAAAAGATTTAGTCGAAACTAAACAAAAATGTTGGACAGACATATCTTATAGGCATTGTTTAATAAAAGTTGTTTGAAATAATTCAGGTTACCTAAATACACCTTATATAACTTTTTGCATCAAGTTTTGCATTCCAGATTCAAAAGAACGTTTTAGTTACCGTTACAGATTCGACCTTTGCCGATGGACACATATTCGGCTGGAGCACAATGGGTCACGCATTTGCCGTCAGAAAGAACCAGTGGCAGTTGACATTCTTGACACGTCCATTCGTTTGTGCAACGGAAACAGCCTGTCGCGCAATCTGACAAAAAGATGAATACTGTAAAAAATCGATACGAACACATGAAGATAGATCGATTGATCTATCACAATCTCAAGATGAGCTGATCAATACAACAAGAGACAAATAGATATACGAATGGAGCTAGACTGTTCGTTTCCTGATTTTTGTTGCTGAATTCCATTCGATTGGAGAAAAGTGACTGCATATAAACTGCAATACGTGAAACCAGTTGGATGTTTAAAAATTTATTTTATTTGGAACTAGCAGTATAGCCCGGCGTTGCTCGGGTGTAAGGAAAGCTTTAACACTAATCCATGGTCCTGGAGCTCAGACTTTTTGGATGTTGGCACGAAAGACTAAAAAGCAATAGTTGTTTCCAGTTAAAGCGAAACCCTAAACTGAAAAAAAAATGAATGGATGTAAGTCAAATTTTGATTTCCTGGTGTCGATATCAAAGTTTCTGCATTATTGTAAGAACTGCAACCTTGAAACTCCTGAGTATCGCTTCTTATGTCTTTGTCTATGAGTGTATCAAATTTGATTAAAATCGGACCACTCCTTCTATAACACGATTTTTTCGATTATCGATGTTTATCGGGGGTACTTCGACACAAAACCTAGCTAAGAACACTCGCAGATGTTTATAGTACAACTGTGTAAACTTTCAAGAAAATCGGTTCAGCCGTTTCGGTGTCTATAGGTAACGGATAAACACACACACACACACACACACACACACACACACACAGACAAAGCTTCATTTATAAATAAGTTTAGATTTAGATCTTTTCAATATTCAACTGTTTCTTCCAACTTTATATACTCAGTTCCGAGATTTCATATCGATCATAATAACGTCTATAAATCTTATTAGCATCTTTCTTAAACTTTCTCATTAACATTTTCAAAATTACAAATAAATTTCTCAAATTGCTAGGATAAAAGTTATTATTTGCAGTCGAATGAATGTCCTCATCTTTGTTGTTATTAACACAGTGTTTCGTCAGTTTTGTGTTCATTGAGTGATTAATGTGGTCGCATAGTAAGCGTGCGTTCAATCCTCAGGCAGGGTAGCATAAACAATGAAAACAGGACAGTATTTAAAAAAAAAAAGAAAGAAAGAAACAACACAGACATGAATATCAGAAAGAAAAAAATCTACCCCTGTAGGTTAAATAAGGGTTCAATTCGAGATTCCTTGAATGTTAGCCGGATCTACCCATGCCAGAAACATTGTGAGTATACCAGACCACGACATTGGTTCGACTGTAAATAGTTTCAAATAAAGTTTTTTCTTTTCTTTTTAATATCCTACAGCCCGAATGCTGGTGTCCCACAGGGCTCTATCCTGGGCTCGACGCTCTTCCTTATTTTCATCAACGACCTCCCAGATGAGATCAGTTCCCAAGTAGGCATCTACGCAGACGACACCACAATATACTTCCGCACCAGTAAGAAACCTGTTGTGGCGGACAGACATAATCTCGCTGCTGACCTTGAACGGGATCTACACTCTGTGGTGAATTGGAGCAAAAAGTGGCTTGTCAACTTCAATACGTCTAAGACCAAGCTGTTGTCTGTCAACCATCACAGGCAACCTCTCCTGCCTCCCATAAGCATGGACCAAGCGATTCTCCCTGAGAGCAACACACTACGCCTACTCAGCCTTACCCTCTCAGACCTCAAATGGAACCACTATATTGATTCCATAGCTACATCTACTGCTAAGAAGGTTGGGTCACTATGCCGATCCAGAATGTTTTTCCGCCTGAATCCATCCTGCATATATACAAGTCAACTATCCGTCCGTGCATGGAGTACTGCTGCCATTTATGGTCAGGTGCCCCTGCCGTTCTCCTCAGTGTTCTTGACAGGCTCCAAAGGAGAGTCTGTAATGTGATAGGTACTGATCTGGCGGCTCGACTGCAGCCACTTCCCCACCGTCGAAATATGACCTCCCTTTGTCTGTTCTATAAATACTTTCATGGCTTCTGCTCGGACGAACTTAAGTCACTGGTGCCTCCTCAACAGGTGTTTACTCGTGCAACCAGACTGGCAACTGGGTCCCATCCATTCACAGTCAGGTTAGTCAAATGCAGACGACAATTCTACTCCTGCATCTTCTTCTCTCGCACTTCCCGCCTGTGGAACTCGCTCCCGTATTCTTGCTTTCCTGACGGCTACAACCTCCAAAAATTTAAATGCAATGTCAATACTCATCTATTAACCACTGGACTCTAGCTCTCTCCCCACCCCCGTATATCCTTCCTTTTCTCTCCACATATGTATCTGTCATCGCACCTGCTTTCTCAGCTTTCTATTGCTCCTTTCTAACTAGTTTTTACTCCTCACTCTTTTCTAATTAATCTTTTTACAGTTATGTAGCCCCCAGCTTATCAGTGGCATTTCTGCCTTGCTCTGGGTGAAATGATAAAAAAAAACTCGTTCTTTTCTTGTTTAAATGCCACCTTCGGTGATCTTTGCTCAATATAAAAGTTACTTCGTATTTATATTATTTACATGCGTTAGTTTTCGCCCAGCTTAATTATTAAACGAGTGTACCCCTGCAATCATTATATATATATGTCAGATTAAATAAATTGCAAACATTGTGTCTGCTTATTAAAAGTAAGATCCATTCATAGTCACGGATAATCTTTCGCGTATTATTATTGAAAGATGTCAGAAATGAGCTGTAAAGGTGACAGATGTCGTTTCTGCCATCTTTCAGTTATAATACGCGAAAGATTATACTTGAGTATGAACGGATTTTATTTATAATAAGTAGGTACAATGTTTGCAATTTATTTAATCTCACATGTCTAAAAGAAAATTCGCTGCCTAAATACACAAATATATATATATATATATATATATATATATATATATATATATATAACGATCTTTATTATAATAATGAGGCTACTGATTGATTTGGTTTTATGGATTATCAACTATTTGCAGGTTATTTAAGCCAGAAAATATTTTTTCATTTAAGAATTCTTTCGAGATAATAGTTTAGTGATACAAGTTTTACTAATTAATCCCTAGATGGGGAATACATTCATACTTTTCTCACGGGTATTTGAGCGTAAGTGAATATAACTAACCCGATTGGAATTGGAACTCGGCCCTCCGATTAACAATTCCGAGACATTATCAATTACACCACCTGCACATCCAAGCTCACAACACCTGGTATTTTCAAATGATTATCCACCTCGGCACAGACGTTGCTTAACTTTGGTAATCGTACGGGATCTGCTGTTTCAACGTGATGTGGCCGTAAGCCAATTATTATTAAAGTATCAACGCCAGTGTCGCTATGACTAATGAAAAATAGTGTAGAGAAGTCCATAAGATTTTCTTTTGACTATTATTTTCTTATTCAGAAGACACAGAAATGACCGTGTAAATAGCAGTGACTACAACTTTAGTTAACACCATCCATTACAATTTACTCATTCATCACTATTCAGTATGACATATACCACATTCACAGGGATCCTACAAAAAAATCTATAGCATAAAAAGTCATATTGTAACAAATGCAATCTCAGAGAATGACAACTTAAAATTCTCCTTCTCCATATTTATAGACTAATCTTACAAATGTATGCTAGGTTTTCTTTCTACATAAAAAATATATAGATAAGATGATTCTCAACCTTACACATGTTTTATTCTTGTTTTGAAAACAGAAGGCTAAAAACACTTAACCGTATTCCTCTTACTTGTGAACACATTTTTTTATTTTGTGACCTTTTTTTGCACCACATTGTCTTGTCTCATATTACTTGTCCTGTTCTTTTTCCTCTTCCTGATTGAGAAGTTGTCAATTCCACTTAACAATGCCTGCTTCCTTAATATTTTTTCTATTATTTGTATGCAGATCAATTGGATTAGGAAATTACATCTGCAATAATATGCATCTTTAGCACAATGACGGTAAACTGCAGTTACTCCGGCCTAAAATCGCACCCAGTGAAGTGGCTTTGAAATGACAGAAAAGTCTACGACGCACCTCGACAGAAACCGTTTTGTAAATACTCCGATTCTCCGCATGAGGACACACACTGACTTCCAGAAGGCTTCTCTCTCTTATTTCTGCAACTAATACAGTTGCTCTCTTTGCCATTGACGTCAAGATGGCAGAGTTCGCAACCATTGTGGCACGCTGCAAAGATTAAAAAAAATATTAGGAATAAGCTGATATTAATAAGTAGGTAAGTAAGGGAGGCGAAAAACTGAGATAAATACAGATAACTACTGAAAGGGGGCGGATGCGCGTTATGGTGCAGTGAATATCGGCTCGGAACGAGAAATCGGGGAGCCGAGTTCGAATTCCACTTGAATTCATTGCATTCACTTACGCGCAAATATTCTTGGGAAAGGTATTAATCCGTCTCTTCCTTCCAGTTATGGCTTAAATAACAAGACAGATTGGGTTCTATAGCCTTGGCTGGCAACCAGTCTACCGCAGAAAGCAATGGCAACCTACTGCGGGATAATCTTCTGCCCAGTCAGTTATGCCTCTTTCAAGACATGATCGCCCAAGCGTGTTTCACACATGGCACTTAACTGACTGACTGACTAAAAGGGGGAACAAACAAGAGAAAAAGGGCGCGGACAGAAACGAGATTTAAAGTGTTCCAAAAACAAAGTGGAGTAAAAACCAAACGGAAAGGAGGGAAGAAAAGGCAAAAAACTTAAGGAACAAACGAAAATGGGGAGGGCGGGCAGGAATTAACGTTACATCTGTTGGGCATATCATATTGAAGACCTCTTACCTTTGCAATATCCATCGTATGTTCTGTACTCTCCTGGCGAACACGGCAAGTGACATGTCCCCTGTATCAGTTTTGCTCCTCCGTGACACGATAAACAATTGTTTTTTCCTTCACCGTCACATTTCAAACACGCAGGGTTACAAGCTGAAATAAACAGATAAATAGTTAATAAAGAAATGAGTAAAACATAAAGATTGTTCATTTATAAAGTTTTGAACCTTTTCTTCACACCATGCTGTGTGTTTTTGTTTTTTTTCTTCTTTTTTTTAGCAAATTAGTAGGGGTACCTATAATAAAGAAATGAAAAACAGGTAGCTGAAAGTATTTTAGCAATCTTGCAAATAAAAAATTAAATACAAAACTGATTTCTTTGAAGCAGTGTATTTTCTTACGCCATGCTCCTTTGGGACATACACGATCATGGCTTATCACAGATTTTTTTTTTATCATTTGTGAATTTCCATAACTTTATCGAACATTTTCTGAGTATAATCCTCACCAGTAATGAAAAGTCAATTCTACATAATCAAAAAAAAACAAAATAAAACAACGGCAATGTTCAGAACAAACTGAAAAAGGTGGCTACATCCTTAAACCAGGACTACACCCTAAAAAAGTTATACTCTGAGTTTGGTGGGATATGAAAAATGTCGTCTGTCATGAAGAGCTACATGGAAATGTAACAGTTAATGTGGTGAAATAAAATCATCAAATACAAGCATTGCACAAAGTTTTAGAAAAAAAAAGTGGGCGCCACTATTGGTTATTCATTTTGACCAGGAAAATATGGTACTAAATATGGAATTTATTCTCTTAAGCTTGCTCCATCCGACTATCATTGTTTCAAATCAGTGCAAAATTGTTAAAAGGGAAAACAGTTATTTTTTTATTTTATAATTGAAATGGCTATATCTAGCCGTAAGTTCTCTGCTAACAATTTCTTCTCTTGCACTTCACGCTTGTGGAACTCTCTTCCGGCTATTTTACAGTCAAATCTGCATTTAAATCGATGTCAGTCCTTACATTCCGTCTTAATTTTTTCTTTTTTGTTGTTTTTTCTTAGTGTCTTTTTTCTTTTTCTCAATCTTTCACGGTCAGCAACGCCTTGCGTCTTAGTGGTTTTATTGCTTTACTCGGGGTGACCACTCCAGTATCTGGTTCCCCTGTTATACTTTATTAGTAGATCCAGATCAGACCAAAATATTGCTGTCAGATCTGGACTGGGTGTCCATTGTGGTGCAATCAGCTGGAATGAGAAATCAGAGAGCAGAGTTCGAATTCCAGTCGAATTTGTTTCATTCACTTATGTAAAATACACTTGAGAAAGGTATTAATCCATCTCTTCTCTCTCCAGCTATGGATTAAATAACAGGACAGATTTGGTCCTATATGGTTGGTAACCGGTCTATCACAGAAAGTAACGGCAACCTACTGCGGGAAAATCTTCTGCCTAGCCAGTTATGTCTCGAAAGGGACATGATCTCCCAAGCGTGTATCCCGTATAGAAATTAACTTACTGAGCTGGAGTTGCACATTTCTCAATTGCCTGTCTTGACAGAGTTCAAAAGAGTCTTTGTCGAACATTAGATTTTTCACTCCTTTTTTTCCACAGATGAAATGCCGCAAACCTCTGGCTATTCTACCGCTATTTCCATGGCAGTTATTCTGACGGGATATATTTCTTGGTTCCACCGTCCTGACCTTTGCAGCTAGGATCTGACATTCTACATACACGAGGATGACTCATCCTCATTGTCTTTGTATTCCAGACTTCCGGCAGGATGTTTTCCCCATTATTATTTTATTCAGTCCTTCAAGTCTAGTGTTAATTTATCTTTTCTATATAACCTTAAATTGGACTTGTCCTCTTTTACGCTCATACAATACTATACCGTAAACCTCTACGTTACCTTGAGTGGATCTTGGGTCTTCCATTGGGTGAACATCGGTGTAAAAAGTTTCATAATGGGCTTTTATCACTTATACTATGTTTTGTTCTTTATTTAAAAACATATTCGGTTTTTTTATTTGATTGATTTGTTTTCTATGGTTTATCAATCCTTTCAAGGTTATTTAAGTCAAAAATATTTTTTAGATTGTAAAGTTTAAAAAAAAATAATACTTTAGGGATACAATTAACTAATAACTGGAGGAGAAGAGGTAGATTCGTACTTTTTTCTAATGGTATTTGCGCGAAAGTGAATAGAACGAACCCGACTGGAATTCGAAATCGGCTCTGAGAATTCTTATTCCAAGTAATTAAGCATTACACCACAATATTAACTTTTCTAAAATTTTCTAAAATATTATTTGTAGATATCCATGATCTAGAGAGCTTAATAGTGATATAAAAAGTTACTTCTGATTGCAGCACATATAATACAACTTCATGAGTTTTATTTACCCCCTCCCCACAATTTGAGATATTAAATTTCAAATAACCTAAAATGAAATAATAATAGAATAAAAATGTCGATTTTAAGAAGCATTACCAATGCAGTGGACTCCGTCAGGGGCAGTGTAAAATCCGCTAGGGCATGAAAGCAAGCAATGTCCATTGTGTAATATTGCATCGTCGGCACAAACCAAACATTTCTTAGAAGTGGCAGAACATTTATGACACCCTTGAGGGCAGGCTGTAAAAAGAAAAAGAAAAACATCAAGTTGAAAATTTGGAAACATTAATAAAAGATGTAACATTGTAGAATGTATTCCTTTTGCTTGTAGGTATTTACCATCTCCCCACTGGGCGAATGCGACACAAGGTCAACTAAAGTGGATTTTTGAGCCCGTAAGCTCAGCCAAAATTTACCCCAGACGAGACTCTACCCTTCGGCGGAGCCTCGTCTGGGTTCCTCTCCGCCCGAAGACAGAGAGTCCGACAAAGTAGTGAATCTCGTTATTCAGGTATCAGTTATTACTGGGATGCTGCGATTCATTTCGATCAGCCGATCTTTAGTGTCTGCCTAAGTGCTGTGCAGACAGCGCAAACATTATCAGCGTTCACTTACGTACAAATGTCCCTGGGAAAGGACTAAATATGCATCCCTTCTCTTCTCTCTCCAGTTAAATAACATTGCAAATAAGTAGCCTTTGGCGGATACCCAGGAGGACTACTTCGAATTCAAAACCATACAGAAGGCAATATATATATTTGAAAAAACAGTAGCTACTCTAGCATCTACGCATCGTTCATTCAGTAATGAATTAGAACACACTCATTTACTGCCGTATGTTTACATGGTATATCACACGCTAAAAGTCTGCCTTCTTCTACTGAGCGCCCATCGCTCAGAGGTAGAATTGCCGACTGATGTCAGTTCGGTCGGGTTTCAATCCTTGCTAAAAGCAATCGGATGTCTAATCGTACTAATGAGTTGTGATGACTATATATATAAGAAAAATTAAGACAGACGCGTTATTTCATGGTAAATCGGAAGTATGGTCTATTTCAGGCGAGCCATCGTCAGCTTCTATCTTTATTTAACGAAGGATTCATAAAGACGGAAGCTGACGATGTCTCGCCTGAAATAGGCCATACTTCCGATTCACCATGAAATAACGCGTCTGTCTTAATTTTTCTTATATTTCCTCTTTATGTATTTATATACATATATGTTTAGAGCTCTCTTAGAGTGTTATCCTACCACTATATGTAAAGGATACTCCTTTGGATTCTTGTATGCCCACACTGCATGCTTATATATATATATATATATATATATATATATATATATATATACACCCCTTACTATATTTCCCATAGCAGTTAATAAATAAACGGAAAACAGATGATCGCCTACCCCTGAAGGAATATTACATTAAGAAATTTATTTTGAAATTCTCTGCGAAGGACATCGAATGTGACAAAGGAATGGTAACAAAACCCATCTATGCATCAACTAAAGCGTTCTGTTATAATCCTCGCACGAAGGAAGGATGCAGTGACCGAAACATGAAAAACGAGGAAAAGCGTCCGTATGAATAGACATAAAAAAAGACCAGGGAACTGATCCCAATTAATGTATATGAACAACACTTCGTCTCAAAATGACAGCATTACATCTAAGCAAAGCGGAGTGAATGTTAGCATTACTTTTTTTTATAACATCTAAAATAAAAAGACATTTTGAGAATCAAAGAGCTTGCAAGTAAATAAGCCGACGTTTGAAAAGAGCTTTTAGTTTCAGTCGCTGAACGTTCATTCAGGTATAAATTTCATAGTATATTTTTAATTGATTATATTACAGAAAACATTTCATCCAACATTTGGCTAATGTTATTTTTAAAAATATTTTCCATTATAAAATTAACACCGTGGAAGTGCCTGTAAATGTCCCCACAGGTTCTTTTATCCGATTGACAACGCAAAGCAAATAATGCAAGTGATCCGAGAACCCTACAGTGGCACCTTTCTAGTATTTAATCGGATAAGTCAGTGGATACTGATGCCAGTATGACAGCGATCTGGGGACTGGGCAACTTATGTCTTGGGTTAGTATGTACACTTACATATCAGCCAAAATGTCACATCTTTACACTGGGTAAAATGAGTAGTGACCAAGCATCCGTGTTGCCCCAACAATACGAAAAAGCAGTAATGCTTAAAAAAAAAGAAAAAAAGAGCCGAGCCTTAGCCAATTTTGTATAATTGAAGAAATGTGTTGCTAAATTCTATTGCGAAAGGCGGTAAAAAATCAGGAAGGAACGAGTTAACACCGCCGACTCAACATCAGAAGAACTCAACACCAGAAAAAAAAACAAAAAAAAAAAAAAACTTTTTTTTAATAACCTAATGAAATTAGTTTTTTAAGGATTAAAACCTTGATTAGTGAATACTTTTATTCAAATAAGACATTTGTTTTTAAATTTTTTTATAAAGTAAATCATAGATTATTAAATTAGTTATTAAAATATTCTAGAACGCCGATTTACTTTATTAAGAAGAAAGGAAATTACGACTTACTTTATTAAAAATAATTAAAAACAAAATACTGCTTCATTTTGTCTTGTGTTTTTCGCTGTATTAAAAAATATTTAAAAGCAAGTGGGTTTTATTGAATTATTCTTTATGTCAATTTACTTTATCAAAAAAATAAATTTCATTACGATATACTTTTATATAAATAATTAAAAAGAACTGGTTCATATTTTACATAATATCTTTTCAAATGCCTTATTTTGAGAAAAATATTTACTAATTATGGTCTTAATATTTAATGAATTAATTTTATTCGGTTATAAAAAATGTTATGTTATTGTGATGCTAATTTCTCCCGGCGCTCAGTTGCCCTGTACTCGTAAAAGTTAACTCACCTTTGCAGTGTTTGTTTTCTACGTACGTCGCTGAAGGACAACGATCGACACATCTTCCTTTGAAAAGCAGCTGACCGGGAAGAGAGCATGTCAAACACTTTCCTATCTCTGGGCCAGTACACGTCCGACAAGACTGGTGACAGGCTTAAAAAGAAAAGAAAACGAAAAAAAAAAAAATAACATAATTGTCACCAAGTATACGCGGGGTGCCGCAGTTTTTCGAAGATATCCCTACCTCAACCTAAAGAAGGTTCTGTATGCCATCAACTGAGATACGTTTTAAGATTCTCAGTGGATACTTGAGATCCCTATATACAGTAGCTACTCTTTTTAAATAGTAGATATACTCAAATATACTCAAAGACTCTTCCACCACTACTAGTGGATTTCTGATATTGCACATAATACTGAATCCTATATTTAGTGTATTTTTTTATACCTACCTAAGATAAGGAAAAACTTGAAGCAACTGAAATGCTGTTCTACAGAAGGATGCTGCGAATATCATGGATCGAGAATGTGAGCAATGAGGAGGTCTTAGAAATGATGAAAACAAAAAAGAAATTAATACTGAGTATCAAGAAGAGACAGCTGAAGTTCCTGGGACATGCAATGAGAAAAGAGGGCTTGGAGAACCTGATACTAACAGGCCAGAGAGGGAAAAAGAGGCTGGGCAAAGCAACAGATAACATATTTGAAGGACCTAATCAGGTGGATAATGGAACAAGGGTTGCATGGTGTAACAGGAGAAGGCGTGCTAAGAGCCACCAGGGATAGAGAGACGTGGAAAGCCATGATCGCCTACGTCCTGAAGGGACAAGGCACATAGAAGAAGAAGATAAAGAATAAATAGGAAACGTTTATCTAACATCTTTCACTTTTATTATATGTAATATTGATAAACGTTTTTATCTTTATCTTATTCCGTCGGATTTCGATCTATATTTGATCATAACTCATCCTTAAACCCTTGAGCAATTTAACTGAAACAAAACGAATAATGTCTTCCTAGGATCTTTTTCACATTCCCTGATTACGTATACGTCGTATCTTAGCATTTTCCTTTAGACTGATGGATCCAGTTTGTTTCTCGCCTTGATAATACGGCTGACAGTTGAAACGCTGACACCAACAATATCCACTATATCTCTGTAAGGCTTGCCAGTGTGTTTGGGAAGCGTTAGAATTTTTGTAAGCTTCTTTGGAGTAACGTCCATTGCAGACAATGACCGTAAGACAAACAATCGACAGTGAAGAACCTGGTGTCTGGGCATAATAAAAATCTGATGCAATCACGGATGACATTATTTTTCAAGGTAAAACAAATTTCATCATACACACCCAAAATAGATTAATATTACTACACACCATTGCAAATGACCTAATCTGAGGAAAAAATAGAAATTTATTATAAAAGAGAAAAGTAAGGAGAAAAAAAAAGGAAAAGTAAGGAGACAAAAAAAGAAAAATAAAGGAAAAAAAAGAAAAAAGTAAGAAGAAAAAAGTGAAAAGTAAGGAAAAAAAGAAAAAGTAAGGAGAAAAAAAGAAAAAGTTAAGAGAAAAAAAGAAAACGTTAAGAGAAAAAAAGAAAAGTAAAGAGAAAAAAGAAAAGTAAAGAGAAAAAAGAAAAGTAAAGAGAAAAATAAGGAGAAAAAAGAAAAAAGAAAAGTAAGCAGAAAAAAAGGAAAAAATTAAAGAGAAAAAAGAGAAAAGTAAGGAGAAAAAAAGAAAGAGAATAAGGTGAGAAAAAAGGAGAAAAAGAGAAAGAGAAAAAAGAAAAGTAAGGAGAAAAAAGAAAAATATAGAGAAAAAAGAAAAGTAAAAAGGAAAAAGTGAAGAAAAAAAAGTAGGGAAAGAAAAAGAGAAAAAGGAGAAAAAAGGGAAAAGTAGAAAAAAGAAAGAGTACGAAAAAAAAAGAAAAAGTACGAAAAAAAAAAGAGAAAAGTAAAGAGAAAAAAAGAGAAAAGTAAGGAGAAAAAAAAGAGAAAAGTAAGAATAAAGTATGGAGAAAAAAAGAAAAGTATGGAGAAAAATAAGGAGAAAAAAGTAAGGAGAAAAAAGAGAAAAGTAAAGAGAAAAATAAGGAGAAAAATGATAAAAGAGGAAACAAAGAAAAGTAAGGAGAAAAAAGGAAAAATTAAAGAGAAAAAGAGAAAAGTAAGGAGAAACAAAAGAAAAAGAGAAAAAAAAGAAAAATAAGGAGAGAAAAAAGGAGAAAAGAGACAAAAGAAAAAGTAAGGAGAAAAAAGATAAAAGTAAGGAGAAAAAAAGAGAAAATAAGGAGAAAAAGAAGAAAAGGACAAGAAAGAAAAGGAGAAAAAACAGAAAAGTAAGGATAAAAAAGAAAAGAAAAAGTAAGGAGAAAAAAGAAAAAGTAAGGAGAAAAAAGAGAAAACTATGGAGAAAAAGTCAGAAGAAAAAAAAAGAGAAAAGTAAAGAGAAAAAGAGAAGAGTAAAGAGAAAAAGAGAAGAGTAAAGAGAAACATAAGGAAAAAAAGAGAAAAGAGAATACAAAGAAAAGTAAGGAGAAAAAAGAAAAATTAAAGAGAAAAAAGAGAAAAGTAAAGAGAAAAAAGAAAAAGAGAATAAAATGAAAAATAATGAGAGGAAAAAAGAAAAAGAGAAAAAAGAAAAGGAGAAAATAGAAAAGTAAGGAGAAAAAACAGAAAAGGAGAAAAAAACAGAAAAGTAAGGAGAAAAAAGAGAAAAGTAAGGAGAAAAAACGAAAATAAGGAAAAAAGAAAAAAGTAAGGAGAAAAAAGAAAAGTAAGGAGAAAAAAAGAAAAAGTAAGGAGAAAAAAGACAAGGATAAAAAAGAGAAAAGTAAAGAGAAAAGTATTGAGCGCTTTCTGTTAGTTGATTGCTCGTATCGGGTTTTTTTCTTTGGGCTTCGTGCTGATTTCAGTCCGAACTCTTTTGATTGACGTTCATGTACTAAGCTCTTTCTTTTTTTTAGAACCATATTTTTCCTTCTTTCGATAGTTTTCAAGTATAATTTCTACAATCTCACTTTATATATAATTTTAGATGTTTCGATAACTCACTAATTAAATGAACTTCGTTTGAATTTCGTTTGAGGTGGCTGATGTTCGCAAAGAATTAATATTCTTAGGAAAGGTTAGAATCTACATCCGTGTACAATGTGCCATCGCCAGTTATCTTGATGAAAATGCCTCATCAATCCATTGTGTAATAATTGTCGAAGAAAGGAGTCAAAGAGTGAGAAAGCCCTTGGCCAAAATCATCCTGGCAAAAAATAATAATAATAATAATAATAATAATAATAATAATAATAATCTTTTCACGAGAAACTTTCAGGCAAATATTATGCATAATAATATGGATCCAAAATGCAGGTTTTGTGATAAACACCAAGAAACAATAGACCACCTAATCTCAGGCTGTTCTGTGCTTGCCCCAAACGAATATAAAAATCGCCACGATAGAGTTGGGCAATATTTACATTGGGCAATGTGCAAACATTATGGAAAAGCTGTAAACAAACACTGGTATGAACATCATCCAGCACCGGTTACAGAAATAGAAGATGTAACCATTCTATGGGATTACACCATCTACACAGACAGAAAAATTGAAGCAAACAGGCCAGACATTATTGTTAAAAACCAGAAGGAGAAAACTTGTCTATTAATAGATATGGCTTGTCCAGCGGATTGTAACATAGCAACCAAGGAATTTGAAAAACTGTCAAAATATAAAGACCTGGAAATTGAAATAGAAAAAATGTGGAAATTGAAAACAAGAGTTGTACCAGTGATAGTAGGTGCACTTGGAATGATAAAAAATGGAACAAAACAACACATTGAAAGAATCCCTGGAAACCCCAGCTTAAGAGATATACAAAAAATTGTCTTATTAAGTACAGCCCACACACTAAGGAAAACGTTATCTATGTAATGCTGGGGATGATAGGGAAGATAGAAAAACATGAAATGGAGTCATAACAACACGCCACTACCTGCCTTAGGTCTCCCCGCAGACTTGGTTGGTAGTGAGACCAAAGCAGAAATCGAAATATGATGAAAAATGACATAATAATAATAATAATAATAATAATAATAATAATCTGCGCAGTTAGTATTAACTAAAATATAACTAATAAAAGAAAACGTGTCGAAGTCAGGTTAGTTTAAATATTACCTAAATGTTGGTGATGTAGAGTTTTCAACTATTCCTCTGGCCATCATTAAGATCAGGGAAGGATTATTTGCTTTTTGATGTCTGGATATTTTTTAATTCAGCATTCGCCCAAAATGACATACACGTGAAACTTTTCTTTTGGGCTAAATGTATATCAGATTATAAATATTTTTATTTTAATCATTTCACCCCAAGCAAAGCAATAATACCACGAGAACGCATGATGAAGTTGAACTAATAATGAGAATAGTTTAGTTAGGATAAAAATGACAATAAGAGAACAGGTTATAAATAAAAGACATAATTTTGGAAGATTTTCTCCGAGAGAGAAGAAATAAATCAGAAGCGATTTTCATAAGTGAGAAATGAGAGAAAAGAACCTTTAGAATAGAAATGGCGGTTAAATCTAAAACCTATTTGTCAATCTAGTAGCTGATTGGTTGGTTTTTATGGCATATCAACACCTCGGTGAGTCATTTAATGCCAACTAAATTTTATTTATTTATTGCTGGTAATACCTTTTTCTTTCAACAATTTATTGTTGTTTTTATATAAGTTTTGTGTCTAGTAATACTTTTTTTTCTTTTTCGAGTATCAAGATTCATTGGGATTTGTTTTAAGGGCAGAGTCCCAAATCCTACCCTTGTTATTTAACCCATAACTGGAGGGAAGGAACAGATTAATACCTTTCCCAAGGGTACCAGTGCTTAAGTGAATGCAGGGTATTCAACTGGAATTCGAACTCGGCTCACCGATTTCTCTTTCCGAGCCGATATCCACTGCACCACAATGCACATCCGTCACTATACGCTTACAGTATCTGGTATTCCCAAGCGGTCACCCATCTAAGTACTGATCAGGCTCAACGTTGCTTAACTTCGGTGATCGAGCGAGAACCGGTGTATTCAACGTGACGTACAAGATGGCTTCTGACGAGAAAAACAAATTCTAACAACTCAGTGAAACAATTTTCCCAGCAGTGGACGTAGCAATTGATTCAATATAGTCTCCTGCATGTCAATGAAAAACGTGAACTTAAAAAAGCGTAGAACTTTGCTTGCTCTCAAAGGGGTTAGCATCAGCCATGCTGATGGCAGGCAGAAAAGTTTCTCTTCGGTAATTAAATGGAAACGGCTTTGAACTCAAAAACCACAAAATATCTTATTTAGTCTTATAATTAATGATTTGAAAAGGGTTTAAAGTATCTGAATATTTAAAAAAATGTTGTGGTGCAGTGGCTATCTGTACGGACGAGTAATCGGAGAGCTGATTTCAAATTCCAGTTGAATTCTTTGCATTCACTTACGCGCAAATACCTTTGGAAAAGGTATTAATCCGTCTACCGTAGAAAGTAATAGCAACCTACTGCAGGAAAATCTTCCCAGTCAGTCATGCCTCGAATTAGAGTATTCAATGAAACATTTGAATTATATATATATATATATATATATATATATATATATATATAGTCATCCACATACAAGCTTGTTTCGCTGTATCACAGCTCATCAGTGTGGATAGACATATCCACTTGCTTCTGGCCGGGATCGAAAACTCGACCGATTTGGTGTCAGTCGGAGTATCTACTCCCTAAGCCATCGGCGCATGGGGTCAGAGAAGGGAAATTTTAACGTCTTGTATATAAGCAGTGTATACAGATGCCAGTCACCGAGAGAACTCAATTCATTTCTGAAGAGTCACGCATTATATATATATATATATATATATATACACTTGGAGGCAATCAGCGACTGAAATAAAGCCTACTTAAGATCCCATACTGAGGGGAAAATGTGTTCAGTGCCTCACAATGAAGCAGACATAATACTTATACAATATACTGATTCTCTCGAGACATGGCCGACAGCGACTAATTTCTTTTTAACAAAAATTCGAGTAGTACATACGTGCGGTAAATCAAATTTGAGTTTAAATGTAGTAATTGAAAATTAATTTTTTTTATAGTTACCGATTAGTTAAACATTTTCTAAAATTTAAAATTAGAAAATGAGTAACTATTTTGTTCGTCAAGTATTACGTTATTGAAGTATTTACAGTAGTGTTAAAAAATATACGATTATAAATTGATAAATTTTATAATATAAGCCGATAATAAAAAATACATATTTGTTCATTAAAAAACAGATGATAATTAAATACAGAAATTTGAATTTATTAAAAAAATATAGAAATCTAAAAGATGCCTGCATTTACTATAGAAAGATTATAAATAAAATTATCAGGTTAAAATACTAGTGATTATCATATATTAGGGAAATTTCCAAAAATAGAAAGTATACATAAACATACCTTTCTTTTTCGAAAAAATTAAATTGAAATTATTAGACTGGGCGCCACAGTTATCAGATTTAAACTGTATTAAAGATATATGGAATTTAATAAGAAAAATGGAAGGCAATGTCTTTAAATATATCGATAAATTCAAAGAAGAAATTATATATATTTGGAATAACAAAAAACTGTTCCTGATGACAACTACTTTGGATCATGGACTTTTCATGGGCTTAAGGCTAGATCACGTTGAAAAATCTGAAATACCCAAAACGCATAATGATTAAAAACGATTTTCGGAAATTTAACACTCATAGAACATACTGAAGGCAAAAGAAACAGATAAAAAAACAGTGATTATTCTACTTAACAAGCTTGTGTAAATACATTGCGGAACAGGTAGTGGGGGGTATGTTAAGACAAACATTGTTAAGAGCTATAAAAGATATAAATTATTTACATTATTCGGGCTGTTGTCCCCATATCTAAGCTAATATGAAGAACAGAAAAATTCCACGCGGCAAACCACTTTTTTTTTTTTTTCTTTTTTTTTTATCTTTTTTTTTCTATAATCGTGTCGCTCCAAGCAAGGCATTTTGCTCCCACTGTTGTGCAGGGGTTACATAGGAGGAATGTTATGAGCAGTGAGAGGTTGCAGGGGGTGTCAAGAAGAGAGTAAGAGAGGGAAGAGATTACTGATGAGAGTGGGGTGAACGAGGAGGAATGTTATGAGTAGTGAGAGGTTGCAAGGGGTGTCGGGAAGAGATACTGATAAGAGTGGGGTGGATGTAGAAAAGCATGAGAGAGAGGATAAAGAAATCAAATTAATAAATATTGATTTATAGCATTTTATTGTATCTTCTTATATATACCTATGTTGTTAATTAAAAAGTACACAAATTAGAAATTAATTGTGAATGAGACTAAATTCGAGGTACGAATTATATAATTTCCTGTGAGTTATTCTACTCGATTAATGAGTTTTCGATTAGTTTTAATGTACACATGATCCCTCGATTAGTGCGGCTAATATGTAGGTGCTCGTAAATATTCCCTTACCTTGACACCGCCAATTTTGAAGATGATAGCCCTCAGGACATTGAGAAACACACTGTCCTTCCAAATAAAGCAAACCAGACTTACAAACGTTGCAATAGTAAGGACCTCCTTTGGAACAAGCGAGGCAAGTTTCATGACATTCTGGAAAAAAAAAATTATTTCAATCCACATACCACCAATAAGAATAAGTTTGTACTGAAACTTGTATAGTTATCAAAATACGCAAAATTGCAACCAACCAAATTCAGGGAAATCAAGATTTAAATTAGTAAACAACGAAATATTTAATTCAGCAGCCTTTTTTCTTTTTACAATTTTATAGGTTATTTACAACATAAAACCCAATAAGATATAAAACCTTGAACGTGCGTCAGATTTGCCACTGCTTACTGTATAAGGATGTGCGTTGTGGAGCATTGGATATCGGCTCGGAACGAGAAATCGGGGAACCGAGTTCGAATTCCACTTGAATTCATTGCATTCACTTACGCGCAAATACCCTTGGGAAAAGTATTAATCCGTCTATTCCTTCCAGTTATGGGTTAAATAACAGGACAGGTTGGGTTCTATAGCCTTGGTCGGCAACCAGCCTACCGCAGAAAGCAATGGCAACCTACTGCGGGATAATCTTCTGCCCAGTTAGTCATGTCTCTTTCGAGACATGATCGCCCAAGCGTGTATCACGTATGACACTCAGCTGGCTGACTGTATAAGAGGTGCATTTTCAAACATCATCTTCTATGTGCCTTGTCCTTTCAGGACGTAGGCGATCATGGTCTTCCACGTCTCCCTATCCGTGGTGGTTCTTAGCACGCTGTCTGTTACGCTACGCAACCCTCATTCCATCAGTCACCTGCTCAGGCCCTTCAAGTATGTTATCCGCTGCTTTCCTCTGTCTCTTTTTCCCCTCTATCTGGCCTGTTAGTATCAGGTTCTCCAAGCTCTCTTTCCTCATTGCTTGTCTCAGGAACTTTAGTTATCTCTTCCTGATGCTCAATATTAATTTCCTTTTTGTTTCCATCCTTTCCAAAACCTTATCATTGCTCACATGCTTGGTCCATGATATCTGCAGCTCCTTCTGTAGAACCACATTTCACTTGCTTCAAGTTTTTCCTTCAACTTTGATGATATTGTCCAGCATTCAGTGCCATATTGAAGAACTGACATCACATAGCAATCCAGTACTATCTTTGTTTCTAGTGAAAGTCTCCTGTGTCATAATACTAGCGAAATTAGATTCCCAAAGAGGATCTGTCGAACGGCAGGGTAAGATTGCGATACAAAGCAGATCTTACGGAAGATATAGGATTGGAATAGATGCGCTCTCATGAGACCAGCATCCGAAATCTTCCGACAAGTCCTGACTTGAAACCAGCAGGGTGGGGCGATCAAGAAACACCTGAAGACATATCACTGAGAACGAATTGAAAATATGGAGAAGTAACTATACAGAAGCTGCGAGGAGAGTTCAAAACAGAGTTTGAAGGTTGATTGATGCTGATAACAGATGCTTCTTTTCGGAGAACACAGACAATGAAGAATATTATACTGTGCACCCAGATGTAATGACTTTGCAAGCTTAGAAAAAGTAATGTGCGTTGTGGTGCATTGGATATCGGCTCGGAACGAGAAACCGGGGAACCGAGTTTGAATTCCAGTTGAATCCATTGTATTCACTTACGCGCAAATACCCTTGGGAAATGTATTAATCCGTCTATTCCTTCCAATTATGGGTTAAATAACAGGACAGACTTGGTTCTATAGCCTTGGTCGGCAACCAGTCTACCGCAAAAAGCTAATGGCAACCTACTTCTTCTTCTGCCCAGTCAGTCATGTCTTTTTCGAGACATAATCGCCCAAGCGTCTATCACGTATGGCACTTAACTGAGTGAATTTTTATAAGCTTTGTTCCTGATGGCAACTACTTTGGATCATGAACTTTTCATGGGCTTAAGGCTAGATCACGTTGAAAAATCTGAAATACCTAAAATACATAATGATGAAAAACGATTTTCGGAAATGTAACACTCATAGAACATACTGAAGGCAAAAGAAACAGATAAAAAAACAGTGATTATTCTACCTACCAAGCTTGTGCAAATAGATTGCGGAACAGGTAGTGGGGGGGTATGTTAAGACAAACATTGTTAAGAACTATAAAAGATATAAATTATTTACATTATTCTGACTGTTGTCCCCATCTTTGTTGCCATATTCACAACTTTTCTACCGGTGTACGCTCCGACCATTTTCAGGTAATAGAAATTTTTGCACTGATCCTTCAAGGCTACATGGTTCAGTTGATAAAAGCGTTGTTTGACTCTACTAACTAAACCTAAAGAGTTGTTAATTCAATACCTGGCTACAGCAGTGGTGAACAAAAAACTTAAAAGATTGAGTTGATAACCGAGACATCCAGAAATAGCATGACTCATGGAACGAGAACAATATACCCCAGTGAACGAAATAAAGGGTTCAATTCAAAATTCTAACACCTTGAAGAAGGTCAGAGCGTACAACGACCGAAACGTCATGAATATGCCAACAAAATTAGGACAATAGTCCAAACAATATAAATAATTGAAATACCTCATCTCAGAAATATAGACAAATATTAAAGGATAGTAAGTTGAAAAGAGCCATGATCGTCGACGTCTTGAAGACACAGCACAAAAAATCCGACTTGCTAATTCAAAAGCCCGTTGAATGTTTCTTGACAGAATATTGCTATGAAGCGGCTGTTGAGCGAAGTAAGCTTTGACACAAGGCCATAAACCTCGGCGTACATATAGAGCAACTAATGTTCATTTTCCGAACACAACCGCCTGCGAGGGTGGTTAGTCAATTCCTGTTGTGCATAGATTTGTTCAATGAAGACCACTTATGCTGAGCAGACGAGGGAGAGAGAGAGAGATCAGGATCAGCGGCTTGAACAACACCAGTACGTTCAAACAATAGCACAACAATCAACGGCTTCGGAACAGTCCCGTCTACCTACTGGCAAGGGTCAACCTGTGGTATAGTTTTCGGGTATTTTTCAAAAGTGATGCACGATGGGATAACTTACCCAAGCAGAGGTCATCTTTTTGACGAATGGCCTCAAGATCAGAAAGCTAAAGCTCTGACCATTCGGCCATGCGACTCTTTACAAGGTACGATGGATAAACTGCCACTATTTTATATATTTAATTTTGTACATGCGCATTGTCTGGCTTTTATTTTGTCAACTGCACAGCAAAGTAGGGTCAGTTGGGCACCGTCTGTGAGAAAAAAATTGCATGGCGCAATTCCCTCTGTCAAAAATTTGAAAAAAAACATGCTGTACTGCCTGGCATTCGTCCCAGAAGCTTCAATACAATTATTTCAGACTGTTTGGGTGTCAATCTGAGGGAAGTGCAGAGAATTCGGAAAGAGTTCGATGAGTCTAATGGTGATTACGAATGTGTTTGAGTGATCACTAGTGATTGCGACGTCATGCCTCCATTCATCTTCTCACAGGACCTCAGACTCAACACAGAGTCCCACATCAAGTGTCTTGAGAAGTTAATGCTGCTCTGAGCCAAGGCGGCGGCTCCTCGAAGACATGTCTGGCAACAGAACTCTGCACCAAGCCACACAAACAGGAGAACCCAATTATGGCTATCAGACAATTTCTGCGATCACATCAACCATTACATCTGAGCACCTAACTCCCCAAACTGCAATCCACGTGACTTATGTGTAGGGCGTAGGAAAGATGAACTGAAGGCAAAGATAATGGCAGTATTCACCAACTTAAACAAGGAGACAACCCAGAAGAGAGGCAGAAGTTTCCGAAGTTGTCTAGAGACCGCAGTTGTGCCAATGGCGATTTTTAAAAATAAATGTACTTTTTCGAATTTCAAGCTATTTTCGTGTAATTTTGGTAAATATATCTGTTAAAATGCGATATCAGCGTTATTTTCATTTTTGCGTAATTTAGACAACAATTTACCACCGCACCCTGTATTATCACGCAATTTCCCCGCCTATATAACATCCTTAAAACACATATTTGAAGACATCACAATCGTCGTAAATACCGATTGTCCTAACTTAGAGACTATTTAATACACTTACTTTTACATACGTTCTCTGGGCTGCCATAATGACCGACAGGGCATTGGTTCAAGCATTTTCCATTATCCACAAATTGTTCGGGGTTGGTACATTTTGTGCAGACAGCTGGCTGGGTAGGGACACACTCCACACACTCAGGGGCGCAATTATCTAAAAAAAAAAAAAATAGAGAAGGAAAACAAAATAAAGCATAAATTATGAAGTTTTGTCTAAGTTTTAATATGAATATTACTTATGCGTAGGGGATATAAGCTCGGAACGGCGATCAGAGAGAAGAGTGCGAATTCCAGTTGAATTCACAGCATTCGCTTACGCGAAAATACCCTTGGGAAAGGTATTAATCCGTCTCTACCCACCAGATATTGATTAAATAGCAGGACAGATCGGGGTCTCTAGCCTCGATGGGCAACCGCTCTCTCGCAGAAAGTAATGGCGACCGCGGGAAAATTTTCTGTCCAGTCAGTCATGTCATTTTGAGTTAGAGTTTTGTCTAATGGCATATCAACCTCTGTGGATTCTTTAATGCCCCAAAAAGGTGGGATTTTAAGGTATTTTTTAAATGTTCGGTTATAGTGAGAAGGTTGATTTAGTTAGATTTGAATGAAATTTTTTTGTTTTTTATTTTAGAAAATTGAAAATGTTTTCTAGTTTTGTATTTAAAATATTTTGCTGAGAATAACATTTTGTTTCTTCAAATGTGTTACAATAATAATCTTTTCTTCAAAAACGTATTGTTGGTAATATTTTTTCCTTCAAAATGGTGTATTTTTCTATAAAAGTTTCTTTTTTGTGTGTATATTTCTATAAAAGTGTATTTTTATACTTTCATAGCATTTGACCTCAGTTTAGGGGTTAACTATTTACCCATAGCTGAGACCCTAACAGGTGCTACCACTCCTAGTCAGGGTGGACCTGAGAACGACAGCAATTGAGTAGTCCCATGCTTCTCACAATTTCCAAATCAGAGGCCTTACTGCCGGATGCAGTTTACTGTCATACCCAGGACTGTCTCTTTCGAGACATGATCGCCCAAGCATGTATCACGTATGGCATTTAACTGACTGATCATGCATCTCTTGGGTATTAGCTGAATACAAATCTATAAGTTTTTTTTTGTCTTTATGTGAAAAAAAAATTCCGACGAAATCTTAAATCTGGTTAACCTTAGAGAAATTTTCCCCCTAAAAAGCGTTTTCAACTAAAGTTAACAGTTGATGCAAGGCCAGGTGAATACGGTGGTTAGAATAGAACAGACTAACAGAGTTCAAAACCACTCTTCTGTGCATTCTTGCTGCATGTGACATTGCGTTGCTATAGAGAAAAACATTTTAAATTTCTTCTGTACGAATTCACAACTGCGAAAAGAACTAAGGCAAGAACTGGTGGAATTAAGTGTAGCTTGCGAAAACATTTTCCGTAGAGAAAAAAAAAGAAATAGTGGCGATAGGCTTGCGACGTTGCGTTGCAGGCGGACCTAGCGTGCAGTACCACGACCTTCGCTGGATCTCATACAGTAGATTGAGCCAAGTCTGTTGAGTGAAGCTGGATGTACAAAACTACCAGTCGATTGCTGTCCTAACACGATGTCACGTCTTTGTGACCGAGTGTTTGTCCTTGTACAACGCCAGGTGGTGTGCTCTGATCGAGAACCTGTAACTAAGGTTCGCTCTATATAGGTGGTCTCTGCAGATGTTGAACAAACAAATGTGTCTCTGCCGGTGTCTGCAACCGAGATTAGCTAGCCGTCCTAGCAGGTAAGCATATTCGGATACGAGAGGCTAGCTATTATCTGTAACCGACATTTGTTTATATTTTCTTCCATTTCCCCACGAAGGACGAAAAGTGTTATATAGGATTTTTTCAGTTAATTATCCACCATTTAGCTACCAACTAATAGACTTTTTATACGGAAATATCAACAAAATTCATAATACAAGTTAAACTTGCGCTATGCTGTTAAAAAATTGATAGTATTATTTATTTACATGGTTGGCAGTATCCACAGCAAGAGCTCTCAGTCGGGACATGGTATGTATTCGGCGGGCAGACGGGACAGGTTTGTTGATAACAGGAGACATCTCCATTATTACAGTTACACAGCGAGCAATTATCCGGGTGCCAGGTGCTCCCAGACTAGAATGAAAAATTCAGAAATGTTTTCATTAATCGTATTAAAAAAAAAATTACGCTAAAAACGTTCAATTATGAAATATGATGTTTCGAATAAAAAAGAGGTCTGGATTTTTTTTTCTTAATGAAATACTTTGTCATATAAGGATCAGAGCGTAAATTCAAGGTTAGAAGAAAAATTGCAGAATTTATTTTTAAAGGGGTGGTTGGAACAAGAAAGTCCCGGCTAGAATTTTCTCCAGAAAAATAATTTTTTTTTTTTATGATATCGCTAAGTCTATTTGAAACTCAAAGATACCGGATATGAATTCTTCGTGCAAACTTAAGATAAACTTAATACATCATCAGATACTGTGGTCAGCTAAAATGGAGTTATTTTTTAATCGTTTCAACCCCAAGTAAGTCGATAATGCCACCGAGATGCAAGAGGTTAGTGAAAGAAGATAAAACGATAGCGTAAAAAAAAAGAAAAGAAAAAGGACAATAAAAGAACAGATTTTAGAAAGACAGAATATGACAAGTGATATTGCATTTAAACTAACTTGACAACTCTAGGTAAAATAAATGGAGGAATGAGTACATCAAAGACAAAATAGGGGTCATAAAAGAGCAAATTACGGCTGAATTTTGTTATGAGTTTTCTTTTTCTATAATGCTTAATCCAGAAATGTTGGCTTAAGTGCATTGACAAGGAAAGGGATTAAGTCGAAAATAAATGTTTCCTTGTGTGGGATATAGGATTTTTCATTCTAATGCTACAAACTTCTTTAAAAGAAACTGGAAATTTTGTACCAGTGTTGGTGACATTTTTAGACTCAAATACATAGTGGTTTGAAGTGGAGAAGTAATTACTATTAGTTTATGATATTTTTTTTATCGGTTTCAGACCCAAAATTTAACCTATTTATGTCTGTCAACTTTGATGTTGAAAGTTTATATATATATATATATATATATATATATATATATATATATATATATATATAATTTTCTTTGTTATTTAGTTTGTCTATATCTAAAAATATCTTTAATTAGATTAACTTAATTAAATTTTTTAAATCTTATTTCTATTTTTCCCCTAAATATACTTTTTCAAATCAGTCTCTTTTTTCTAAAACTTTAACCTTTTTAAACATTTAAAGTTAAATTTGTTTGACACGTATCGAGCGTTTTCTATCTGATATTTTTCCTTTTTCTTTCTTTTCTTTTCCCCCTTCTTTCTTTTTTCTCTATACATTTTTTATATCCCGCTCCTTCCCTTTCTGTTCTGTTTAATCCAATTTTCAATTTAATGACCTTCCCATTCCTTAACCCTTTTCGTTTATTAAGATAGACATGCTAAATTTCCCATCTTTTCACTTACAATTCTATCAAAAAGTAAAAACCAAAAATAGACTGATTTTCAAAAAAAAAATTTTTTTTGTGACGTATATTTCTCAAATCTTAACCGTTATTTTTTTATTTCTTTACATTTTTTTTATTCTTTTATTTTTTTTATTCTTTTATTTCTCTTTTTTAATCTTATTTTTCTCATTTTGATATAGCCTGTCTGTTGCTGAGGATGCGTGAAATCTCTCTTAGGGATTTCATGTTGAAATGTTCATTCAACATTTTTTAATTTTGAAAATTTATTTTAATATATATATTCAGTCGCTCATCGCTCATTCAGTGAAATGAATTAGAGCGCTCTAGCTATTGGGCGCGTATAATGATATGCGCTAAAAAGTCTGCCTACTTCCACTGAACGCCCATAGCCCAGGGGTAGAGTCGCCGACTGACGCCATTTCGGTCGGGTAAAAAAGCAATCAGTCTAACCGTACTGATGAGCTGTGATACGGCGAAACAGATCTGTCTGCGGATGACTATATATATATATATATATATATATATATAATGTGTGTGTTTTAATCTTTGTCTAGATTGGTACCTGTCGCTTCATTGACAAGATGATTAATTTTCAAATCTAAATTGTTTTTCCGTTTAAAATACTACAGTTATTAAAAAAATATATTCAGTTTAAACACAGGTCATGAAAATGGCTTCAAAGGGCCGCAAATTTCAGTTTATACTCTTTTCCTGTTAACCAGTAGTTTTTGCCAGAAAGCAAAGAAAATTAGCTCTTGCGACACGTCAATTTCATTTTAAATTGTGTGTATGTACATTTGCGAGTACGTATGTATATTTTAATTAAATGATTGGTCAAAAATATTTCTATAAAATGAAAATAAACAAGTTTATTTATCGAATAATTTCCGAAGGTTTAATAAAATATAATTACCTGATCAAAATATTTTTTTCTTTCTTTCTTGCTCAGCTTAAAGTAGTGGTTGTTCAAATTGAATGAGAAGGAGAATGTATTATTTAGATTTTTTTTTTTATTTCAAGCTCAGTCAAATTGTTTGTTGTATATGCGCATACTTTAAATGGTACAAGTATATGTAAGTCACTCACTCACACACAGCACAGACGTACGCCATAAATAATTTCCGTTTTCTATATTAAAATTATTCTTCAAAAAATAAAGTACATTTACGTGTTTTCAGTTCTATATTTATCTTTATTTGCAGTATTTACTAGCCTTCCCACGCAAGGCCGGATGTGACACATGGTCATTTTATTGTGGGTGTTCCCGGCCATATGATATCATTTGCAATGATTCTGCAAGTTTTGATGTGAAGAAAATGTCCGATGAACTCTTTAATCTGGTTTTCTTTAAATAAAGTCTTCTCCACTAAAAAGTGTTTTCGAAATAAGGTATTACTCGGTTGATGCAAGGCCAAGTGAATTTGGTGGTTGAAATAGAACAGACCAACCGAATTCTTAAGCACTTTCCTGTATTATTTTTGCTGCATTCGATTTTACGTTGCCATGGACGAGACTGCCACTATTGTGCAAAAAACTTAGTATTAGTGGTGTGTCTGTGTGTGTCTGATATATATATTTTCTGGTAATATTTTCTTTATAAAAATATTACTGGAATTTTCCCTATAAAATTCTATTTTTAAACCTTGATAGTGCTTTGACTCTAGTTGGGGTGGTAACTATTTATCCATAGCTTTGACCATAACAGGTGCTACCACCCCGAGTCAGGGTAGATCTAGGAACCAGCAGCAATTCCATACTTCTCAAAACTTCCCAATTAGTAGAGGACTTGCTGCCGGGTGCAGTTTATCGGCAAACCCAGAACCTGGATGTAGTTTATCGTCATACCTAGTACGTTTTATTGGTGTTGGGAGGTGCAGTCAACGTATTTTGAAGCCCCAGACGACAGGGTGGGATACTACATTGAATATTACAAGATAAGTTAGCGTACTCCAAATATATTTTAACTGTCACATATGATTCCACCTAATACATTACATACGCACACAGTGTAGAGGATAGAGGATCAGGTCTTATAATATAGATTACCTTATATTTTCTCTCGTTGAATTCACAATCCTGTGGTACAATGCATTCCGGGCAACACTGACCTTCTTTATGGACTTTGACGAAAGGCTGAAAAAGAAGAGAGAATCAGGAAGATCTGTAAATTTGGGGATAAATATCTGACAAATCAGCATTTACAGAGAAATTATCAGAAAGAATCTAAAAACAATCGTCTAAATATCTTAGAGAAAATATTTTAATCATTACGTGTCAGTTTATCTAGTTTTACTTCGGTTGCTTCACCACACCTAAATTCGTTAAGCTGAAATAAAGAAAGATAATCCGTCTCTTCCTTCCAGTTATGGGTTAAATAGCAGGACAGACTGGGTTCTATAGCCTTGGTCGGCAACCAGTCTACCGCAGAAAGCAATGGCAACCTACTGCGGGATAATCTTCTGCCCAGTCAGTCATGTCTCTTTCGAGACATGATCGCCCAAGCGTGTATCACGTATGGCACTTAACTGACTGACCCTCCGATTTCATCGGAACTCGCATCTCTTATCTTTGGAGACCGTCCGATGTAAACAATACTTAAATACAATTGTACGAGTAAACAGAATTTCGTAATTTTTCCATCCCTCGCTCTCTCTTGCACCATATTCATTTTGGAAGCCACTCAGCTGAAGTCTGTGACATTACAAATAGTCTGATATTTAATCTTCGCTATTTTTTCTTTACTTGCTATTGTCTTTGGTTGCCTAACTATTCCAGCAATGTTCCCGAAAGATAATAATTCAAGCAATAATCGAGCTTATTATTACTGTGAGAAAAATCCCATTATTCTGACAGACATTGACAACTTTAGGGTATAGTAAACTAGGAACTCCCTTCCATATACTTGCTTTTCTGACGGCTACAATCTCCAGGAATTTAAATGCAATGTCAATTCCCATCTCTAATTCACTTGACTCCAGTTCTTTCTACATCATCCTGTATATCTTGTTATTTTTCTTTCTACCTTCGCAACTGTCTTCACTCCTGTGTTCCCATCCTTCTCTTGCCCTTTTCTGACACCCCCTGTAACTGGTTCGTCTTTTCCTTCACTCTCCTCCTGTCTAAACTTTTATACTTATGTAGCCCCCTGCGCATCAGTGGCGGTACCGCCTTGCTTGGGGTGAAATGATTTTAAAAAAAGACAAACTGAAAAAAAATTTGCTACCAGATGGACGTCTCTTGTCCATTTAACATGAAAATTGAAAGCGTTTTAAATAAGACACAACTAAAATAACAAAAATTTGAAAATGTGAGAGAGACAATTAAAGAAAGTAATTACATTGATCACTAGAGTGTACAAAAGACATCGAATAAAACTTGCATATACTAAATTATGATTTGGAAATAAAGCCATTTAAATTTCATTATTTTTAAAATGCTTGCTCAGAACAGCAAAAATAATTCGAAAAGCATCCGATATAGCCTACCGACGAAAAGAACAAATGATTGGTTTGTTTTCTTAAAACAAGAGACGACTTCAAATACACTTCTAGTCATCAACCAATATCATGCTTCAAAATGAAAATAAGTTGGGGCCTTGTGCTGAAAAATATGTGGGTTATCCCACTTGATTTTGCTAAAAGACCGTCTCTAAAATGCAATCGCTCAGCCTACATAAAAGGCAGGTATTTATCTTCCTGGGCTCGCTTTTACAGCTTTCTAACTCTGGTATAAAAGTGTAGTCTACGTACAAGTGAAACGCAGCAAACTAGACTTGCGTGCGTTTTTCTTTGTGTCTCTTGACTTTTTGTATTCTTTTCACTCATGTTGGCCTACACAAAATTTCACAGACAAAAAATAAATAAATAAACGTACATTTTCTGGTTTAAATGTTTTCTTTTATTGTGAAGGAAAAATTTATTCCCAAGTGAAGGAATATATCTTTTCCTATTCTTATGTGGGTTGGTAAATAATATTAAGTCGGGTCACCAACGTAACGGTAAGACGAAACTGGGAAGAAGCATTTGTTCATTCATTTCCTTTCTCCAAGATACTTTTATACATTATGACATACACAAATAATGCATATATACAAACAAGTGTTCACACGTGGAGAAATACATATCTAACGCAAAGCAAAGGAAGAACAAAAGGAAAAATCTCACATATAACTTTAAGATACTTCTGTCTGGTCATTGTTATGACTACGGATTTAAAGGGGCCGAATTCATCTATATCCCAAAAGGAAACGACTAGAATCATCTATGTTCCAACTGGATAGCATTATGTGCTTGTGGATTCATCTATGTCCCAAAGGGACAGCAGGGTTTTCATATTCCAGTAGAACATAGCCGTAGGCAGATTCGGCCTGGGCCAAAGGTCTGGGTCTTCTTCCTCGATTGCTGTTAGCTGAAAGAGTGTCACTAGCACTTGTGTCACTATCAGGAGAGACGTTACGAGGTGTTATGTGACCACGTGACTATCTCGATCAATGAGAGATAAGAACTTTTTGTATTCTTACAACTGGAAATGTAATTATTTTTGTAAATACATGCAATTTGATGCTTGTCTTGTGTTACACACTTTTTTACCTGGACTCACATTGGAAATTCAAGAAGTTGAAAATATTACAGTGCCCTTGGAATTCCCGATGCATACACAGAGCCCGGTACTAATATAGCATGAAGTCTACCTCCCGTTTTGACGATGCTTATTTTTATATGAGCCGGTCACGTATTTCTAAAAAGTGAGACAGATATAAATATCCATGTTAGACCTCACGTGACCTGATGACCACGCGAGGAGAGCTGCACGGTATACCTCCGCACTACACCTGGGTAGACGATATATTGAAGTAATCCTAACGCTATAATAGCACCCGCCACCTTATACACGACAACAGACCAGATGAATAAAAAGACTTCAAAACCATAAGTGCAATCCGAAATACATGCAAGAATTCGGTAAAGCGGAAAATGGAAATTGCAAGAATGTGTCATTTAAACACAGCCACAATTCCAGTAATTCTAAGAGTCAGTCAGGTAAGTGCCATACGTGATACACGCTTGGACGATCATGTATCCAAAGAGACATGACTGACTGGGCAGAAGATTATCCCGCAGTAGGTTGCCATTGCTTTCTGTGGTAGACTGGTTGCCGACCAAGGCTATAGAACCCAATCTGTCCTGTTATTTAATCCATAACTGGAGGGAAGAGACGGATTAATACCTTTCCCAAGGGTATTTGCGCGTAAGTGAATGCAAGGAATTCAACTGGAATTCGAACTCGGCTTCCCGATTTCTCGTTCCGAACCGATATACACTGCACCACGACGCACATCCTCATACATTGTATATTGGAAAATATACGAAGCCGATAAACTTACAGCAAACTTCCGCTATTTTATATTTTCTCGTTTCCGTACAATCAATTAAGGTAAGCGATATCAAGCACGATCAGTTTAGGAATACAAGGTGCTATAAGCTTTGATGTGAGGGTGGTATGATGGATAATTGTTAATTAGAAAATGGACATCTAATTCCTGTTGGGTTCGTTATATTTCACTTACGTGCAAATGCCCTTAGGAAACGTATGAGTCCACAACTTCTCCCCTCAGCTATGAGTTAATCAGTAAAACTTGTATAACTAAACCATTAGGCTGAGCCATAAATAATTTCCGTTTTCTATATTAAAATTATTCTTCAAAAAATAAAGTACATTGACGTGTTTTCAGTTCTACATTTATCTTTATTTGCAATGACTTGTTGCCACTTGTTATACTTTTCGAATAAGATTCTGCAAGTTTTGATGTGAAATAAAATGTTCATAAAATATTTACATTTCGGCAGGAAGTAACCCATAGAAGTGTCGATATGCCACTAAGCAAAAACAGCCAACCACAATTATACAGAACACAGAAGAGTTGAAAGAAAAATAAGGTAGCAGAAGAGTTTTGATAAGAATCTCTACTAATCATAAAAGTCTTATTAACCACATTCTTGAAAGAAGTGAGCACGAGACACGAAATGCTAGAATCTCGCTAAGGGCAATTGATTCCGAATTCCCACTGTTTAATTTTAAATAGGGTAAGAGAGAAATAGATCGGCTGTATGCAGTTTATTGAAGAAATATTTACAGTATTTACATTATTCGGACTATTATCCTCATCTTTGTTGGCATTTGTATGATATTTCAGCCGTTGTACGCGCCAGCCTTCTTTAGGTGCTAGGAATTTCGAACCGAACCCTTTATTACAATCAATGGGGTATATGAACTCCATTCCTTTTCTTAGAGCCTCTTCTGGTAGTCATGAGTTATCTCTCTCTAAACCTATAAGTTACTTGTTCATCACCGCTGTAGCCTGGTACTGAACTCACAATTCTTTGGGTCAAGTCACAGGAACTAACCAACGTCTATATCCACTAGGCCATGTGTCCTTAAGGACACATGACCAAGCACCTGAAGAAAACCGGAGCGTACAATGGACGAAACGTCGTACAAAGATGAGGTCAACAAAAATGAGGACAATAGTCCGAATAATGTAAATACTACCTCATCTCAGAAATATAGACAAATATAAAGAAATATTTATATGAGTGTATAATGTTTATAAAGACTTATTCCGTTCAACACAATTTTTTTTTTCAATTTACTGTCATTATTTACAACCATCGGGCTTCGTACTTTTAAAATCTGCAATATCCCCCACCCACAGTCTTACCTCAAAAATCAACGAACAGCGAAAAATATGTTCATACACACTTACCTTCTGGCATGAAATCTGAGGGCACAAAACGTGTTGACATTGAACCCTGCCTCGGATGCACTGACAAAATTCGCAACCTTTACTTCGCCAAATTTCTTTGTTTGCTCTTGCTGGAGAAATCTTGTCGCATTGTCCTAGAAAAGATTTTTAAACAAAGTTACTTTCGGATATCTTAACTTTTGAATTATTTTGTGCTGAATTTTTTTTTTTTTTTTTTAGTAATTGTACTTTTCTGATTGTTTCTTAGGAAATATTGGTATGATTTCATAATGTATTTCAAAACAAATATTGAAATAGTTCGAGGATCATTCATGTTTTATGTTAACACTGGCAGTATAGCCCGGCGTTGCTCAGCTGTAATGAAAGCTTTAAAACTAATCCATGGTCCTGGAGCTCAAACTCTTTGGACATTCGCACGAAAGACTAAAAAGCAATAGTAGTTTCCAGTTAAAGCGAAACCGTAGACTGAAAGAAAAATGAATGGATGTAAGTCAAATTTTCCTTTCCTGGTATCGATATCAAATAAGTTTTTTCGTCGTAAACTGAATTTTGAAGGCTAAATAAGTCCTCTGTGTAAATGGTATCAAGGCTGAGACTAAGAACTACAATTATACCTACTTAGAGCCAAACCCAAAGCAAAAACTAAAATAAAAGGGCTGAAAAAAATACAGACACACAGGCAGATAAACAGACACACACACCAACATCTTGCTTTTTATATATATATTATCGATTTTCTGCACTATTGTAAGAACTGCAACCTTGAAACTTCTGAATATCGTTTCTTATGTCTTTGTCTAAGAGTGTATCAAATTTGCTTAAAATCGGACCACCCCTTCTATAACCCGATTTTTTCGATTATTGATTTTCGATATTTATCGGTGGTACCTCGACACAAAACCTAGCTAAGAACACTCGCAGACGCTTATAGTACAACTGTGTAAAATATCAAGAAAATCGGTTCAGCCATTTCGGAGTCTATAGGTAACGGACACACACACACAAAGTTCCATTTATAAATAAGTTTAGATTTAGAGTTTGTTTGTACATGGGTATATTGTTTGGTGTTGCTATTTGGTAGGATTTATCAGTATACAGGTTGTTGCAGCAAAATCCGACACTTGACAAAAAGAAAACGAAATAGACAATAAAGACAAAAGTTGTATATGCAGAGAGCCAACAGTTTATTTAGCAACACACATACTACGTTATTTTTCAATGTAATCGCCGCCAGCGGTGGCGCACATCTTAGGGCCGGGCGCGAAATAAGTCACACGCTTTGGCGACCATGTCCTTGTCCATAGCGGCGAACTACTTCATGATGGCATCTTTCAGAGAGTCGTGTTGTGATCATACTTGTTGATCTTAGCCCCCAGAAGAAATAGTCAAGGGGGTTGAACTCGAATGGGGAGGGCGGCCACAATTCCGGTGACCAGTGGTGAGAAACATTGTTGAGCAGCCACGCCAACTATTTATACACCCTTTGTTGGGTGAACACTAAGATTAGCATCATGTAGCGATAGACAATTGTTTTGCTGGAACGTAATTTTCAAGCTGTAAATATGTTGGGAACACCTACAATCAATGAAGGTAAGCGATATCAAGGATGATCAGTTTGGGAATACCACGTGCTATAAGCTTTGATGTGCGGGTAGTATGATGGATAATTGTTAATTAGAAAACGGAGTTCTAATTCCCGTTGGGTTCGTTATATTTCACTCACGTGCAAATGCCCTTAAGAAAAGTATGAGTCCACAACTTCTCCCCTCAGCTATGAGTTAATTAGTAAGACTTGTATCACTAAACCATTGTTATCTTCAAAAAATAAAATAAAATAAAATGTTTATAAAATATTTACATTTCGGCATGAAGTAACCCATAGAAGTGTCGATATGCCACTAAACAAAAACAGCCAACCACAATTATAGAGAACACAGAAGAGTTGAAAGAAAAGCAAGGTAGAAGAAGAGTTTAGATTGTAGTACCCCCTTACTAGATGTCAGAAATAATACGACCTAAACATATTAACTTTGTCTTCTTCTCCCTCCTCTTCTCCAGGGGCTTCCACCTAGATCACGAACTACTATCCCAGAAATCCCTTCATCTCTCACTCCCTCTCTTTTTCTCTCTCTCTCTGCCTCATCCCTACTGACCAACAACTAGTAGCAGTTCAGTTTTTTTTAGTTCCTCAAAAGATTTCACACCAGCCACACATGCTACTCCCGCCAGCGAACATTTTAACCAACCACGAGGGACTAACACAAGAATGTAGACGAAGTTAAATAAAGTTTGTTTTAACAGGTTAATATTTGTATCTCTTAATTATTATCCAAAACATACTAGGTACAAATATTACAAGATCATTGATGCATTACGATTAACAAGTTTAATTATTTCCAGTTTATTGTGTGATTTTAACGGTTATGTTTTAAATTAGTGTAATTTTTTAAAAATCATTTCACTCCGAGCAAGGCGGAAATGCCACTGGTGTGCGGGGGGGGGGCTACATAAAAGAAAGAAGATTAATTAGAAGAGAGAGGAGTACAAACCAACAAACCAATTAGAAAGGAGCAATAGAATGATGAGAATGCAGGTGCGATGACAGTTTCAAGGGTGGAGAGAAAGGGAAGGATATACGGGGTGGGGGAAGAGCTAGAGTCAAGTGGTTAGTAGATGAGGATTGACATTGCATTTAAATTTCTGGAGGTTGTAGCCGTCAGGAAAGCAAGAATATGAAAGCGAGTTCCACAGGCGGAAAGTGAGAGAGAAGAAACTGCAGGAGTAGAATTGTAGTCTGGCTAACTTAACTGTGAATGGGTGAGACCCAGTTGCCAATCTGGTTGCACGAATAAACACCTGTTGAGGAGACACCAGTGACTTGAGTTCGTCTGAGCAGAAGCCATAAAAGTATTTATAGAACAGACAAAGGGAGGCCACATTTCGTCGGTGGTGAAGTGGCTGTAGTCGAGCCGCCAAGTCAGCACCTATCACGTTACTGACTCTCTTTTGGAGCCTGTCGAGGACAATGAGGTGAACGACAGGGGCGCCTGACCATAAATGGCAGCAGTACTCCATGCACGGTCGAATAGTAGACTTGTATATATGCAAGATGGAATCAGGCGGAAAAAACATCCTGGATCGAGACAGTGACCCAACCTTCTTAGCAGTGGATTTAGCTATGGATTCGATGTAGCGGTTCCATTTGAGGTCAGAGGAGAGGGTAAGGCCGAGGAGGCGTAGTGTATTACATTCAGGGAGAATCGCTTGGTCCATGCTTAAGGGAGGCAGGAGAGGTTGCCTGTGAAGGTTGATAGACAACAGCTTGGTCTTAGACGCATTGAAATTGACAAGCCACTTCTTGCCCCAGTTCACCACAGAGTGTAGATCCCGTTCAAGGTCAGCAGCGAGATTATGTCTGTCCACCACGCCAGGTTTCTTACTGATGCGGGAGTATATTGTGGTGTCATCAGCGTAGATGCCTACTTGGGACTTGATCTCATCTGGGAGGTCGTTGATGAAAATAAGGAAGAGCGTCGGGCCCAGGATAGAGCCCTGGGAGACACCGGCATTCGTGCTGTAGGATGAAGAGGCATGCCCGTTCAAAACGACCTTAATTTTGCGGTTGTTTAAAAAAGACTGGATTACGTTAAGCAGGCGCCCGGTAATACCGTAACCCCGTAGCTTGTAAAGAAGGCCAGAGTGCCAGACCCTGTCAAAAACCTTGTAGATGTCCAGAGCAACCGCACGAGCCTCGCCTGACTCATCGAGGGTCTCGAGCATGTACTCCGTAACGGTTGTTAGCATATCGGCAGTGGACCTAGCAAAGCGGAAGCCATATTGCCTGTCAGAGAAGTGTTTGTGGGCAGTAAGATGTTGACCTATTTCAGCATTGATTATGGCCTCGAACACTTTCTCGAATATCGGCAGAAGACTGATAGGGCGATAGTTGGATGGGTCCGGGGTTTCACCACAATTCTTAAATACAGGAAGGACTGAAGAGAACTTCCAGCATGCAGGAAATCAGGAAGCAGTAATGCAGTAGTTAAACAGTTTAGAGAGAACATGGGAGAGTTCAGGAGCACACCTCTTAAGGACTATCACCTGGATTCCGTCGTCACCGCACGCCTTATGAGAGTCAAGTTTTGAAATTACTCGGGATACTACCTTCGGGGTAATATATACGTCGTGCAGTTTGGCCTCAGTTCTAATGGGGAAGTCGGGAGAGCATACTCCAGATGAGTCAAATGTGGAGTTGGATGAGAATCAGCGGGCAAAGCACTCAGCTTTGTCCGCAGATGACGTGAGAACCTAAAATTCGTGGATTAAAGGTGGTAGAGAGGATTTGCAGTTGTTCAGCACCCGTTTACATATCCGCCAATAGTCCTTGGAACCGAACTTGCGGTCAGCTATGCGCTGTCGCATTCTCTCAGCGAACAACCGCTTGGCGTCATTCAGGATTCTCTTGCACTCATTGCGAGCAGACGTGAATAGGCGCCTATTGTGATCAGATGACTGTCTCCGGAATAGACGGAAGTAATGGTTCCTGTGGGCAATGGCGGCTGAACAGGCAGGAGAGAACCACGGAGAGGAATGAGGTTTTAGGCAATAGTTCCTAGAGGGTATGAAGTCATCAATGCCAGCTTTCACCCATGATGAGACCTCAGAGGCACAGTCATCAACTGGGAGACCGAACACTTTTCCCTAAGAGACGTCGCAAAGGAAATCGCGAAGTGCATCCCAGTCAGCTTTTCGGTAGCGGTAGGAGGTCCTATAGGTAGGAGGCTCCTGGGGGGAGTGAGAGTGGAAAGAAATACTGCGAGAGACAACAGCATGGTCAGAGTTGCCGAGCGGGCAAAGCCGCGAGACTTGACAGGCGTCAGGTGCAGAGGTAATACATACATCTAGTAGTGAGGAGTGTCCAGAGGGAGTGCTTGGGAAGCTAGTGGGGAAGTCTACCACTTGCGTAAGGGATTGGGAAATAGCGAAGTTCATGGCGTGGATGCCCGCTAGATCAGTAACAGAGTCTTTAAGCCACTCAGAGTGATGGGCGTTGAGATCTCCGAATACAAATATGTGAGCGAATGGGTGGTAGGAAATAGCCTTGTCAATGTTGTCAGCAATGCTTTCTAGAAGGGAGCAGTCAGGAGAGGAGGGAGAACGGTACAAAAGGAATAGGTAACTAACCGAACTGAGGAGAGACAGACGGAGACATACATATTGGTGTCACCCTAGCTATGGGGAGGTGTTCGCTGACGTAGATCCCCAGCCCATGCATGTGGACAGTGGAATCCTTCCTTATGAGGGGGAGATAACCAGGGATGGAGAGGTCAGAGGAGGGAATAGATGAGTTGAGGTTAGTTTCACAGTGCGCTAGAATGTCCGGAGACTTCTCATGAAGAAAAGCTTCTACGCTAGGAAAGTTAGTACGAATGCCCCGGATATTAGTGAAATAAAGGTTAAGGGGTTTAGGTGGTTTAATTTTAGCTGGTTTAGGGTATTTTGTTTGTCATATGTTTTGTTGACAGGGTGGAGACCTAGGGTAGTGGACACAGGCGGTCATTTTCAACGATCTGTGCTGGGAGGGAAACTGGTTCGGGCTGCAACAAGGTGTAGCCTGAGGGTTGCCCACCGAAAGCGCTTGCAGGTATACCTATCCATGCGCGACATGGCACTACAAGAACCCAGATATTATACAACTGTTGATCAGAGCAGCCGCTCTTGACGCTACGCAGAAATAATTATTGATCAGAGTGCGTTTATTTTATAGCTATTGTATAGGGTTGTTTGTCAACTACCCAACACATGGCTTGAAAGTTGCGTTCAAGCATCAAACAGATAGTTGCCACTCAATTTCGACCTCAGTGTCCACACTTTATCTCGGATATTACGCACTAATATGTACAAGTGGACAGTTGTCTTTCTTTCGGCAGTTACATTTATTCGTATTACTCAATAAAACCAGTAACAACAATACGAACAAACGTACTTGCCGAAAGAAAGTCAATTGTCCACTTAATAATAAATGTCAAACCAACAACATAATATACAAAGTAACCGAGACAAATAACACTAACGAAAAGATTTACATCGGAGTAAGAGAAACATCCTTCAAAGAAAGATTTAATAATCATAAAACATCACTCACAGAAAAATACAGAAACAACACAACACATACATATGGAAAAAGAAAGAAAATCTCACCACGAAATTAAATGAGAAATAGTAAAAAGAAGACAACCACACAGCAGCAATAGCTATAAAGTATGTCTAAAAGAGAAGCTAGCAATAAGTACTTTACGTGATACACGCTTGGGCGATCATGTCTCGAAAGACAGAAGATTATTTTGCAGTAGGTTGCCATTACTTTCTGCGGTAGAATGGTTGCCAGCCAAGGCTATAGAACCTGATCTGTCCTATTATTTAACCCATAACTGGAGAGAAGTGATGGATTAATACCTTTCCCAATGGTAATTGCGCGTAAGTGAAAGCAGGAAATTTACTGGAATTCGAACTCGGCTCCCAGATTTCTCATTCCGAGCCGATATACACTACACCACAACGCTAGTAAACGCTTTAAAAACCAAAGTGAAATATTAGACAAAAGAAACTAAATAAATGAGAAAATGTAAACACGCGAACAAATACCTACTTTGCTATACAAATAACAAAATCAAATAAAAACAAAACATACAAATAAAGCCATAAATATAAATATAAAAACACTCAATCACGACAAAAAACAGAAAATAATTTAACCACTACCAAACAAGACACACGCACACAAATTCCACAAACACATACAAGAACACAAACACCCCACCATGACCTAAAAAGAAACTCTTAAGTGGTCAAACATACCAGCACGCTAAGAAAAAGGTCAAACCAATAAAAGATGTCACTACAACAAAAATAAGTCAACCTAAAGAACAAGAACAAACCAACCAAAAAGCAATTAAGCGAGTACCGGGCAACAAACAGTATTAAAAAGAAATTAAATACTTGCACAATAAAAATAAACTAAAAAGAAAACTAACCAATCGCAAATACAACCACTCCCACAAAATATCAAATCACACCAAGCACCATATAAGAAAAAAATAAGAAAAAACGGGAGCCAACAAAAACCCAGCCCGATGAATGGAGACATAACGGTGTTCTCACGAAACTTAGAAGCCGACATGAACCTGCTCAGTTAAAGTGAATCTTCTTTGCATTAAATCTATATATTTAAAAAAAAAAAAATATATATATATATATATATATATGTGTGTGTGTGTGTGTGTGTGTGTGTGTGTGTGTGGTAGACTTCTTCAAGAAGTTTATGTCGTCTTTCGTATTTACGGTTTCAAATATTTTTCTCAAGTTCTTCAAATATTGAAGAGCCTTCCAGTAGGAACAGGATTTCTACATTTCGTGTGTTTCAGGCTTGTATGGTCGATGCAAAATTAACCCTCAGGATGACTACTTCTCTTCAATTCCTTTTAGATTTGATTTTATTAAGAGTGTCTTATGTATATTTTTATTCCAGGATTGTTGCTATTTAATGAAGAAAGTGAGATAAATAATAGGAGCCCCATCACACCCGACTTCGCCAAGTAACAATGCTATCGGTATCTCTCAACATTTCTTCTCAGTACATTTTTACCCTCAGGATTCAGTCTGACAGAGAACAATGTTCTGAAAATAAGTTTTATTTTTTATTTAAATTATCTTTTACTTTCATACAAAAGTAAGTTGAAATGGATTTTCCTCTTGTAGATAAGTTATATCTGAGTAAATAATTATAAACTCCCCAGCATATATATATATATATATATATATATATATATATATATATATATATATTGTATCGAGGCAGCAGATAATTTTCTAAAGATATACTGTTAAATATAAGAGACAATGAATGTCTATTACGTTTAATCATGAGCCGTTCTAAACATAGTATTTTGGCTTTAATTTCAGGTGAGAAAGTCAAAATTCACCAACATTTGGATAATTTTTGATTAAGTTGGGTCTAAGCTTTCGGCTCACATGAGGCATCTTCAGAGAGGTTACAAGGACGTTAACATAAAAATATCCACGAACAGCGACGAGTTTATCTTGTGTTGACATAAAACTTTGCTAAGCAACGATAACAGTTAGCAAAAATAGCGAACGCAGAAAAAAAGAAAAGAGTGAAAAGATTGGAAAAGAGAAAGCCGGAAACCACATCCTAAACAGGGAACAATGGATCTGTTCAATAGACTTGGGTGGAGTGTGAACCGGGCGATAGTTTAGTCTATCTACTCCAATTGTGTGTGTGTGTGTGTGTGTGTGTGTGTGTGTGTGTGTGAAAAAATAAAACAGTAAGATGTGGAACCAATAAAATGAGTATTATTTATTATGTTGTGTTGGAGAAGCAAGAGACAGTAATGATAAATGAAATGCATAAATTAACTTTCATATTGTAGGGAAATTATAATTGAGTAAATAATTATAAAATCTAACACACACACACACACACACACACACACACTTGTAAAAATGAGAAACAAGACATTGAAAAAATAAATAAATGAGTAATATTTATTATCTGATTGTATTGTGGTGTTGGAGACACGAGTGACAGTAAATTAAATAAAATTGTGAGTTTAGGGTTAAATTTATGTTAAATATGGATCAGAATTTGGCAAAGTGATAAGATAAAGAATAAGCAAAGTATAGACAATTTTTAATGATTTTTTAAATTATAGATATGTGTAATGAGTGTCCAGATAATTTAGTTAAAAAAAATTCAAGTGTCCGAGGTTTTTGCCTGAAAAAAAAGACGAAATTTTCGTTGACGCACGTGTTGACGACCTGTCCGTGTGAACTGGTGTCTGATAATGAGAATGTGACTAGTTTGTGTGTGTAGAGGAGAAAAGTAGAGTTAATTCTTATTGGTTTAAAATGAGTGAATTAGTGATAAATATGATTGTTATAGTAAAATTATTTTGTATGAACAACAGTTTCATTAAATAGGGAGTATCATATTCGTTGTAGGGTAGATGGAGGTCTTTAGCCTAAGCAGTTTATCTAGATGGAAAGATTTCTGAAATTAAAGGTATATTATGAAGGTATAAATTCCAAATCAGTATTTAGCACAAGTAAAGAGAAAATACGCCTTCTTTAAACCTGCTTGTATATATATTTTTCACACTTGTTATTGAGGTACAACACCCTCTTCCAAGTTGTTTTAAGCCAACACAGAAGACTAGGCCAATAAAATTAATATGAAGAGGTTAAACAAAAAATATCTAGACCAGAGATGTCTACCTGTACGATCAGGAGAGTAGATCAGCAGACCCGGACCCAGTGAGGACATTATTCGTGCTGCCATTTATGATCAGGTGCCCCCGCCGTTCTCCTCAGTGTTCTTGACAGGCTCCAAAGGAGAGTCTGTAATGTGATAGGTACTGATCTGGCGGCTCGACTGCAGCCACTTCCCCATCGTCGAAATGTGGCCTCCCTTTGTCTGTTCTATAAATATTTTCATGGCTTCTGCTCAGACGAACTTAAGTCACTGATGCCTCCTCAACAGGTGTTTACTCGTGCAACCAGACTGGCAACTGGGTCCCACCCATTCACAGTGAGGTTAGCCAAATGCAGACGACAATTCTACTCCTGCAGCTTCTTCTCTCGCACTTCCCGCCTGTGGAACTCGCTCCCGTATTCTTGCTTTCCTGACGGCTACAACCTCCAGAAATTTAAATGCAATGTCAATACTCATCTACTAACCACTGGACTCTAGCTCTCTCCCCACCCCCGTATAACCTTCCCTTTCTCTCCACCTATGTATCTGTCATCGCACCTGCTTTCTCAGCTTTCTATTGTTCCTTTCTAACTAGTTTGTACTCCTCACTCTTTTCTAATTAATCTTGTTACATTTATGTAGCCCCCTGCACATCAGGGAAATGTCTCTCTCTCTCTCTATGAGCGTGACAAGAGGGAAATGTCTCTCTCTCTCTCTCTCTCTCTCTCTCTCTCTCTCTCTCTCTCTATGAGCGTGATAACAGGGAAATGTCTCTCTCTCTCTCTATGAACGTGACAACAGGGAAATGTCTGTCTCTCTCTATGAGCGTGACAAGAGGGAAATGTCTCTCTCTCTCTCTCTCTCTCTCTCTCTCTCTCTCTATGAGCGTGACAACAGGGAAATGTCTCTCTCTCTCTCTCTCTATGAGCGTGACAACAGAGAAATGCCTCTCTCTCTCTCTCTCTCTCTATGAGCGTGACAACAGGGAAATCTCTCTCTCTATGAGCGTGACAACAGGGAAATCTCTCTCTCTCTATGAGCGTGACAAGAGGGAAATGTTTCTCTCTCTCTATGAGCGTGACAAGAGGGAAATGTCTCTCTCTCTCTCTCTCTCTCTCTATGAACGTGACAACAGGGAAATGTCTCTCTCTCTCTCTCTCTCTATGAGCGTGACAACAGGGAAATGCCTCTCTCTCTCTCTCTCTCTCTCTATGAGCGTGACAACAGGGAAATCTCTTTCTCTCTATGAGCGTGACAACAGGGAAATCTCTCTCTCTCTATGAGCGTGACAAGAGGGAAATGTTTCTCTCTCTCTATGAGCGTGACAAGAGGGAAATGTTCTCTCTCTCTCTCTCTCTCTCTCTCTCCCTCTCTCTCTCACTCACAATAACAGAGAGGATGTACTGACAGACGATTACTATTAAAGCGGTTGTGATAAATTACTATTTATCACTACCGCTTCTACATCTACAAAAATTATGGCGTGTTTGTCAAACAGAAACACGAAACTAATTCTTACACGACTCGTAGATTTTTTGACGTTCCTTTTGTTTGCATTTTATCCAAACTTGTCGATCATCGAACCTTTACTATGTCCGATAACAGCTTAAGCCCACATCACAGTGAAATACAGGTTCCTGTACGATCACCGAAGTTAAGGAACATTGAGCATGGTCACTACCTAGATGGGTGATCACTTGGGATTATCAGGCTCTGTAAGCTTGGATGTGTGAGTGGTGTAATGAAATTGTTAATCGAAAAGCAGAGTTCGAATTCCAGTCGGTTTCGTTATATTCGCGTAAATGTTCTTGGGAAACATATGAATCTACTTCCCCCCAGATACGGATTAATAAGGAAGACTTCATCACAAATCATTATTGAAAAAAAAATTACTAACTGAAAATATTTTCTGGCTTTAAATAACCTGCAAATGGTTGATAAGCCGTAGAAAATGAATCAATAATTCTGAAAAATAAAAAATAAATAAAGAAACAAAAACGAAACAAAAACCTATGTAATGATGTGCTTTCTTAGGTTTGAAGACAAAAACTTCAGTTGTGACTAATTTCAAGTCCTCAAAATAAGTGTTATATAATAGGACCACTGTTCCTTTCCATAAGGTTTTACATAGCCGTTGCTACAATTGCTTACGAATAAGAGCAAGCAGCTGAAGTCCACCCAACGACTGTGTCTTGTAAATGCAAAATTTACGCTCTATGGGCAGAAAATAATTTTTTGTTTTGGAAAAATCGTCTGCATAATTTACAAAAATAAATAAATATGGCAGTAAGCACAAAAGAAAATGAACAGCAAAACATCTGAGATCGTTAAAAAAAAAAAAATATATATATATATATAGAGAGAGAGAGAGAGAGAGAAACTGTTAAATTTATGGGCAAATAATTAAGTAGCCTTGACGTTACAACTACAGTGGAATTTACTCGATAACGTAAGAAATAAAATAACAGACTGAATTCTTCAGAGAAAAAATATTTTTTATCTGTCAATAGGTATGTTTTCGTGATTGAAATTAGGTAGATAGAAAGCTAGATAGAATTTTTATTACTGTAAAGGAACTGATGCACCTATAAAATTAACGGTATAAAAATAGGGTTGTGTCGTGTCCATAAAAAAGGTAATTGTACCAAAAACAATTATAAAATGATTATAAAAAATGTAATTCTCATTAATTCACTCTTTCTAAACCAATGAGAAGCCAACCCACTTTTCTCCTCTACGCCCATAAACACAAGCCATTTTCACTATTGAACATGCAGTCAACACGGACAAGCCGTCAACTCGAGCGTCAACGAAAGTTTTGGTTCCTTTTCCAGGCCAAAATAGTAACATTTATCTTAACAATTTGAGGTAAGAAAACTCCAGACACTTCTTGTATTTTTCAATTATCTGGATACTCCATATTTGATCCCAAACAGTGGGTTCGATTCTCATTGGTTGAGAAAAAGTGAATTTTTCTTTTCAGAATATATCTTGCCCCTATATAGTTTATACCCTTCATTCATGCACTAAATATTGATTCCACATCTGCTCAGGTGCTTCTGCTATAGATTTTAAAATCTTAAAAAGAATCTATAATATTATCCGGTCTTGACCTAAAATATCGGCTTTAGTGACTTTCCCACCCCCGTAATATACATTACTTATACCTTTTCTATAAATATTTTCATGGTACTTCTTCTGAAGAACTTTTTACGATGGTACCTAGACTTTTCGAATTTAAGCGCAGTACACGGTTGGCGGGTAAGTTAACATTTTACAGTTGAAATGGATGTAACCGTCAGTTCTATGATAAGTTCCTTCTTTCGAACTTCTCGCTTGTGGAATTCTTCTGGACTCTTGCTTTCCAGTCAACTTTGATCTTCAAGAATTTGAATGCAATGCAAATCGTTATCTTCTACCTAGTTGAGTATATATATATATATATATATATATATATATATATATATATTTAGTATATCGAGGCAGCAAGTAATTTTCTAAACATATGCTATTAAATATAAGAGACAATGAATGTCTATTATGTTTAATCATGAGCCGTTCTAAACGTCGTATTTTTGCTTTAATTTCAGTTGAAAATAAAGACAAAAATTCTCCAACATTTGGATAATTATTTATTGGTTTTCTTCTAAGCTTTCGGCTCACATGAGCCATCTTCAGAGAGGTAGTTTAAGCTTATATATATATAAGGTAAATTAATAAATATACATATGAAGTGCACATATTTATAGTATTATTGTTATTCAGGTGTTGAGAAAACAGTGCTCAATGACTGAACAGAGCTGTCTTATACATATCCGGTGACTATGGCACGACTCGAAGCTCCATGCATTATGTAATCATCAGGTGCATATTTGAAACTGACAGTTTAATAGATCTAAATTTAAATTCACTCGATGTTCGTAGGAAATTCCATGAACATCGAGTGAATTTAAATTCAAATCTATTAAACTGTCAGTTTTAAATATGCACCCGCTGATTGCATAACGCATGAAACTGCGAGTCGTGCCACAGACTTAGGTTTATATATATATATATATATATATATATATATATATATATATATATATAAGCAGCTTATCTTCACTCAAGCATGTTTCATTGAGCAATATAGATATTTTGTACACATTTTTATTATAGGCAACCCTAGTTCTCTAATTATCTTTTTGATTTTGAAATTAATCAAGGAAGACACCGTAGTTCTTTGTTAACCTAAGTACTTTCGATTTACTCCGAGATCATCCTCAGGGAGTGAATTGCGAAGACCAATTTAATATAACTGTGATCGTTGTGATGGTGATATTTGTGAACACGCTCCGTTATAATTGTTTTAAAATTACCGTTGTAGCTACGATGTGTTTTTTTTTTTTCTTTTTTTTTTCTTTTTACATAAAACAAGCGTCCACAATGTAAGAGAGCTAACCAAAGCTAGTAAAAATGCAGCATGACGTTAAAGGTTAGTCAACGTGAATGCATTTTGAAACATTGCTACTCAATTCGTAATAGGTTTTGTTTAGTTTTGGTTAGTTGCTTACTCGGAGGAGATTGAAAGTACTTGGGTTAAAAAGAATTACGGTACCTCCCTTGGTGTATTTCAACTTAACTTCAGGAATACAATTAAAAAACTAGAAAGGATTATTATACAAATAGACAAAATACGTCTATATTATTCAATAATAAAACATGCTTGAATATATATATATATATATATATATATATATATATATATATATATTCAAGCATGTGTACGCGCTATTTACGCTCTCACACCCTGATTGAGGACTCTGGAAGAATGGTAGACTTTGAAAAACAGTAGCTACTCAGGCATCTACGCATCTTTCATTCAGCAATGAATTAAAACACTCTCAGCTATTGGGTGTGTATAATGATAATATACACGCTAAAAAGTCTACCTTCTTCTACCGTGCGCCCATAGCCCAGAGGTAGAATTGCCGACTGACGCCAATTCGGTCGGGTTTCAATCTTAGGTTAAAAAGCAATCGGAGTCTAACCGTACTGATGAGCTGTGATACAGCGAAACAGATCTGTCTGCGGATGACTATATATATATATATATATATATATATATATATATATATATATATAACATAGTGATGATCCACGTATACTGTCTTAATATGTATGGGAAAAACTATTAAAAAGTTGTAAGTTTAAGAATGTATTTTTTTGACAGTATTTGTTTATTTCTATTATTATATTTTATATTTCAGACCGTCCTCGGTCTTTCATCAGAAACAAATGATTTTAAAATTTAAATTAGAAATGTATTTCGCGAGAGCATCTGTGGAGAGAGTTTGTTTACATCACGTGACGTGTTTGTTTACATCAAGTGACGCAGAAAGCGACAGATTTTTTTCAAAAATATTTGTAAACGTAAACCTATCTTTAATAATACTTATAAATTTTGTTTTAGATAAAAAAAATTTTGAATGTATCTGAAAAAGTTTAGCTATATATGTAAAGATTCAAAACACCTAAGTTCCTATTTAGCCCTAGCTTGTGTGTATTTAATTTTAAAATCCAGTATTTTTCTTTCTTTCTGCGCGTGTGTGTAGAACTATAATCGGAGTTTATTAGTAAACATTTACAATTTTCTAAAGTGTGACCCGGTTGATTGAAATGAACTGCTATTGGGGAATATTGATTGTTCTAGCGTATGCTAAGTTTGTGATTATTGAAACGAAATCTAAAGCTATTTCCAGATTCGCCAATATATCCACTATTGGGACGTATTGAACAGAAGAGAAAATATATAATGTTTTTGCTGTCACAGGTGAGGCGTGGTGGGTGCAATTTGATTTTGGTGTTGGGTACAGAGAATATTGTGTCGTTTACTAAATGTTTACAAATTAAACACCTGGGTTTTTGACATTTTAAATTCCCTGATAGGTTTGTATTTTTTAGATATTTGGAAGAAGTGAGGATAGTTGATAAGTTGGGTGTTTGTTTCATTGCATTTATGGGTGGTTTATCGAAAATGTCTTTGATTTTTTTGTTTGATTGGAGGTTCTTGTAATCATTTTTTAAATTTTTGATAAGTGTGTGTGAATGTTGATTGTGGTTAAAAACCATGGGAATTCGGTTGTTGTTTTTTCTTTTCTTGTCTGTGAAAAGTGTGTTACGATTTATGTGGATGGTTTTATTTAGTGCTTCTTTAATTATTTTTATTGGGTATTTACATTTTAGAAATTGCTTTGTTAGGTTGTTAATGTTGTTTAGAAAATCTGGATGGTCTGAGCATATGCGTTTGATTCTTAGAAATGAGCTGTATACGATAGATTTTTTTAATTTAAGGGGATGACAACTGTTAAAGTGTAGGAATTTATGTTGGTTTGTGGGTTTGTTGTATAGACTGGTGGAAAGTGTATGTTTGTTTAATTTTATCATGACGTCTAAGAAAGGGACGGATGTGTATGAGTACTCCATGGTAAATTTAATTGTATTGTGGAAGTTGTTGCAGAAAGTAAAAAAGTTTTTTAATTTTTCTAATCCATGAGTCCATAATAAGAAAATATCATCAATGTATCTAAAATAATGTGATGGTTTATCTTGTGAATTGTCTAGTATCTTTCTTTCTAGAATGTGCATAAAGATATTGGCATAACTAGGTGCCATTTTCGTGCTCATTGCTGTGCCACTAATCTGTAAATAGTGTTTGCTGTTGAATTTAAAATTATTATGTGTTAAAATGAAATTTATTAATTGGCATATATCTGTGATTTGATTGTTAGGTAGTTTGCTTTTACTAAGGAACTCATGGCAAGCTGATACTCCTTCAGCATGTGAAATGTTCGTGTACAGAGACGTAACATCCATCGTTACTAGGATATTATCATCGTGGACTAAGTTAATGTTTTGTAATTTGTTGAGAAAGTCAGTAGTGTCTCTAATATAACTAGGTATGTCAGGCAATAAAGGTTTTAGGATATTGTCTATGTACCCAGATATAAGTTCTGTGAGGGTATCCACAGACGCCCTCGCGAAATACGTTTCTAATTTAAATTTTAAAATCATTTGTTTCTGATGAAGGACCGAGGGCGGTCCGGAATATAAAATATAATAACAGAAATAAACAAATACTGTCAAAAAAATACATTTTTAAACTTACAACTTTTTAATAGTTTCTCCCATATATATATATATATATATATATATCCTCTTTCTGAATACTTTGTTTACATTTACCTGATGGGTTTACACAGTCCGGGCAACACTCCCCCGGGAATGTCCATGGGATCTGACCCTAAAATTAAAAACAAAATACAAAGTACTCATTACAAGAATATACGAAAAATTAAAAAAAAACATTTTTTAATAAAAATAAATATATAGATTTCGATAGATACCTTGTAAATTATTATTCCTATGTTGGCTACATAAGGTATATTTCGTCATGGCTACTATACAATTTTTAAATACAGAGTTATTTCCCTTCACCTAGACAATTTGACAGCTATGGTTAGAGACCCCAGTCTGCCATGATAATTAATCCTTAGCTGGCGCAGAAAAAAACGGATTCGTCTTTTCCGTGAAAGTGAATGTAACTAACTAACTTGCCGAATTTCCATTCCTAGCCGCTCACCATTATACCAGCCGCACATCCAATTATAATAAAAAACACATAAGCATAAAAAAATAATTTTAAAAAAACTTTAAAAAAACAAAGCTATTCACTCATTTTTGTTTAGAGGTAGTCTAGCAGCTGCAGTTTAATGGCGAGAATTTCTGGCAAGACCAAGATGTAATATTAGTAACTAGTCATAATTATGGTATGTAATTAACATTAGTCAGTAAATGCGACCATTTTGAGATTTGATATTTAAAATACGTTCAGTGACTGCTGTTCAATAAATTGTAAAAATGTCAGTCAGTCAGTTAAGTGCCATACGTGATACACGCTTCGGCGATCAAGTCTCCAAAGAGACATGACTGACTGGGCAGAAGATTATCCCGCAGTAGGTTGCTATTGCTTTCTGTAGTAGACTGGTTGCCGAAGAACAAGGCTATAGAACCCAGTCTGTCCTGCTATTTAACCCATAACTGGAAGGAAGAGACGGATTAATACCTTTCCCAAGGGTATTTGCGCGTAAGTGAATACAATGGATTCAACTGGAATTCGAACTCGGCTCCCCGGTTTCTCGTTCCGAGCCGATATCCCCTGTACCACATGTAAAAAAGTAAAAAGAAAATAAAAGCATAACTATATCACAATGCTCATGGAACCCGGAAATTGTCAGATATCGAACGAGACTAAAAAAAAGTAGTAGTGTGGTAAAGTGATATCATTATTAGCGCATTATTGAAACAAGCGCCCCCCCCCCTATTAAGAAATGGAAAAATAGCAATTAGGAAAAAATTTGGAGAATCAGAAACAGAAAGAAAAACAAGAAGACGAAGTTAATGAAAAGATTTTTCTTAAATAGTTAAGCGAAATGTTGTTTGAGTTGGAGTTTTTTTTTTTTTAATCGTATCACCCCGAGCAAGGCGGTAATGCCACTGATGTGCAGGGGGCTACATAAGAGTAAAAAGATTAATTAGAAGAGAATGAAGAGGAAGACGAACGAGTTAGAAAGGAGCAAGAAAAGGATGGGAATTTAACGGCATATCAACCTCTGTGGGTTATTTAATGCCAAAAAGATGGGGTTTTAAGGTATGTTTTTATGTTCGGTGATAGTGAGAAAGTTGATTTAGTCAGATTTTGATGAAAATTTTTTTAATTTTATTTGAAAAAATTGAAGGTGTCTTCTAGTTTTGTCTTCGAAAGTGTATTGCTGGTAATAATAATATTTTTCTTCAAAAACATATTGTTGGTAATATTTTTCCTTCAAAACTGTATATTTTTCTATAAAAGTCTATTTTTATGCATACATTTCTATAAAAGACTGTTTTTATACTTTCATAGTGTTTTCATCACAGTTGACTATTGCCCATAGCTGAGACCCTAACAGGTGCTACCACTCCGGGTCAGGGTGGACCTGGGAACAACAACAATTAAGAGGTGGTTCCATGCTCCTCACAACCTCCCAATCAGAGGCCTTGCTACCGGATGTAGTTTACTGTCATACCCAGGACCCAAAATGTTAAGTGCGCAAAAATTAAGAGTGAAATGACAGAGCATGAATAAAAATTTTGAAAAAAATTTGTTAAAATAAATAAATCAATAAAATACTCAAGAAATTAAAAATAAGCAATGGAAGGTCTGAAGTGCAACACAGAAAAGGAAAAAGAATAAAACAAAAGAAAAGAACTGAAGAAATTTTGAGAATGAAAATAGAAGAAAAAAGGCAAGAACATATCGAGAATTTTTTCTTTCCTATTCTCAATTTTGTCTATCACTGGGTGAAGTTGATCAATAGACCCCCATTTATCGATTAATTCTTCAGTCACGAAAAAAATGAAATTCTGGTCTACATGAGGAAGAAAGGCTTGGAAAACCTGTTACTCACAAGGCAGATTGAAGGCAAGAGGGACAGAGGCAAACAATGCATAACATGCTTGACGAGGTTGAGAAAACTGATAGTGGAACAGTGTTTAGAAATAGCGAAGAGAATTTATTTTGAGAAACAAAAACAAAAAATGTGGAGAGCCATCATCACCTACGTCCTGAGGGTACACTTTACATAACGATCGATAAATCTAAAATAAACACCAATCAAGAAATGAACGAAAATTTTTACATATAATGGGTTGGAGTAAAGGTTCATGGAGTTTGTTTTTTTTTCAATAGGTTGCATTTATTTTCACACATTTTTTTTCATAATCATTTCACCCCAAACAAGGCAGGACTGTCGCTAATGCGCAGGGGGGTTACAGAGAAAGAAAAAAACAAGGTACAGGGCCTGTCGAAAAAAGAATAATATATAAATGGAAATTAGAGAGGTGGAAGATGGCACTTGACCTTGTATTAAAACGTTTGGCGATTGTAGCTATCAGGAAAGTAAGTATACAGAAGGGAGTTCCACAGACGGGGAATACGAGAAAAGAAACTGATAAAAGTAGAAGAGACGGGTTACATTTGACTATTTTAAGGTAAAATTGGAGTAGATAGACTAAACTATCGCCCGGTTCCCACTCCACCATCGTTTATTGAACATGTGAAAAGGCTCATCCCTTGTTCTCTGTTTAGGATGTGGTTTCCGGCTTTCTCTTTTCCAATCTTTTCACTCTTACGTAGCCCCCTGCGCATCAGTGGCGTTACCGCCTTGCTCGGGGTGATAAGATTTAAAAAAAAAAAAAAGAGTGGATACCTTGATGCCAGTCTAGTAGCACGAGTAAATTCATGTGGTCGGAGAACCAAGGAAAGAAGTTCGTTAGCAATATATGAAAGAGAGACACAGAATTAGCTAGCTTATCTAGCTACTTCTGTGTGTCTTCTTTATATATTACCTATACGAGGTGGTGGTGGTTGTTAATAATAATAACAACAACAACCACGCTGTTCGGTTGCCGATGTAACTATCCGAAATGGAAGCAAAGTATTTTGTGAAATCTTTTTCTTTTTTCTTTCCTTGGTAGTTTTACTGTTTTAGTCTAGATCGGTTGAATGCGTCGAGGCAGACTCAAATATTTGAAACTAGCAGTATAGCCCAGCGTTGCTCGGGAGTAATGAAAGCTTTAAAACAAATCCATGGTCCTGAAGCTCAGACTCAGCCTAAAGAATATTTGTGTGAAGTTTGGTGAGAATCGGATAAAAATTGTGGATTTGTATAAAGGACATACAGACAGATAAACAGACACACACACAAATATCTTGCCTTATATATATTATCGATTTTCTGCACTATTGTAAGAACTGTAACCTTGAAACTTCTGAATATCGTTTCTTATGTCATTGTCTATGAGTGTATCAAATTTGATTAAAATCGGACCACTCCTTCTATAACCCGATTTTTTCGATTATCGATTTTCGATAATTATCGGGGGTACCTCGACACAAAACCCAGCTAAGAACACTCACAGACGCTTATAATACAACTGTGTAAATTATCAAGAAAATCGGTTCAGCCGTTTCGCAGTCTATAGGTAACGGATGCACACACACAGGCACAGACACACTCACAGAAAGTTTCATTTATAAATAAGTTTAGATAGATTTGTTCAGTTATCATTAAACTGGGTATTAATACTTAAATGTTAATAGAATAACGATTGGTTTCGTTTTATTTTGCTTCTTAAAAGAAACAAAAGACGAAGTTTTAATGATATATGCTTACCCACATTTCGAAGCAAGATGGTATATAAAAGTCTACCTGGGTATCTGTAGCATAAAGCAAGTGTGTTTCTTAAGTACTCAGTCCAGTCAGTTTTCTTCTCAGACTGGTGGTCTTTTGTTGGACGTAGGCCTTCCCCAGATTCAAGGGGAGAAATGAACTATTACAGTGCAGCACGGGCCCAATGCTTGACAGAAGGCGCGGATGTGACACGATTGGGCGATCATGGGTATTTGCACTTAAGCGAATGTAACCAACTCAAAAACAATTCAAATGCGGCTCTGATTTCCAATTCCAATTTGTTATACATTTTTGTAATCGTTTCACCCCAAGCAAGGCGATAATGACACTAAAACGCAAAGTGGTACAGGGCGCGAAAGAGAATGCTTTAGGGAGAAGTGAGGAAAGGACAATAAAAGAGCAGGGTTCAAGAAGCCAGAGGCAGCCGCTAGTATTCCCATGCAACCATCGATATTGGTACTAAACAGTGTTGTTTACCTTCGGTGATCGGACTAAAACCGGTGTTACAACGTGATATGGTCGTAAGCCCAACTTTCTTCACCCATCGCTTAAATTTACGTACGTCTCTCAATAATAATATAAACAAAACGACAAAGTATATTCTTAAGATTAAATCACTTTCACATGACAGGCAACGTTGTTGTTGTTGTTGTTGCCATTGCAATGATCATGATAATAAAAAAAGTGATAATGTCGTAAAGAGACTGAGTTACTTTATCTTCAGTGAAATATAAATATTACCAGAGTAATATGTACGATTTGCTAAAGAGGATAATCGTGAAAACGCCTATAAAAATGGCGGAAAGCAGCTGCGATAATCATATCTGATATTTTTTCTTCATTTCTTTTAGAGCAAGTGTCTCTGGGGAAGGTTTCCACTGGAGCAGTTAAAATTCAAAGATAAGAGGGAATATCTAATATAACCCACTTAAATGAAGTTTCTTACTATAATTATTTTAGTGTGGTACCACAGAAAAAAATTCCAGAAACACAATTACTAATTTTTAGTTATTTTCTGCAAAATGTTATTTTCCTGGGAGATTCTTGTCATTTGAAATTCATAATTACAGTCCTCAGATGTGCAACGCGAAGAAAGAGAAATATACAAAAAAAAAAAAAGGCGGATATGAAATTTTCAGTTCGGAATTTTCTCATAAGAGCATAGAACATGGAAAAAAGAGATAGCAGGAACATTCAAGAAGGTTTGAAACCTCTTAGGGAAAGTTAGTTTCGGAACACTGCTCTGAATATTGTAATTTCCGTTTATTATTATTATACGGCTAAAAAGTTACGGGGTTGGGTGTGTTGTGTGAGCAATGGACGAGAGATAAAAAAAATTGTCTTATTTAACATACCTGCTGCAAAAAGAAAAAAAATTGTGTGTTGGTAGGAAGCCACCACAGGAAAGTATTCCAAACAGACAAACTAAGTTCACGAGTCTTGTCTTAATCTCCGAAACGCTATTCTCACGCGAACGACGGCTCGAATAACAACGACGACACAATATTTATTTTGCAAATAATACGAAATTGTGGCACAAGGCCGAAAAGGGGGTGGGTAGAGGGTAGTCTTCAGTATCTATCCTATAGCTAAGCACAGTATTTATTCTGGTATAAAGTATACAAGAATTGTGACATAAGGCCGATTGGGGGAGGGGGAAAAACTCAGGTTTATATTTTTTCAAAAGTTTTATTAAACTTTCTGACAACGCAATATAAGAGATGTTTCCTCTAATCTTGGCGCATCCATTGCTAATGCTTTTCTCTTGAATTTACAGGCTATGGGCCTTTCTAACCAAGTTTTGATTTTAAAAACGTAAGTGATAGTCAAAAATAAAGAAAAGTAATAACCCATGAAAGACATACCGAAGATATGTACCTCCACTAATTTTTGATACCTAAGGTTTAAAATTATTCTTGAATGCATTCTTGAATGTTTAAAATGCATTCTTGAAGCTTTCTTTTTGTTAAATTTTCGTTTTAGGTCCAGAAGGCTTTTCCCCCTTCAAATTTATCCAAAATAGCATTCTTTCTGTGTAAATCTATATGCTGAACTCAAATCAACAATTAGTTATTGAAGAAACCTACCTTTTTTTATCTGAATATTCATAAAAAAAAAACGAACTACATCTCGCACTTTTTGTCTCCCGTAACTCTCACGGAATCATGTAATTAACTGCTGAATGACTTTCGGCGTAGGCAACACTTTTCGGCCGAATTACTTCCTTTACGGAAATTTCCGCCTATTTACTTCCTGTAATGAAAGTAATACGCGTAGAAAAAAATCGCGTATTACTTTCAGTACAGGAAGTAAATAGGCGTAAATTTCAGTAAAGGAAGTAAATCGGCCAAAAATAGACCGAAATTTGTTGTCCTACGCCGAAAGTCATTCAGCATTTAATTACATGACTGCGTTAGAGTTACGGGAGACAAAATGTAGTTCGATTTTTTTTCTAGGCGTTCAGATCAAAAAAGGTAGGTTTCTTCAATAACTAATTGTTGATTTGAGTTTAGCATATGCATTTGCACAGAAATAACGGTATTTTGGATAAATTTGAAGGGGGAAAAGCCTTCGGGACCTAAAACGAAAATTTACCTTCTTTTTTACTTCGAAAGCTAAAGGATTAAATTTACTATTTCTAGTAAACAATACATTCTGGTGTATTTCGAAGAGAAATAATATTGATTAGAATCGATTTTTTTTTAATTTGGTTGCGTTCAGGACAATCATTTAAGATTCTCTATTTTGACATATTTGTAAACAAAAGTTAATCCATGGCTTTAAAAATCGTTCAAAAATAAATTTTTGTGACACATTGAGGAAAATTAGCAAAATACTAATATACAAACACTTAAATACGATTTCTTTTTACTGTTGATTGATTTATTTACAGCCTAACATGTTGACAGACTAAGTATGGTAGAACTTTTTTAATCTTTGATTAGTAAATATAGTTTTCACTTAATATATTAAGCAATGTAGAATTATAAGTTTTATATATTATAAATTACTGTAATTAGAATTGAAGAAATGAAAAAAGTTCTTGTCCTAAATAAGTTTTATTTATAAAATTTATTTTAAGCCTTTCTAATATCAGTTTTAATGGCATGATTATTATTTAACGATTCGCGGAAAATTTTCAGGAAATGATTAGGAATTTGAAATAAAAAAAATTACATTCTCCAAGGAGTCCTTCTAGTAAATGACAAATACATTTCGACCGAAAATTTAATTTCTCAAAATGTCGTGAAATTTAGAAAGTGTGAAGGGTAGGAGAACATGTGTATAAAAGAAAAAAAATTTTACCAGGATAAAAAAACATATTGAGAAATTTCATTTATTTTTTTTAAATTCCAAATTAATGCATTTTTCACCGAAAACAGACACAAAAACGCTAATCCTAAATATTACGTCGACTGCTGACACACAAAAAAAAAAGAAAAATAATTTTAAAAAAATGGTAGAAAGGAATAAAAAATAAAATATTAAACACTTTCGTCTTTCCTCTTAACAATAACAAGCAATTTGACGATAAAACTTTATGAAGTTTGGGGTCTTTTTTCATCATACTATGCTGTTGTTTAGCGAAAAGTAGTCACCTATTAAAAAGCTTGTCTGACTAGAAGTTGGTGGCAAGATTAAGACACTTTCTTTATGACTTCACCATTCAAGAAATAAACCCTACAACAACCACGCACGCTAAAAAGAAGTCAGAACAATAAAAAGCTATTAACTACCTGCATCATTTAAAAAACAAATTCAGCAAGCAAAAGAATCACCCACAAAGATATCAAATTACACCAAAAATTCATATAAATACGGACAAACAATATCAGACAAAACAAAATCTCTGAAAAGTGAAGACATAATACCTTCATGAAACTTTGAATTAAGCATCACTGAAATGAGGACAAAATTGGAAGCAGCGGATATGTGGTTCTACAGAAGGATGCTGCGGATATCGTGAACTGAGCATGCAAGCAACCATGAGGTGTTGGAAAGAATGGCAACAAAAAGGAAATTAATACTGAGCATCAAGAAGAGACAACTGAAGTTCCTGGGACACGCAATGAGAAAGGAGAGCTTGGAGAACCTGATACTGACTGGCCAGATAGAAGGAAAGAGAGACAGAGGAAGGCAGCGGATAGCATATTTGCAGGGCCTGATCGGGTGGATGACGGAACGGGGTTGCCAGGAGTAAACATACTAAGAGCCACAAGGGATAGGGAGACGTGGAGAACCATGATCGCCTACGTCCTGAAGGGACAGGGCACATAGAAGAAGAAGAAACAAGTTAAGTGAAACGAGTTAAGTTATATTGAGAGAGACAAATCCAATTCCGCTAACAAGGTTTCAGCATAAGAGGAATTTACAATGTATCTCACACAATTTGCCCTCAGAAAAGGCTATACAGAATTAACTCCGCCCTGCAACAGATAACCGGGAACTGATTAAAGATTTAATTTTATCGTTCAACCAGCGATAAGCTCGAGGCTGCATTTTATCGACATTTACGGACGAATATATGAAATTAAATCCGAATACGAATGGTTTAAAAATATCCTTCATATGATTAGTTTGGCTTGGGTTGGAGGATCACATTGGCATTATAAGCTATGCAGGGAGTCAAATAAATTTAACATGTTGTCACGTATTTACGACAGTGTAGAAATAGGAGTTTCGTTTTATCCGATGGCCATGGCGACAGCGTATAACAATCAAAGCACATTAGTGAAATTGCATGTTTACTTGATAAATAATGATACAGACCTTGATGTAACTCGTGATGATTCATTTCATCTGGGAAAATTAGATGCAGTCTATTTACGGCTTTCTCTGATCACTGAATAAAGATTAAATGGCTGCAAATCAATTATCTTTATCATTTTTAATGTGCTGACTCCTCTCAAACCGCAGGTGATCATAGCTCTCCTCAATTTCCTATAGCTCTTAATATACTTTTTTTAGTTGTCCTCTCTGTTAAAATAAAAACCGTTATATATATATATATCCTGTCAGGCTCTTGGAGAGAGAGAGAGAGAGAGAGAGAGAGAGAGAGAGAGAGAGAACAGCGAGGCAGAGTCGGCTCATTACATTTTTTTGCTACCAGTTATGAAATCTCATGCCACGTGTTTGCACTTTAATAGTGTCTTATTTTATTTTTGCAATAATTATGTCGAGCAGTGAAGAACACACACACACGTCTCTCTATCTATCTATCTATCTATCTATCTATATATATATATATAAGCGAGTTATTACGCGACCTAGGTTTCTACCCTGTGGTGTCTTTAGGCGACACCACAGGGTAGAAACCTAGGTCGCATAATAACTCGTTTACAAATGAAAAATATTCAAAAGTTCTACAATATAATTGCATTGAACACTTTTTAATACAAATGTGAACACTTTTTAATACAAATGTGCACTGGTCTAATTTTATTATGACCAAAAACGAAGTAATTAAACATTCAATATATATATATATATATATATAAGATACTCAATAGTAGGTATTTCAATATGTTGCCGTTAGACGAAAGACGGCATATCGATAATGATATATTGCCGTCATTTTTGACAGCAGAGGCCCACCCACTCGTTTCTCCTAAATCCTGTTCCGCCATTTATTTATTCAAAGCTCTCTAAGTATCTTATGCGTTGATTTTCCTTGGTCCTCTTGCTTTCAACCTGTTCTGTGGGTATCAGATTTTCCAAGCCCTCTTTCCTCACTATGTGCCCTAAAAATCCCAACGTTAAGTACAAGTTATTTGTTTTGATTTTCTCTAAAATTTCATTGCTCACATGTTCGATTTATAGTAACCTCAACATCCTTCTGTAGAACAATGTTTCTGTTGCTTCAAGTCTCTTCATCTTTGACGAGATGAAGAAAGATTCACTGCCCTTTATTCAACTTGTATAACAAAACACAGGACTAGAAGTCCTGCCATTATTCGTCATTGGCGACCTGTTAATATAAGATATGCAGATGACCCAGTGCTGGTAGACACAGAAAGGAAAATACAGGACCTCCTACAGCAAGGGAACGCGAGAAGAAAGGACTAACACTACAAGAAAACGAAATGCGTGATCATTAGCAGAAAGAGAAGCCCAAAAGGTCAACTGCAGGTCAGAGATACTAAAATCAAGTTGGTGCATAAATTTAAATACCTGGAAAGTGTTCTGACAGAAGACGGAAAATGCGACCTTTATAGATTTATATCCGGTATAATATATCCAATAGTTTCGTTTAACAACATGATGGAAAAATTTGTGAATGATATGTTTAAAAAAACACCTTACTGACACATGCAGGCTTGTCATGTGACTTCAGTACACGTCAAGGTTTGCAGCTTTGACCACGAAACGTATATTAACTACCAGATCACAATGAGCAAAGTGTGGCGATACATCTGTAATCATGGAATATTCGTTTGTCACTAACTTTCGTCTATCCTTCGAATAAAGAGGATAGTTGTACATAAAAAAGAGGATATTTATTTTGCATAAATTAAAAAAATGTGGTACATGGCTGAAGGTGGGTAGGTTGAGGTTGGTCCACACTGTCTATTCTATACCAAGCTAATCACATTCTCGACCCAATCATTCATTACATTTTTTTTTATTCGCCACAAAAACTCGTCCATCATCTTACAATCCTACATATACCATAATACCACGTATCGCAGGGGGAACCTAAAAAGGGGAACAAAACCTATGTCATAAAAATTTTATTTATGTACAACTAGCAGCATAGCCCGGCGTTGCTCGGGTGTAATGAAAGCTTTAAAACTAATCCATGGTCCTGGAGCTCAGACTCTTTAGACGTTGGCACGAAAAACTAAAAAGCAATAGTTGTTTCCAGTTAAAGCGAAACCGTAGACTGAAAGAAAAATGAATGGATGTAAGTCAAATTTTGATTTCCTGGTATCGATATAAAATTTTCTGCACTATTTTAAGAACTGTAACCTTGAAACTTCTGAATATCGTTTCTTATGTTTTTGTTTATGAGTGTATCAAATTTGATTAAAATCGAACCACTCCTTCTATAACTCAATTTTTCGATAATTGATTTTCGATATTTATCAGGGATACCTCGACACTAAACTTGGCTAAGAACACTCGCAGACGCTTATAGTACAACTGTGTAAATTTTCAAGAAAATCGGTTCAGCCGTTTCAGAGTCTATAGGTAACGGACACACACACACACACACACACACACACACACAGACAAAGTTCCATTCACAAATAAGTTTAGATATATTACAAAAATATATTAAAAAAATTAATGATATGAAAAATGAGAGTGGGAAATGAATAATCCAAAAACAAACTAAAATATAACAAAATATTCAAACTAAAATTAAACATGTTAATAATACTTGTCCACTCCACAAAAATTCCAAGTGGCTGCTGTATTCCGCCAAACGGCGAAATGAAGTAGCACACTCTCTAACAGAGAAAGGATAAAATAAATAATGGAATTGAAAAATCAAAGATTGACCTAGTCAGTATAAAAAAGTGAGACCAAAAACAAACTGGGAGGTTGGGAATCTCGACTTGGATCATAACAAAAGAGAAAACCCGGAACATACTAGGAACAACATTTACTCAGTACAACTGCATTCGAAGACATTCGAACCTCAACTCTTCTTTCCCACATTTTTTCCTATTCTTTTATCTCGTCTCGTCTCATCGGTGCTTCTACTGCGCTCGCGCAAACACGCTTAACAGAGGCCGGTGATCTTAGAATACAACCTGATTATTGGCTTTTCCCCCTTAGTTTGACCAAAACATGACATACTTTTAAAGTACAATTTCATCTCTCCAAGAATAAACAATTTACTTTTTCACCGATCAGTTTTTGAGCTTCACAACAAATTTGTTTTATCACCTTGCTATTAATTATTCTGACGTTCTTTTTGTAAAGTAGAGAGATCTTCAAAAATGTTCTAGATCAAAACATCCTTAGACAGAGAGGATAAAATAAATAATGGAATTGAAAAATCAAAGACTGACCCAGTCAATATGAAAAAGTGGGACTAAAAACATACTGGGAGGTTTGGAATCTCGACTTGGATCTTAACAAAAGAGAAAGCCGGGAACATACTAGGAACAACATTTACTCACATTAACTAGATACACAAAAGAAGTCTAACTTGACCAGGGGAGGGTTTGCAGGAAACCGCTCCGTTGTGCCGACGGATCCGTCAGTCCAACTGAAGAGCTCCGGAAACGCGACTCCTTTCCAGGCGCCTAACTGCAAGCTGGAAGACGTTGCAATTAATTTTGGCCACCATCACCTTCTCATACCAATCAAATGCCTTCTGTACCACCTCAATGTTGCCCCAGGACGACACGAAAATGGATAGGTTATCGGCGTACGCAGAAACCCTGGCTCGAACCCCACCAGAGACAGCGATTATGTGTAGGGCTGGACTGCACGCTCTGTTCCTCAGCCAACGAAGGAGGGGTTCCAACGCCAAAGCGTAAAGTAGGGGCGACAGTGGGCAACCCTGATGAACCGACTGAGACAGCGCAAAAGCGCCCGACCGCTTTCCGTTTACCTTTACCACAACACGGGGTGATCCACTTGCGAAGTCAGGCTTGAATCAAGTGGCCTTCAGGACAGTATCCAGATATCGATGGTCAACCCTATCAAATGTTTTCTAAATTGATCATCACGGCCTGTTCGTTGTCTTTTATACCCTCTATGATCGTGCGGACCAGGTGCAGGTTTTCTGAATTGTTCGACCTTTCACAGCACAGGTCCTAACAGAACCTCGGCAACTAACTGCAAACGTTCGTCAGAATCTTAAACTCTGCAAATTTTGAATAACCCCAAAAAACTAAAAATTGACAAAATATTCAAGCTAAAAACCTCGCGAGAGATAAAGTATGGTCCAGTTTACAAGACTGATAGACTGAGTTACTTTCTAATCAACTCTTAGCCTAGAAGGACGAAGTTGACTCATATCTTTCCCAAGTGTATTTGCGCGTAAATGAATATAAATCCAACTGTAACTCGAACTCTGCTCTCCGATTAACAATTCGATTACACCATCCACACATTCATTACAACACCTGATATTCCCAAGCAGTCAGCCAACTAAGTAATGACCATTTTTCCGTTTGCCGCTTTTACAATCATTAATTTAATAATTATTATTCTTGGGAGTTCTACGACTAAGATACCCGCGAAAATTGCATCGTTAAGTATTTGAGCTTAACAACTTTAATAAAATGTTTCAATAACAACCATAAGTATGAATGTATGTCATGCTTTTAAGTAATAAGAGGGTACAAATGAATAGATTTGAAATTGACAAGTGATTCTATTTCCCTTAAATAGCCGACAACGTTATCGCTTCCATCTTTCCTCTCCGAAACCAAATACCGTCGCTGCTATGTCTTTTTCCGCGATCAGAACAGAACAATCAATTTTTTTTAGGGATTAATCTGTAAAACTTGAAGAAAAAAACCATTCTAGCAACGACGTTTTCCGTTTCGTCATTTGAAACTACAAGCGATACTTACACTCGGACAGGATAGGCTATTGTTGCACTGATTTTGGATACAAATCCATTCGCCAGCGATACAGCTACAAACTTCACAAGGAGTCTTTTGCCAGTTATCACCTTCCTGGAAAATAAATAAATAAATAAATAGTAGAAAAGCAGACGGCGAAAGAACGATAGAGAGAAAAAAAATCTTGCTCCTAATATATAGAAGATCGCGTAATCTGCAAAAGAGAAATTCACCATTTTTTTTTTTCATAATTTTCTCTAGTGATTTATCATAGTTCAAATGTCGTGTCGTCGCTTACCTGAAATATTTGTTCTCCTTGTTTACAAGTAAACGCAGAACATTGCGGACAACATTCACCTTCTAGTAACTCAATCTGACCCTGAAAAGGAAAAGGTTTTAAAAGTTATAAGACTAAACATTTTTAGTTGAATAAAAATGTAATTGCAATTAATACTCACGTCTATTAAAATTTCGAATTTCTTAAGTTGACAATAACAATGATTAGAGGCCATATCAAAAGTATTAGAAAAAGTCCCATAGAGAATAAACGGCAGGAAACTGGTTTTCCGTTGGAAAGTTTATAACCACAAGTTAAAAGTATATAAGCAAAAACAATGAAAAGCAAAATCAGTAAAGAGACAAGAGCGTGGGATTAGCCCAATTATCTGGCAAAGAACTTCTGCTAACGACCGCTCGATAGCGTTGGTAAAGTAGTATATAAGGGTGCAGAAGTTTGATTCTTTTCTTCTTTCGTCAGAGTAGACGCGTCTCGTTCACCTCTAGGGAACCTTTGGCCTTGAGCGAATGTCGCACTGTGCAGAACGCACAATACGCTAAACTAATTTGATTGCACAAAAGTATATAATTATTTTTGATAAAATTCATAGCAAGGTCTGTAATATCATCGGTTTTAACCTGGCATCTCGACTTCAGTCACTTTCTCACGGACGTGACGTGACGTAGCTTCCCTCTGTCTTCTCTATAAATATTTTCATGGCAATGGCTCTGACGAGCTTTTTTCCTGGTTCTCTGAATACATGAATTTATGTGTGATATTGGATTGGCGGGATGTTCGTTGTGGTGCAGTGGATATCGGCTCGGAACGATAAATCGGGGAGCCAAGTTCGAATTCCAGATAAATTCCTTGCATTCACTTACGCGCAAATACCCTTGGGAAAGGTATTAATCCGTCTCTTCCTTCCAGTTATGGGTTAAATAACAAGACAGATTGGATTCTATAGCCTTGGTCGGCAACCAGTCTATCGCAGAAAGCAATGGCAACCTACTACGGGATAATATTCTGCCCAGTCAGTCATGTCTCTTTCGAGACATGATCGCCCAAGAGTGTATCACGTATGGCACTTGACTGACTGATTGGATTGACATCTTGGTCCCACCCGTTAAAATAGCTAAATGAAACCGCCACTTTTAATCCAAGTTTCTTTTCTCGCACATCTCACCTGTGGATCTTCCTTCCGTTTACTTGCTTCCCTGAAAACTACTAACTTCGAAAATTTAAAGGCAATATCAATCGCCATCTTCTGTCTTGAAGCCCGTTTATCTTTTGTCCTTTCCGCGATCTCCTCTGTTCTCAATGTTCTCATTCACTTCTTGCAAACCCCTGCGTACCAGTGGCATTTCCATCCTGCTTGGGGTGAAATGATTAAAAGAAAAAAAAAACAGAAGATAAAGCAATTTTCTGAAATGTAAGTCTTCCACAATAATTCATAGAAATTTTACACACAGCCACATAAAAAAAAGTACACACCTTCATCGACTCGTTTTGTATTACTTAAATTTTACGCAATCAGTAAAATATATTGTTTTGAAATTAATGTAATTGTGCATAATTTTTTTACGCTCTTCTTCGATCTGTTCACTATCGTTTTCAATTAAATGTACCTCAACGGACCAAACCAGTGGAAGAGAGCAGCGCCAGTTGGACTGTCGTAACCAAAGCGGACCTTAATAGATCAAGCATTCGACTGCCCAACGCAACCAGATTTGTCTGATCACGACTGTCTCAATCACATTTGAGCAGCAAGTTACGTGCTTCTAACAAAGAATGTGGGATTCTCCGTTGCGCAGTTGTCCATAAAAATCAAATTCACGCAAATGGTCTCGTTAAATCCGTATCACCTCCGCTGGGATGGTCACGTGTCCAGAATGCGTTCCACTTGACACACACGTATCATGCTGTTTAGAGAACTCACCAGCAGCAAGAAGCTACACGGAGGCACAAAACGATGCTTTAAGGATCAATTGAAGACATCCCGACACAGCCCATCATCAACCCTGAGACCGGGAAATCGTTGCTACAAATTGGCCTTTCTGGCAGAGAACCATCCTAGAGAGAAGACGAGACTCGAGTCCAACATGAGAATCTGTGACGTGCTTTCAGAAGGACCCGACTCACCCAGCCGCGTCTACCACTCACACTTCTGTTGCTCCTTCGCACAATTTTTCAGTTGTAGGTTAACCCTTCAGTCATCTCCGCTATTGCCACCAGAGGTGGGGGTAGTGAATGAAAGAGGATGACGATCTCGATGCCAGCAGCTGTCGACGCCACCTCAACAAAAGTATAATGGCGTGAAAAAAGAAAAAAAACGTATCATTTTTAACACACTTTTTGAATGAATCATAACTTTGAAAGAAACAACAAAGTCTGTAAAAAAGTTTAACTTAAAAAAGATGAGTGAAAAAAAAAAACCCAGAAACGACTAATAATGTGAGGGACCAGAAAATAAAATTAAAATCAATGAAATTATGAATGAAGTAAAAAGAGTATATAATTGCTTTCCTGACGGCTACAACCTCCAGGAATTTAAATGCAATGTCAATACCTATCTCTTATACACTTGACACCAATTCTTTCTACATCACCTTGTATATCTTGTTCTTTTCCTTTCTCTCTACCTTCGCAACTGTCTTTTCACCTGTTCCCATCCTTCTCTTGCCCTTTCTCTGACACCCCCGCTAACTGGTTCGTCTTTCTCTTCACTCTCCTCCTGTCTAAACTTTTACTCTTATGTAGCCCCTTACGTATCAGTGGCAGTACTGCCTTGCCTGGAGTGAAACGATTAAAAAAGGAAAAAACCGAAAGGCTGGTTAAGACACGTGACATCGCAGAGATACTCCATTCATATACCCAACATGAGTGTTGAAAGGTATCTGAAAACACTTAGATACGTGAGTCGCCACGATGTTTTGATAACTTCTCGCTATTTAAAAAGGAAAAAAATCAAAATGGACCACATTTTCATTTTTTCTATGCTCAAACGCAACAAAACGCCCCATTAAAAAAAAAGATGATATAGTTTGGCTGGGATTAAATTTGCTATACCAGACACCTTTGTATTATCACTTATTTCAATCCGGACGAAATTTTCTTCATGGAAAGACTTCAATTTTCTGGAAACCTGTAAAAATTGCTGAGAACAGTTTAAATAAGTCTTGTTCTGAAAGGCAGAAGCTGTCTCAAGGATGGCGAAAGATAGTGGAACATGTTGTGGAGGAATATCCTGTCCTACCCCGGAATGGGTATGGCCCGGTCATAAAAGACCTAGACGAGAACGAACTAGAGAGCACTCGAAAGAGATCGAGTGTGTTCGTGGCTATACGAGAGTCTTCATCATTACATGGGAGTGATCAATATTATTCGTCATTATACCAGAGTCGACAGCCATCGGCCTTAGACGAGAGTTAGACGTCACTAGACGGAAGCCTACTTCTCAAGACGGACGCATACGTCCTATACAGAGACATTGCCTTCTTAATTGTTATTCGTGTTAACTGTTCGTTGGGTGTATTTCTATTTGGTTTATTGTACTGAGGTATAATACATCTCTAATTATATATATTCAGTGTTAAGAGTTATTCCTTGCACTATTCTTTCTGTTTATCCCCTCCCGAGATACAACAGAACAAAATGGCACTGTTTGAATGAATCTGTGTAAAACATATAAAGATTGTCTTTGAAAGTTATTTATTAAGAAAAAAAAAGAAACTAACAAAAATTGGTCCCGATTTAATACTAAGTTAATAAAAAAGATGACTGTAAAAAAAAACAATACAAAAATAAGAAATACGCAATAAAGAAGTCAAACTTTAAAAAAAAACGGAAAAGCAGTAACGAAAAAGAGTAAAAAACATAGAGCAAAATGTATAAGAAAAGAAAGAATACAAAAAAAGAGAGGGTCACATAAAAGGTCAACTGAATTGAAAGAGTAGAAAAAGATAAAGGGGGGGGGAAGAGCAAGCGTGAAAATAGGATAGAGAAGGAAAAACGAGCAAACCAACGCATTTCTTTTAAAGAAATACACAAAGATAAAAGTGGAAGAAACTATTTTGAATTATAAAAAAAAAAGGGGGGGGGGGGCGAAGTAAATGGATGTAACAAAAGATTTGGTAAAAATCCAAAACCGCACAACAAATTCAATTTTAGTTTCTTATTCCGACTTCTGCTTTCCGTTCGTTGTCGAGACAGAGGCTATCATTTTCATGAGCTATTTTCAGAAATAACTTTTATTCCTTGTTATCTAGTCGACGAGAAGCGAATTTGGCAAAAATACAGGTGAAAGTGGGTAACACAGTATACACTATAATCATAAAAAGTGGAATACTTTTCATGACCAAATTTAATACTTTGACACCTTATACTAATTTGATACATAGAGTCTTAAGCAACATTGTTTTAATCAAATTAAAGTGGACATTTTTTAAATACTCTAGGGTTTGATTTTGAATTTTTAATCATAGATATTTAGAGAAATGTTTATCTGATATGTCACAAGTTGTTGAGGCGTAACAAAAATCTATGGTAACACAAATTAACTAGGCAGGACGCCTTAACTTTAAAAAAAATCATTGTCTATCTTGTTAGACTGGCTTCGGGCGGAGAGGAACCCAGTTAAGACTGACCTTTGGCATAGTGTCACATCCCGCTCTTTGTGGGGAGAGCTCGGCTAAATCCCTATATTTCTGCGCTTTTGTGCTTATACATGTTTGTGTAGACATGATTACAAGAGGCGCTAATATGTGTGTTTCATGCTGTAGCTTTGTTAAAGTTATATTATGAATACGATTTGATTTCTTTAAGAAATTATAGCATATTATATAGATTTATATCATGAGAGTTCTTTCATGTTGAATATTCAGTTTGTTGTTTTTGTTTAGCATCATATCAACACCTATATGAGTTATTTTATGCCGAAATTTAAATATTTTGAACAATTTTATAGCTTGAACTATTTTGAATGCAATTATATACCTTCAAATACAAATAAAATGTATTGATGTTAATTCAACTATAAATATGCTATTGTTAGTAATTTTAATATAAAAATAAATTGCTGACATTTTTACTACAAAATGTTGTTTTATACTTTCATAATCTATTTGCCTATAACTTGAACCCTAACAGGTGCTATTACCTCGGGTAAGGGTAAACTTAAGGACAGCAATTAAGCTCCTTAAAATCCCCAGATCAAAGGCCTTACTGCCGGATGTAGTTTATTATCACACCAACGATTAGATAAACAAGAAATTATAATTTAGTGTATCGAGGCAGCAAATAATTTTCTAAACATATGCTGTTAAATATAAGAGACAATGAATGTCTATTATGTTTAATTATGAGCCGTTCTAAACGTCATATTTTGGCTTTAATTTCAGTTGAAAATAAAGACAAAAATTCTCCAACATTTGGATATTTTTTTATTAATTTGGTTCTAAGCTTTCGGCTCACATGAGCCATCTTCAGAGAGGTTATTTACACGGTAATACAATAACATCCACCATCACCTACGATTTTATAGCGGAGTTTTATGTCAACACAAAATAAAATCGTTGGAGAATTTTTGTCTTTATGAATCCACGTTTTCTCCTTCTGTTATTGGTTTAGTAAGATTTGTCACTAAAACCATTATTATATAAAAATAAACACATGAAATTACGTACAAAATATTTAATTGAAGCCATAAAATTGTCTTAAAATTTTTAGATTTCAGCATTGAATTAGCTATAGAGGTTGAATCGGAAAAGACGCACAGAGGTAAGTCTTCAGTAGTGCGTTCTGTTTTTATTACTAGTTTTGGATTATTACACGTTAACTCCCCCCCCCCAGTAATCTCTGACCTGCTTCTGAAGATAACAAGTTCTCAGACCAATAGCAACACTAAAAAAAAAAATGATCAGTGTTACAGTTAAGTTAAAAAAACATTAGAAACTAAAAGACTCTAGAATATCTTGTATCATCGTTCAGATTGTTGTCCTCGTCTTCATTGTCTTATTCGCGAAGTTTCGTCCTTTCTACGTTCCGGTCTTATTCAGGTGATGTTTGTTGAAATTTAGAATCTAACTATTTATTTACATTGTTCAAATTCCACGAGCCATACGTTTAAATATTTCAACATTAGTCAATTCTTCTCTCTCTGTCTCTCTCTCTTTCTCTCTCTCTCACCACTATTAGTCAATTCTTCTCACTCTCTCTAAACTATTAGTCAATTCTTCTCTCTCTCTCTCTCCACTATTGGTCAATTCTTCTCTCTCTCTCTCTCTCTCTCTCTCTCTCTCTCTCTCTCTCACTATTAGTCAATTCCTCTCTCTCTCTCTCTCTCTCTCTCTCTCTCTCTCTCTAGGCCAGGGATTGAGCTTACAACTTTTGGCTCAAGTCATTTTTAAACCTGTCAATACAGCCAAACCCGCTTCATAAATTAAAAAAGTGGAAATAATTGTCTCTGAGACTAGAAAATATGTTAGCTATGAAAAATTGATTTGTATTAAGTGATACACATGGCATTTACACACATGCCGAACGTCTTCAGTTGGTATAATGAAATGCCAAAGTGAGTAAGGGAGAAGCGGCAAGAAGGCAGATATTAATTAGGGTAAGCAGAAAAGTGCATTTTCTAAAATGACTGCAATTGGGTTTACAGTTATGTAATGCCATTATCGGATTCCATCTCAACATGCTTTCTCTCAACATGCTTTTTCATTCAAGGCAGAGTTATGGCAATTTGAATACAGTCAGATGAAGATATTGGCAAGGCTTCCAATACAGTATAATTGCCAGGAAATTAAAAATCGAAAAACGCAAAAATATGCACTAAGGCGAGTCTTCAGGGATGTGTTCTGGTTTCATTGCTGCTTTAAGAATTTTACGCATCGTACTCACTTCGCCGATAACCCGATCTACTTCTGAAAAAGAAGCTCTCACAATAATTTATATATTCTTTAAAATTCGTATCTTAGTTTTAAGAAAATAGCATAAATTTAATCGTAAAAAATATTGAGTACTTAAAATTGATTTTAGACTGGATTTTAATACCAATTTTCGACATCGAAAATTAACTTTGATGTCGTGGAACAAAAATTTCAATTCTTCTTCAAATAAAGTATCTATGATAGAAATGCAGGGTGTAGCAGAAATACCACCCACATATTGGTAAGAATGACAATGGTGTAATCATCGAACTAATGTCCTACCATTATATGGAAAATATTTCAGCCGAATACTAAGAATCGTCGAAAAATTAGTTAATTTAATAACCAGATTTAAATAAAAAGTAACTATATCAAATATATTATGAACTACATTCCTTGAATACATATCAATTACGATTCAAAAGATCAAATGGGTATCGAGTTATCTTTCCTTGCTCATATATGACGAAAACACTGCTCATGTTACAAGTACCACAAAAAAAAGCTGAAGTATGAATAACAATTTCACATTAATTACAAGAGCAAAAGTATATTTCGAATATTTAAGACAGTATCAGTCAGTCAGTTAAGTGCCATACGTGATACACTCTTGGGCGATCATGTCTCGAAAGAGACATGACTGACTGGGCAGAAGATTATCCCGCAGTAGGTTGCCATTGCTTTCTGCTGTAGACTGGTTGCCGACCAAGGCTATAGAACCCAATCAGTCCTGTTATTTAACCCATAACTGGAAGGAATAGACGGATTAATACCTTTCCCAAGGGTATTTGTGCGTAAGTGAATGCAATTAATTCAGCTGGAATTCAAACTCGGCTCCCCGATTTCTCGTTCCGAGCCGATATCCACTGGACCACAATCACATAACCGGAAATACACGCTATTAACAAGTATTATTTTTCTCCATTAGTTCCTTAGTACGTACGTTGACGCACTGCCAATATCTCATAAATAAGATATGAGAGAGAGGGAGACAGACAGACAGAGAAAGAGAGAGAATAAAGTAAAACACAAACAGACCGTGAAATTTTCACGAGTATTCAGTTAAGTGCCATACGTGATACACACTTGGGCGATCATGTCTCGAAAGAGACATGACTGACTGGGCAGATGATTATCCCGCAGTAGGTTGCCATTGCTTTCTGCAGTAGACTGGTTACCGGCCAAGGCTATAGAACCCAATCGGTCCTGCTATTTAACCCATAACTGGAAGGAAGAGGCGGATTTTTACTTTTTCCAAGGGTATTTGCGCGTAAGTGAATACAATGGATTCAACTGAAATTCGAACTCGGCTCCCCGGTTTCTCGTTCCGAGCCGATATCCACTGCACCACAACGCACATAATGAACTTAAAAAGAAATGTGTGAATCCTACAAAAGGGACGAAAAGAGGATACTCACCGTTGGGCAAACTAAAGACGGACACTGGACAGGAAAGCACTTTACTCTTCCATTTTGACAAAAGCATTTTGTGCAAGGAATTGGATTCCAACTGGAACCTTCAGGGTGATATTTGCTATCGTAAAAACAAGAATCTAAAAGGAAAAAATACCATTATAATATATAAATCACCATCATTGGCTCAATACAATATTCTTGCCTCGATTTTGTTTAGCGGCATATCAACGCTTCTATGAGTTATTTAATACCGAAATCTCAATAGTTTTAACACAATTTCATGGGTTCAACTACAATCAAAATTTATTTTTGGTAATTTTATTCTATAAAATATATTGCTGGCATTTTCACTATGAAACTGTATTTTTATAGATAGTGTACCGCCAAACAAAAGCAAAATACTATTTGTCCATAGCTGGGACCCTAACAAGTGCTAACAGCCTGAGTTACAGTGAACTTTGGAATAACAGCAATTAAGAGGTGGTTCCACGCTCTTCAAATTTCCCTATCAAAGGACTTGCTGCTGGATGTCAGCCTCGATTTCGGCTTGTAATAGAATAAGCTTTTAACCCGCTCTGGTGTTTGAAATGATTGTATATTTCCCTCTTGTGTCACTGATCCGTTTTCAAACCCGGATTTAGTTGAGTTTCATAGGTTTGTTTTCAAGAAAGTTACAATTGGAACTCTCATTTAGATCACAATTGTGTTGTACCAATCGTCTTACGCGTCACTTAGCCTTTTAAGTATAACTACGAATCATTATTACTCTTTCCTGATGTGGAATAACTGTAAGCAGCAGCAGTGTCATCATCACGCAGATTTCTTTAAGGTTCCTAATTCTAGACTCAGGATTGTCCAACGCGACAAAAGTCTACTGGTTTAAAGCGTTGGTCCGTGGATTTCTATGTCAAAGTAATTGTGAGTTTAATCCTTAAGTCGTGTAGGTCAGACTCAGAAGTTAAATATATTAATAGATATAAACTGCAGAAGAAATTTGAATTTCCCTGAACGTTTTCCGGATCGATAAGCACCTGAAAAAGGACGATGGGCCCAACAGCCCAAACATTGTGATAGCAACAACCAAGATGAAGACAATAGTCCGAGAGTGAACTATTATTTTAAACATTAGTCACTCATACGAGAATAACTTACATGCATTTTTTAGTGTGTAATACTTACACAAGTGATCGGTCGTTCATAAATTGTCATCACGGCATTCCAAAACTCCATTTAACTATTATTTTAATTAGGTTTCTTCGTTTGCACTCATACTATTTTTTCACCTCGGTGCGAAAGATCCCGACGCTCAGAACATAAAATTCCAGCTCGTCAGAGAAACCATCACTTTAAAAAGGTACGCCAAAATCAATATTTCTAGTCAGGGAGTAAACTTACTTTTGATTTGCACGCATTTGGGGCAGCACTCTCCTGTAACTTGGTTCAAAGTCTCCTCTGGCAAACAGCGCACAGTCGGACATTTTCTGTTACTGCAGTCTACGTGACCCCATTTACAATGACATGTTGTGCAAGGAGGGACATTCCACACAGCATTGTTCTGTCAAGTAAAAAAAAAAGCAATAAAATACTGATGAAGAGAAATAAGACCAAATAAAACTTACTCAACTATTGATGAAACGTATCGATAGAAGTTTAAAAAACTCCAATGAAATTAGGATTTTTTGTGCCGGAACTTATAGTGATTTTCTAAGCGCAGCTTAGATGTGGCACAAGGCCGAAAGTATGGGACACCCAGTGAGGACCGAACTCACTACTATTGTAATGGTTCTAGCGAGACAAGCTTGCTAACCATTACACCACCTCGAGGTTCCCCTTATAAAGCAACTTATGTAGGATTATAAGCATCCTATTGGGCCATCTTGACAAGATATATTAACTGAATAGGTCTTTAAAAGGTTTCCTTTCATATAATTTCTTTTCTATTACTTGCTTTTATGCAGTCTTTTATTCACTCTAATTACAAACAACCCTTTCATGATGACGACAAACATGCTACTTATCAAACAATGCCGTAGAAACTCTTTAATCGACATCACTCAAAACTATCAAATCTTTACTAATCTTAGACAGATACTCGTCAAAACAATTGACTAACAAAAGAAATTATAATTAGCAATCAGAAAGTTCAATAAAAAAAAACAATTTAGACAGCATACGTGCTTAGTTTCTCGGGGGAGGGGGAATTAGCTTCACAGACAGTTTGATTTTAATAGACGCAGAGAACACAATGTGTTCATTTACATAGGATAATTAACCAATCAGAATGTTCTATTTAGTTTCAGTTACGTGCCATACGTGGTACACGCTTTGGCGAGCATGTCTCGAATGACTATCCGGACAAAAGATTTTCCCGCAGTAGGTTGCCATTACTTTCTGCGGTAGACTGGCTGACAACCTGGGAGCCAGTAGCTAATTCTAAAAACTGGATAAAAAGTGAGCCAACAGTAGAAACTTCACTCTAATTACTGAATTGATATCGAGGCAAGTTCAAAGAAACTCAAATAATCATCACACGCAAAACACCATCTAAATACACAGACACCATCCTATAATTGGCTGGCTGTCTTCCCTTCCTTCCGACACGAGTTACATAAACTTCATTTTCATTCTTTGCTATAGAAAACTAAAAACTTTTTCAAATTCGGTGAGCGAACAGAGGTTAACAGAATATTTGTCATCACCTAAATTATAAATCTTCTAGCCCTGCGAGATGCAGAACAAACTAAAATAATAAGAGAAAATAAATGGAACTACAGATACGGAAGGGAGGCAACTGGCTAGTGCTTGAAGAGAAGCAATTCAGACATCGATCCTGTCTGCACAAGCATCGAAAGTACAAATAAAATCACTACCTTAACAGATACCAGATTCGTCTGCCCTATTTTTCAGGCTCGCAAATTAATTTAAAAAAAGTAGTAACAAGTCTGAATTCATCCTTTTTATATCATGGCTACAAACTAAAATAAGTTAATGCTAATTTCAACATCATTTATTCATTTTCATTTTTATTTTTTGTTTTCAGGCAGTGAATTGTATCAGTTGGCGTCCTCCATAGTTTACCTAGACTTTTCGGATAACCTGATGAATATTTATAACTCTTAAATTTAAAAGTTTTTAACATATAATATTTTTGTTCTTATATATAAATACCTCTTACAAATAACAAATGCACTTACAAATGCACTTGCTCAGAGGGCGAAAGGCGTCAGTTAAGATAAGTTTTTCTTTTGGCTTTATTCATAATGGTTATAGCATTCAACTCATGGGAGCAGTAGTAGTAATGATAGTAGTAGTAGTAGTAGTAGTAATTGTGATGGTAGTGGTAATAGCGATAGTAGCAGTGGTAGTGGTTTAGTCATTTCTAATTTTAATTTTCGAAGTATATACAACCTTACATGAAGGACTGGCGCAATTTCTTCTGATACATTTTTTTTTTTTCGTTAGTCAATAATTTAAGTGCCATACATGATACACGCTTGGGTGAATATGTCTGTTTCAATCCATGACTAACAAGATTGATTGTCCCGCAGCAGGTTGCCATTTCTTTCCGCGGTAGACTGGTAGCCAGCCAAGGCTATAGAACTCAATCTGTCCTATTTAACCCATGGTGAAGGGAGAAGAGATTGATACATACCTTTCTCAATACATACCTTTCTACTGATATCCGTTACATCTATTCGTTGTACTTAGCTAAGTTAAATTAGTAACATCAAGTGAGGTATCTAAACTTATTTATAAATGGAACTTTGTCTGTCTGTATGTATGCGTCCGTTACCTACAGGCACCGAAACGGCTGACCCGATTTTCTTGAAAATTGACACAGTTGTACTATAAGTGTTCTTAGCTAGGTTTTGTGTCGAGGTACCCCCGATAAATATCGAAAATCGATAACCGAAAAAATCGGAGGAGTGGTCCAATTTTAATCAAATTTGATACGCTCATAGACAAAGATATAAGAAACGATATTCAGAAATTTCAAGGTTGCAGTTCTTACAATAATGCAGAAAATCGATTATATATATATATATATATATATATATATATATATAAGGCAAGATGTTTGTGTGTGTGTGTCTGTTTACTTGTCTGTATGTCCTTTATACAAATCCACAATTTTTATTTGATTCTCACCAAACTTCACACAAATATTCTTTAGGCTGAGTCTGAGCTCCAGGACCATGGATTAGTTTTAAAGCTTTCATTACACCCGATCAACGCCGGGCTATACTGCTAGTAAAATCTAATTCAAACTGTGTATTATTTTCCCATGCGGTGTTCATTCGTTTTCCAGATAAAAAATATTTTCTGACAATTATATTTTTCGAAAATAACTTTTAGAATTGTCTAACGGACAATCTTTCTTTTTTTTACCTCAAAAAAATGTCCATCTTGTTGGCAAGAATAGCGCGTATCTTTGCACACGGGGCAGCAGGTTCCTGTCAAAAATATAAATCTTTTCCCCTGAAAATAAAAAAAAATATAAAAAGACAAATATAATTCCTCTTACTATACATTGACCGAAAGAGAGAAAAAGAAATTATATCCAAACAATGGAGAGAAAAAAAAGACATGCAATAATGCTGGATTGAATGTGACAAAAAGCCAAAACTCGAATGAACTTCATTTTATTTATTATTAATATTACATAACTTTTCACATGAGTAGATTTTATTTTACGACTAATGTTCACCCTATACAAACCGCAAAAGCCACTCGAGATCGAGAGATACTGAAATATTTTTGTTGTATAAGCGGTAAGAATAATAGGTAAGAGATGCAATTTATAGGGATATGAGGGAAAATATCAGTTAACTCGAGAATCGAATAGGTTAAGATTGTATTAGTCAGGGAATCATCTTGTGAATCCATTCCATAAGGTGGCGGCAGATCACAGGAAGATATTCAAATGGAACTTTCTTCTCACTAAAGGAAAAGAAGAGAATGGGGAGTTTTACTTTAGTGTCCGTGACATGGCGGGTCCTAGCTGTAAACGTTTAGTCCTGGGTATGATTAGAAGTTTTGAGGAGCGTGAAACCACACTTTAATTACTGTTGATCTCATGTCTACCCTGACCCGGGTGATAGAGCCTGTTAGAGTCCCAACTATGAACAAATAGTGTACCGCCAAGCAAGAAAAATAACCTATGAAGGTATAAAAGTACCAACAATACATTTTTGTATAAAAAAAAAAAAAATTACCAACAATACATATTTGTAATAAAATTATCAAATTGCTACACAGCTTTCAAGAAAAGAAGTTGTTGTGCCGTTAAACAAAGTAATCAATTTGTAAACGTTAGAACAGGTGGAAATGATGAAAATATCTCGGTTGAATATTTTCCATGGAAATAGCGATGGAACAGCGAGAGACTTGCTACGTTTTATTTGTGGGCAACGGGTGTAGGGTGGAAAATAATTTATGACAAGCAGCTGAGATGTTCTTGTGCTATCAAGACTGGAAAGTAAAGACACGGCCATCCCAGGTATGGTACTCCATTTTCGGCCTGATCTGTCTCTTATAACGATAGAAGAGTCAGGTTCTGATTCAAATCGACCATTTTTTGAGCACGTCAACCATGGATCGTTTCTACGATTTCCACCCTATCATTGAGATAGACGAATATTCAGGGTCTGTTCGGTGATGGAGAAGCATTAGCTTGTTTCAGGTGGTTGCCGCTGAGATCGACCACAGGTATAGCTTCAATTTTCCGGCCCTCTTGCTTCCCGAACCTTACTGCTTATTCATTTTTACCGGACCAACAGAGGTACGGTAATTAAAAAAAAGTGGATAACACACATCTATTCTGCTAAGCATGCATATCATATACAGATATTAAAACAAAGGAATAAAATTCAAAAGTGAAGTATTAAGTTCATCAATGAAAGACTAAGAGATGAAAACGGAAGCTGAACATAAAAACGATAAGAGAACTTTCATTCGGCAGCCAATAAGTAAGTGAATTGGTAAACTTTTGTTTTAGGTCCCGAAGGCTTTTCCCCCCTTCAAATTTATCCAAAATAGCATTATTTCTGTGCAAATGTATATGCTGAACTCAAATCAACAATTAGTTATTGAAGAAACTTACCTTTTTGATCTGAATGTCCAAAAAAAATCGAACTACATTTTGTCTCCCGTAACTCTAACGCAGTCATGTAATTAACTGCTGAATGACTTTCGGCCTAGGACAACAAATCTTGGCCTATTTTCGGTCGATTTTCTTCCTTTACTGAAACTTCTGGCATTTTACTTCCTGTACTGAAAGTAATACGCTATTGTATTTCTACGCGTCTTACTTTCAATACAGGAAGTAAATAGTCGGAAGTTTCAGTAAATGAAGAAAATCGACCAAAAATCATCAGAAAATTGCTGCCTACGTAGAACGTCATTCTGCAGTTAATTACATGACTTCGTGAGAGTTACGGGAGAGAAAAAGTGCGTGATATAGTTCATTTTTTATGGATGTTCAGATCAAAAAAAGGTAGGTTTCTTCAATAACTAATTGTTGATTTGAGTTCAGCATATACATTTGCACAGAAATAATGCTATTTTGGATAAATTTGAAGGGGGAAAAGCCTTCGGGACCTTAAACAAAAATTTACCAGTGAATTCATTAAAATTTTTAAAAAATGAGGTAAGTGTAAGAACAATATGTTCAGAGAGCGAGACAGACAAATAGATGGATGCTTTCGTTTCAAAATAGGAAACGCTTAAAAACGTCAGACGAAAAGAGCAATGTAACACAAAAAACAACTTCTAAAGGAATTAATCACCCAAGATAAAAAAAAATCACCTACGTAAGCAGATTATTTCGTACTAATGCATGTGTCCCTCAGGGCTCTATCCTTGGTCTTTGTTTTTAATTATCATTGACGACCTTCTTGGTGACATCAGCTCTCAACTTGGCCTCTACGCTGAGGACACAACCATAGTAATGTTGATCAGTCCGATGTGGTTAAAATGGCAGCTAATGTCCAAAACGATCTCAAGACCGTCGTTAACAGAGGAAAACGTCTCGACACTTTCAACGCCTCTAAAACTAAATTTCTCTTCATTAATCATCTAAGATACCCATCCTTACCTTCCATCAACATGGTTGATGCTAACCCCCAAGAAAGCAACTCGTTGCGCTTTCTCGAGCTAACGGCCGACATGAATTGGAAAGATAATATTGCAAAGTCAGCTGCTAAGAAAGTCACTTCACTACGCGTCGGGCGGGATAATTTTTCTCTCTTAGCTTACATATCTATAGGTTTACCATTCGCCCATAACTTAGAATATTGCTGCCCCATATGATCCGGCGCCCCTGTTATTTACCTTGAGCTCCTTGATAAGATCCCAAGAAGAATCAGCAATATTATGGGTCCTGATCTGGCGGCTCAGCTTCAGTCACTTACCAACCGTCGTTACATTGCCTCTGTGCCTTTTCTAAATTTATTTATAAATAGAATTTTGTCTCTCTGTGTGTGTCTGTGTTCGTTACCTATAGACTCCGAAACGGCTGAACTGATTTTCTTGAAAATTTACGCAGTTGTACTCTAAGCGTCTACGAGTGTTCTTAGCTAGGTTTTTTGTCGAGGTCCCCCCGATAAATATCGAAAATCGATAACCGAAAAATTCGGTTTATAGAAGAAGTGGTCCGATTTTAATCAAATTTGATACACTCATAGACAAAGATATAAGAAACGATATTCAGAAGTTTCAACGTTGCAGTTCTTACAATAGTGCAGAAAATCGATAATATATATATATATATATATATATATATATATATAATGGATTCTCCCGTCGCGTTGAACGTATGAGGGTCCAACCTTTTTCCAGCAAGACAACCACACAGAGATTTGTTTATAGTGGTGAAGGCATTGTGTAGTACCATCCACACTTCTTGGAACTGCTGATAACAAACAATTGGTGCAGATGACTGCCACAAATCGCACGAACAGCAGACCTCAATTATTTAACCCATAATTGGAGGGAACGAACGGATTAATACCTTTCCCAAGGGTACCAGTGCGCAAGTGAATGCAGCGTGCTCGACTGAAATTGGAACTCGGCTCACCGATTTCCCCCTCCAAGCCGACATCCACCGCACCCCAACGCACATCCGTGAATGCTAACAGCACCTGGTATTCCCAAGTGGTCACCCACCTAAGTACTGACCAGGTTCAACGTTGCTTAACTTCGGTGATCGAGCGGGAATGAATATATATATATATATATATATATATATATATATATTCTTTAGGCTGAGTCTGAGCTCCAGGACCATGGATTAGTTTTAAAGCTTTCATTACACCGCCGGGCGATACTGCTAGTTTATAAATACTTTAATGGTAATTGTTTGGGTGAGCTCTTCGCTTTGGTACCAGACTTTATGAATTTAAGCGCAATAATAGACTGGCGTCGAGATCTCATCAATTTAGAGTTGAGCTAGTTAGACGAAGCGGAAGTTGTTTCTCTCGCACTTTTTTCTCGCACTTTTTGCTAGTGGAACTAGCTTTCCAGTAAACTTTAAATGCAACGTTAATCGCTATTTATTATCCTTTTGATCACTTTTCTCTCTCTGCTCACTATTAATGTTTTTGTTCCTAATTCTTTTACATCCTATAACCACTTGCGTTTTAATATCTTTACTGCCTTGCTTGGGGTGAGGACACTGATTAATAATACTCAGCAAGAGAATATCTACTGTAAACAAACTAAACGATTAAATAAATATCTACAAAGACTACTTCCTATGGCTCTTGTCGATGAAAAGGCCATTGACTCGGTAGAACAATCGGAAGTCTAATCTCTCTTGAGTTAATGAGAATTATAAGTTACTCAGTGTACAGATGATAATAATTCAATTGTTTCACTATTCCTAACAAATCGCGGAATGAAACGTCGTGTTGAATGGGAACGCTTCTAGTTTATTTTCGATAATATTGTGTCCCTCAAGAACTATCATCGAAACTACGCAGTTTCTGATCTTCATCAACGACCTTCGCGATGTCATTAATACCCAACTAGGTATTCTACTCCTGTCTTAGTAGCAAGTCTGACAAATTAAAACTAGCAACTACTCTCAAAAAGACACCCATTCATTGGTTAACTGGGACAAGAAATGGGTTGTAAAATTCTAACATCCTCCAAAACAAAACTGAAAATTGCCCATGACCACCTCGTAAGGTCCTTTTTTATATATATAAAATTTGGCTGCCTACATTCCGGGAGGATCTCATATTCTGATTAGATTTGCTCCTTGGTGCCTCTACTTCACAAATTTAAGTGCGTTACTAGATTGGCTAGTAGGTCTCACCGTTTTACTGTTGAAATAGCTAAATGCAACGTCTCTTCTTGAAACTACTTTACTTGTGCCTCTCTCCTATGGAACTCCCGATTTGTTGCTTCCCGACCAACTACAATCTTCAAAAAATCTCAATGCCGCGTCCATCGTCATCTGTCTTCCTGAATCTTGTTCGTTTGTTCTTGGTTCCTCACTGAAGTCTTATTCTCTTTCGCTCTCTGTAAACTCTCCGCAGCCTCGTGGCGTTATCGCTTTGGATGAAGAAAATCCCACAAAGAAGAACAAGAATCAGAAAAAAAATGAAAGAGAAAAAAAACGCCATTAGAACGAATAATTCTCATCAGTTCGTATTTCATCTAATCTAAATCTAAACTTATTTATAAATGGAACTTTGTCTGTCTGTCTGTGTGTGTCTCTGTGTGTGTGTCCGTTACCTACAGACTCCGAAACAGGTGAACCGATTTTCTTGAAAATTTACACAGTTGTACTATAAGCGTCTGCGAGTGTTCTTAGCTAGGCTTTGTGTCGAGGTACCCCCGATAAATATCGAAAATCGATAATCGAAAAAATCGGGTTATAGAAGAAGTGGTCCGATTTTAATCAAATTTGATACACTCATAGACAAAGACATAAGAAACGATATTCAGAAGTTTCAAGATTGCAGTTCTTAGAATAGTGTAGAAAATCGATTATATATATATATATATATATATATATATATATATATATAAAGCAATATGTTTTGTGTGTGTCTGTTTATCTGCCTGTATCTCTGTATTTTTTTAGCCCTTTTATTTTAGTTTTTGCTTCGGTTTTGTCTCTAAGTAGGTATAATTGTAGTTCTTAGTCTCAGCCATGATACCATTTACTCAGATGATTTATTTAGCCTTCAAAATTCAGTTTACGACGAAAAAAACTTGTTTGATATCGATACCAAGAAATTAAAATTTGACTTACATCCATTAATTTTTTTTTTCAATCTACGATTTCGCTTTAACTGGAAATAACTATTGCTTTTTAGTCTTTCGTGCCAACGTCCAAAGAGTCTGAGCTCCAGGACCATGGATTAGTTTTAAAGCTTTCACTACACCCGAGCAACGCCGGATTATACTGCTAGTTAGTAATAAATAAATTCAATTTGGACAACATCTGACCAGAAAACAGTACAGTTTTAACCTCTTCAAGTCTATGGTATACCGTTATCTTTCCAACATATTCTCGTTGTCAGTACTTCTTAGCTCCTCCTTTTATATTCATACGACAACCTCATCCAGTATACCTCTACCTTGAGTGGTTCTCGGTCCTTGAATTGGGAGAACGATTTCTAATTCATAAAATTAACTTTACCTCTTTTACTTCAGGTTTCATTTTATCGACGACTTTTCTGGTAAGTTACCGAATAAGATACACCTGAAGATCTTTGTCTGTCCTCATCAGAATTTTTTCTAATCATCCCAAATATTTTGTTGGGGGCTCTTGGATGTTAGAGTTCTTGGCTCTTGGATGTTAGAGTTCTTGGCTCTTGGATGTTAGAGTTTAAGATACTTGAAAAACGTCAAAGAGTTCAGGGATCGAAATGCCCGTGAAGAACCTTTGAAATAGAGATGTAGAAACAAGTTTTGCAGAACATCAGGAATTACCTGCTGGGGATCACATGCTGAAAGTGTACAATGTTTTCTTTTACAGACGGCTACTGGGTCTTGGCAGGTGCAAGAAGAACAAGTGTCAGGATGCCATGAACTTCCATTCTGCAAGAGACAAGATACAATTAAAATATTTTTTTAAAATTTTCAGTAAGTGTTTCTTTGAACTGTAATGTTAAACGAAGAACAAGAAAAATTTAAGTCGCTGACCAGGTTGCGCATAAATATTCTCCCTTTTTTTAGATAAAACTAATCTTAAAAAAAGGTAGTCTTTCTAGATGTAACACTTAATCTAATCAATAACAGACACTCCCTACTTAAAAACTAACGCTAATCCTATATAGATCTACCCTAAATCTATCCACCCTCGATCAATCATATACCCTTTTTTTATAAACATAGCAAATTCTATGACACGGCACTTAAAATACAGCGGCTATAAATGCCCTAACCTGAAATACAATAAACATAACAACAGCAACAATAAAAATAGAAAAAGAAATATTATTTGCTACACACACCCATTTAACCAAATGATAAGTACTAAGCTAGGACACAAATTCCTAAAATTGATTGAAAAAACACTTCCCTAAAAACAACACACTAAGCAAAATTCTTAACAGAAACACACTGAACAAGCTATAGCTGTAGTGATAACACATGACTCAATAAGTCCCGGGCTTGACATATAGATGGCGCCAGTAATAAAAAAAAATCCATATGATTTTTATGAAATACTAACATTCAAATGGCACGTGACAAAATTTTGGCCCAATCAGAATATTAGTTGACAAATTACAGTTATTTAAGTGAAGCTACTGTTGCAAATTTTCAAAACAATGGAATAATCTGAATTTCGTGTGTTGATAAAGCATTGCTTTCTGACAGAGAAAAATCGAAAGAAATGATTAAATTTAGTTCAAAACTACCCTATATATGTCACAGTAGCTGCTTAGGATTAAATAGGTTAATATATATATATATATATGCTTTCTCACCAATTTATATATATATATAAATTGGTGAGAAAGCATTTTTTCTCAATCACTAGGAGGCTTTTTAATGTATGATGCAGTGAAAAGACAACGCACCCTGCGATGAAAAATCTTTGATTTTATCATTTATCAAGGTCATAAAATACTTGCCAGTTTATCCAGGCTTAATCTAAACTTGATTAGACTTAATGACACTGTTGTGTTAATATTATCCATTAACTGTGTCTTTGAGAGATTCCATAGATAACAATTCCTCTGTCATTTTAAAATTTTCGTCAATTCCTCTGATGCAAATGAGTACCTGAACAGTGTCCTGAATGTTAATACTCCAAAGCAATACAAAACCACTAAAAACTATAACTGGCTGTTAAAAAATTTTTTGAGTATTCATTGCAATTGCATCTATGTGACGAACAATAGTTCTTCGTGACAGAGATATGGCTTCAACTTTTGATCTAACTTCAGGACACACAACACTGACAGCATCAGACATACAATCTTTAATAAATTCTGCGTCTGCATATGACTTTTTTTTAATCATTTCACCCCAAGCAAGACGGTACCGCCACTGATGTGCAAGGGGCTACATAAGAGAGTTAAAGTTTCAGACAGGAGGAGAGTGAAAAGAAAGACGAACCAGCTACAGGGGGGGGCGAAAGAGAAAGGGCAAGAGAAGGATGTAAACACAGGAGTAAAGACAGTTGCGAAGGTAGAGAGAAAGGAAAAGAACAAGATACACGGGGTGGTGTAGAAAGAGCTGGAGTTAAATGGATAAGAGATGGGAATGGACATTGCATTTAAATTCCTGGAGATGGTAGCCGTCAGGAAAGCAAGTATATAGAAGGGAATTCAACAAGCGGAAAGCCCGAGAAAAGAAGCTGATGGAGTAGCATTGTCGGCTGCATTTGATTGATCAAACTGTAAAAGAGTGGGACCTTGTTGCCAGTTTGGTTGCCCGTGTAAATTCTTATGGAGGGAGCAGCAGTGAGCTAAGTTCGTCAGAGCAGAAGCCATGAAAATATTTATAAAAGAGACTGAGGGAAGCCACATCCCTCCGATGAGAAAGTAGTTTTGCTTTTCGATTTTATTTGCCAATATGCAACTTGCTTTTGTCGTATTCCTTTGTAAAGATGAAGTTTTCTCAAACACGGTTTGCTGCTGCTTTTACCAGATCAGTTGCCTTTATTTGTAATTTTTACCAGATCAGTTGCCTTTATTTGTAATTTTTACCAGATCAGTTGCCTTTATTTGTAATTTTTACTTTGATAAAGTGTGTCTAAATTTGGCGTCCTTGGTAAGAAGGTGCGGTTTCAAGTTGTATTCCTTGAACACAGTAACTGTTTCATAAATCAAACATACAGCTTTAACTCTAATGTCAGTAAAAAAAAAATACCTTTCAGTCTATTTTTTGTTGAATATCAGGCATTCGTCATCAATTTTTTCGCTTTTTAGATGGCTTCGACTAACTCATTCTGGGTTGAGTTTGTAAGATAATAAAAGCTAGCCCGAAATAAAATGACCCACGTCTTATTTCTTTTGAATCTGCCAGGAATCTACAAATAAAAGGTAATAAAATCATTGGCGCGGTAACAAATTTGCGGGTAAAGTGTTAATGTTCCCAATATTATTTGGTGTTGCTTAGTAATTTTCTCTTTCAAATTTACTAACATATGGTGGGCTGCATGAATTCTTTTAGCGGGCTGTATGCGGCCCGCATTTTGCGCACATCTTGTTTAGAGAGAACACTTCGACCAATTCGAGAGAACACTTACTGACTATTATTAAAATACCATCAGGTCCACATGCTTTGTGGGGATCTAGGTTAGAGATGATAGCAAAAACCATGGAAAGGGTTATATAAATATTACTAAACAGAGATTCAGTTCTAAGTGGGAAGTTAATGAAACTCCGGACGAGTCAACTGTATAGTTTGAGAGAAATTTATAGGCAAAGCATTTATAGGCAGAAGATGTCAACACCTCAAATTGATGGAGGAAGGGGGATAGTGACTTTGCATATTTATTCATTACCCTGTTGCAGAGTCGCCAGTAATCACGTGAGCCAAAGTTGGCAGAGACGATGTGGTACCTCATTTTCTCGGCAAACAGGGACTTTGCTCTTTCGGGGACTTGCTTACGAGCAACAACAAATGGAAACCTGTTACGACGAAAGCTGTCACACTGGTATAGCCGAGAATAGTGTGAGCCATGGAGAGTATTGAGGTTTCACCGGGTATTTCCCAGAAGAGATGAAAGCGTCCATTCTGGCTTTGACCAAGAAACCCCAGTGGCGCAAAATAAATTGGAACGAAATATCAATAGCTACCAGTGATCTTTTACCCAGAGGAAAGTACTGCGCAACTCAACAAGAGCGAGGAGAGGAGGTAAAAAGTAAATCTAGTAAATAAGCCTTTTGCTAGATTTAGCCAGGGAAACGAATAGAAAAGTCTGTGATTTGAGTAAGGAATTGGGCAATGGTAAAAGATAATGTCTGAATACCGGCAACCTCAGTACCTTTAGGTTTCAGCCACGTGTCAAGCTGAGCATTAAAATCACTGAAAACAAAGATATTCGCAGATGGATGAAAATATTGTCGGCTGCTATATCTAATATACTGCAGTCTGGAGAAGAGGTGGGGGTAAAAAAAGAAAAGGAGATAGCTAACAGTGCTTACGAAAAGACGGAAGCACATAGTCTGTTGTTTCAAAAGACAATTACCTGGCAATTGGAAGATTATCTCGGATGTAAATACCAAGGCTATGCATGTGAATGCTGGAATCATTTCTGCAAGAGGAAGATTCCCTGAAACCAGGAATTTATTGGTTGCACTGGAAGAATGTATGTTAGAACGGATATCACGAATATTAGTGAAAGAAAGACTGAGTAGGTTTTGTAGTTTGTTTTTTTGTTTTTTTGTTTTTTTTTGTTTTTTGTTTTTTACTGGTTTAGTTGTGTTTTCCAGGAGATTCGGTTAAAGGAGAAAGAACATAATTTTCATTGTCGTCAATAGTAAGTCAGGCCAGCCAGAGCATGGCTTAGAATAGTGCATAGTGCAGCCTCAGGGTTGCCCACTGGAAATACATGCAGAGACCTCTACGCATGCGCGACATGACACTAAAAATATCCCGATATTGCGTGACTGTTGATCAGAGCAGCCTCTCTTGGCGCTACCAAAGATTTCGGACTCCTATCGGCCAATCGGAAGCAGCAACCAGCAAACTGTCAATTGTGTACCCTCACAATGGAAAGTCATAGCCACTGGCTAGTCCAATCACCAAAATGTTAAGGGCTAAATCACTGTGACTCTGGAAAGAAAGAAAGAAAGAAAGAAAGAAAGAAAGAAAGAAAATCGGTTCAACCATATCCTGAACAGCGAACAAGAGATGAACCTCCAATACTGTTCAATAGCCACTGGAGGAGTTACGATCTGAAGATAGATGAGCCTATCTACTCTTATCGTCTTGATTTTTTGAACAGCAGTGGAGTTTGTTTTTTTTTAATCATATCACCCCGAGCAAGGCGGTAAGGCCACTGGTGCACAAGAGTGAATAGATTGGAAAAGAGAAAGCCGGAAACCACATCCTAAGCATGGAACAAGGGATGAGCCTCTACACCTGTATAATAGACGTGGGTGGAGTGTGAACCGGGCGATAGTTTAGTCTATCTACTCCAATTGAAAAAAAAAAACAACAAAGAAAAGTGAAAAAATTGGAAAAGTACGTTGATTCCTGTTTGGGATTTGGTTCCCAGTTACTTCTGAAGTCTTTTTGTTCTCTTTCCTCTTCAATAATCCCTTGCGGCTTAGTGGCATTACTGCCTCGATTCATATGATTAAATATTTTTTGTGAAGAGCCATGATCGTGCACGTCCTTAATAGAACAGTGCACAGATTTTTTTAAATATTATTAAAATTATTCACGTTAAACTTAAAAAATAAAATGCATTAAAAATGCTTTAATCGTTAAGTAGTTAAGAGACAAGACGAAATAACTTTTCAACTACTTCCCTTTTGAATAAAGGGGGATGGTACGGTTATTAGAAATTTGAAAATCAGGAATAACACCCGCACTATTTGAACCACTCCCGTTTATTAAGATTCTTGTTAGTCTTTTATTTTTTGTATTATTATTCATCTGCGGAAAATATTTGACCCTTCACTAATATTTCACCCTAGTTACCATTTATTAAGATTTGAAAGATTGAAGACCTTCCTCTTATTTGATACCAACAGTTTATTCAAGACATGGGAGTGATGTACATGTTTCTATAAACTCGATGGTCTCATTTTGTGAGTATACATTATGGCTAATCTTCATATTTTCACAGTAAAATTCGGTACTATTTTATTTCGACAATATGTATGAATAAGCATTCTATCTATGCATGTTAGTAATAAGTAAAAAAAATCTATTCTCATATGAAATATTTTAGAAGTATTGTTATTGGTATTAACTATTCAATGATAGTCAAATTGGTCATTCAGAGCGAATTTTTACCGCGCTTGCGTAAACAGATACTCTCCTCGTAGTGTTTCGCAGTAGACATTGAGTCAACTTATGTGGTCGTCAAATTCGCAATTGCCGTGTCAGTCAGTTAAGTGCCATACGTGATACACGCTTGGGCGATCATGTCTCGAAAGAGACCTCGACTGACTGACTGAGCAGAAGATTATCCCGCAGTCGGTTACCAGTACTTTCTAGAGTTTGCAATTCAAGCTGCGAAGAAGACAGACGTTACAAGCTCACAGTGGTAGTGCATACAGAGAAAACCACATGGCCTCACCAAGGCCCCAAAAACTTGCTATTTTCCCCCTTGGAAAATAATACAAGACTATCTCTTTTTGGTCTTTTCTGCTTGTTGTATACAAATGTCATAGTTTCTCTGTGGAACAATTTTTTGATAGGTATATATAAACTCCGAGAACAATTCTCGTTTGTCATTTCTTTCAGTTATTCTGTTCCGTCCGTGTATCTAGAGCGGGATGTGCTTCTATCGCTACTTCCATGGAAAGTGCTCGGACGAGCTACATTCCTTGGTTTAGCCAAGTTTAATGTTCACGGCCAGGACCCACCATGCTATTTACATAGTAGCAAACCACCAACATCCCATCAGCGAGAAAGGTTCCACCTAAAGAGTTTCTTCCCGCGAACCAGTGCTCTCTGAAACAGACTCCCAAGAGGATGTTTTTCAATCAATACAATCTTAACCTGTTCAAATCTAGAGTTAACCGTTATCTTCCCTTCCTATCCATATCAACTATTCCTTAACGTAACCCACTACCTCGTGTGTTCCATTACTGTAAAAAAAGAATACCCTCGAATGTCGGTCCTTAGAATTTAGTGCCATGTCAATACAGCGTCGTACAATATAGCATACTTTTGGCGTACTGCTATTATTCTGTGTTGTGGATGGTTGTCGTTTAGTTTTGTACTGAGGAGTATCTGGAAGAAACCAAAATAGCGGCGTCCGTAAGAAATCGCTGTCAGTGTTTTCTAGTCGTTTATTTTCAGTAAATGGCAATTTCCTGTTTTACTGTTTTGAGACTGCAAAATTATAGAAATACAGTAGTTACAGCGTCAAATGGCTGCATACTTTCCAGACACACGTATCATTATACGGGAGGGAGGGAGTAAAAGTACGTGTTTACCTGAATTACCAGACAAGTTTTATCACTTCCTGAAATCTATGAAATATTTGGCAAAAGCCCAAAACATGGGTAAGTTACAGCGACCTATCAAGGAAGCTGCAAAATACAGCAATACTTAAAAACAATAAAAAAAAGTTTCAATTTACGTCAATTTTTTATATCAGTACAAAGAACGACAAAGTCATATTCGCGTAATTGACGTTTCCATAAATTTAACATCTTTTTCACGAAATGGATCCTAAGTTCACTTTAGTTAAAAACAACTAAAAGGAACATAAAATGGCAGGTAAAAAAGATTGTGTTACACCAACCTTCCTAGAATAAAGTGTGCTTGTTTTCATTCAGCAATGAATTAGAACACTCTCAGCTATTGGGCCTGTATAATGATAATATTCACGGTAAAAAGTCTGTCTCCTTCTACCGAGAGCCCATAGCTCAGAAGTAGAATCGCCGAGTGACGCCAATTCGGTAGGGTTTCAATCCTGGGTAAAAAGCAATCGGCTGTCTAACCGTACTGATGAGCTGTGATACAGCGAAACAGATCTATCTGCGGAGGAATATATATATATATATATATATATATATATATATATATATATACTCTTCTTGGAAGACATTACATTTGCTGTTATTAACATAAGAGTTTCAACGTTTTTGTCCTTCAGCCTTCATGTTTCTATTGATGCCAATAATCTTTAGGGAATTTCGAATTTAACACTTTATTTAATCTACGGGTTGAGATTTTTCTCTTACTGTTCTCCACGTCCAGGGATACCGCGTCTGGTTCATAGACAATATTACTCTTCCTTTTTCCATCGAGTCTAAATTTACTATTCGGTCCAGGGATTGGGCTCAGACAAATCGAAAAGACTGTCGGAGAACTTAAGAACCAAAGCGTTGAAGTAACAAAAATGAACATATTAATCCCAATATAAATACTATTAATAATAACTCGTAATCTCTGAAGTTGTCATATAAGCACTCCTTGATTCACTTTGTGCTAGACTGAAGTAAATTTAGTATATTAAGTTTTTATTCTACTAATTGAAATTAAAGCAACGTACAGAATATTTTGAGGACCCTAGATGACACGCCAGGATTTGTTATTGGAGGACACAACCTGAACAACATAAGATATGCGGACGATACAGTGCAGATTGCGGACACGGAAAGGAAACTACAAGACTTCATACAGAAAGTAGCAGTGGAGAGTGACAAGAAGGGACTACAAATAAACTTTAAGAAAACTGAGTACATGGTCATCAGCAAAAGATACAACCCAAAATGCCAAATACAGGTGGGGGATAACAGAATCAAACAAGTACAAGAATTTAAGTACCTAGGGAAGTGTTCTAACAGGAGATGGAAAGTGCGACACGGAGATCCGAAGGCGAATTGGCATGGCAAAGGACGCGTTCCAGAAGATGAGCAAAATACTAACACACAGGAAAATCTCAATAGAAACGAAGAAAAGAGTGCTAGACTGCCACGTGATGTCAGTTCTTCAATACGGCAGTGAATGCTGGACAATATCATCGAAAATGAGGACAAAACTGGAAGTGGCCAAAATGTGGTTCTACAGAAGGATGCTACGGATATCGTGGACTGAGCATACAAGTAACGACGAGGTGTTAGAAAGAATGGCAACAAAAAGGAAATTGATGCTGAGCATCAGGAAGAGACAACTGAAGTTCCTGGGACATGCAATGAGGAAGGAGAGCCTGGAAAACCTGATACTGACTGGACAGATAGAAGGAAGGAGAGACAGAGGAAGGCAGCGGATAACATATTTGCAGGTCCTGATCAGGTGGATGACGGAACGGGGGTTGCCAGGAGCAACAGGAGCAAACATACTATGAGCCACAAGGGATAGGGAGATGTGGAGAGCCATGATCGCCTACGTTCTGAAGGGACAGGGCACATAGAAGAAGAAGAATAGTATCAATAGAAACAAAGCAGCAGTGCCGGGCGGAATCTTAGAGATACTGGCAGCCTTAGATAACTTCGTCATTGGCAAGATTGCAGACATAAATGAAATATACAACAGTAAGAGTAAATTTTATAAGCCCCGCTTAGATGTGGCACAAAGCCGAAAGAATGGAACACCCAGTGAGGATCGAACTCACTACTCAGTTGTAACAAGTTCTAGCGAGACAAGCTTACTAACTATTAAACTACGCCGAGGTGCCCAATATACAACAATAAAAGTATATTTATAGATATCAGTATTCGGCTATTTATTGAAACTAATTATTTTCCCTAACCCTTGCCAGACAGTTATAATCTATGTGTCGTGTTCCTTCGGGACGTAGGCGATAATTATCTTCTACATCTCCCTATCACTTGTAGCTCTTAAGGCCCCTTCTCCTGTTACCCCTCCCAAACACTGCTCCGCCATTCATCTTCCTTAACCCTCTAGGGCCATTCGTATCATATTTGATGCAGTATGAAAACAAGCCTTGAAAGAAATATTTTCCTGAAAAATTTTTTAAGAGAAATATTTTATAAATTTCAAATGAAAGCAGTACTGACTGCTCAGTCAATGAATACCAAATGTTTCCTTATAGGGAAATACCAAATGTTTCCTTATAGGGAAATACTGTATCAAATATGATACGAATGGCCCTAGAGGGTTAAGAGAAATATTTTATAAATTTCAAATGAAAGCAGTACTGACTGCTCAGTCAATGAATACCAAATGTTTCCTTATAGGGAAATACCAAATGTTTCCTTATAGGGAAATACTGTATCAAATATGATACGAATGGCCCTATAGGGTTAAGAGAAATATTTTATAAATTTCAAATGAAAGCACTACTGACTGCTCAGTCAATGAATACCAAATGTTTCCTTATAGGGAAATACCAAATGTTTCCTTATAGGGAAATACTGTATCAAATATGATACGAATGGCCCTAGAGGGTTATACATTGTTATTATTATTACTAGTACTAATACTATTATTATAATACCATCACCACCACCTTATGAAAGGTAGGCCACAGTGACCAGTGACAATTTCATAGGCTATATTCAAAAGGTAAGTCACCTACTATACCGGCACCAATGTGTTTATAGATCACGCAAAAATGTTTCATAAAGTACGCAACAACGAACTGTTGAAACTATTAGGTAACCTCGTCATATATGGGAAGGTTATAAACGAGTTCAGTAAATATACAAAAATAGAAAATGTCTAAGACAAGGATGCGTCTTCTTACGAAATTTATTCAACCTAAAACTGAGGCGATACTGGCAGAATTAAAAGTCCTCCTAAGATTCACACTCCTTCCACCTCTATTAAACCGGCATAGAGGCTTATTCCTTGATCCCTGTTTAGGAAGTTGTTTCTGTCTTTCTCTTTTCTCTCCCCAGACCTCAGTATTGGTGCTACCGTGATTTTCCTGTTATATATGTAGTCGGTAGCTGCGCCTCTTCATTGTGAGGGTACCGGGTTGGCAGTTTTCTAGTTGCTGCTTCCGACTGTTGATTACGAGCCCTAAATCTTGCGTAGCGTTAAGAGCGGCTGCTCTGATCAACAGTTGCATAATATTGGGGTTCTTGTAGTGCCATGTCGCGCATGAGTAGGTGTCCCTGCAAGCGCTTTTGGTGGGTAACCCCGAGGCCACACTTTGCTGCAACCCGAGCCAGTTCCCTTCCAGCGCATGTCGCAGGTAATGACCGCCTGCCTCCTCCACTCGAGGTCTCTCCTTACCAACAAAAAATATATGAACAATCATATCTCAAAAAACCTAAACCAATCAAAGTTAATCAATTAAACCTCTTAATATTGCGTTCACTAACATCCGGGGAATTCGTACCAATTCTGTAGTGTTGAATTTTTTCTCCACGAAAAGTCCCCTGACATCCTTACGCTCCGTGAGACTAATCTTAACTCGTCAATTCCCTCCTCTGACTTCTCGATCTCTGGCTATCTTTCCCTCTTAAGGAAGGACTCCACTGTTTATATGCATGGGCTGGGGGTTTACGTTAGCTAGGGTGATATCTCTCGAATCCTTTGACCAGCCATATATGTGTCTCCGTCTGTCACTTCTCAGATCGGTTAGCTATCTTTTCTTTTTGTACCGTTCCCCCTCCTCTCCCGACTGCTCCCTGCTAGACAGCATCTCTGACAATGCAGGTAAGACTACTTCTTCCCACCCATTCGCTCACATATTTGTGTTCGGAGATCTTAACGCCCATCATGCCAAATGGCTAAAAGACTCCATTACTGATTCAGCTGGAATTCACGTTATGAACTTTGCTATTTCTCAATTCCTTACGCAGGTGGTGGGTTTCCTCACACGCTTTCCTAGCATCCCTTCAGGACTCGCTTCTCTACTAGATCTACGCTTCACCTCTGTACCTGACTACAACCAAGTCTCGCAGCTTTGCCCTCTCGGCAACTCCCATCATGTTGTTGTTTCTCTTAATATATCTCACCACTCTCACTCCCCCTAGGAGCCTCCTACCTACAGGATCTCCTACTGCTACCAAAGAGGTGACTGGGACGCGTTATGCGATTTCCTATACGACATCCCTTGGCAAAAAGTGTTCAGTCTCCCAATCCATGACTGCGCCTCTGAGATTTCTTCCTGGGTAAAAGCTGGCATTGATGCTTTCATACCGATCAGGAATTTTCGTCTCAAACATCATTCCTCCTCCTGGTTCTCTCCTGCCTGTTCAGTCGCCATTGCCTACAGGAACCACTACTTCCGACTATTTCGGAGACATGCATCTGACCACAATAGGCACCTTTTTGCCTCTGCTCGTAATGAAAGAGGATCCTGAATGACGCCAAGCGGTTGTTTCCTGAGAGAATGAGGCAGCGCATAGCTGACCGCAAGTTCGGCTCCAAGGACTATTGGCGGCTGTGGAAACGTTTGCTGAACAACAGCAAAATCCTCCATCCCTCCCTTAATCAATGAATTCGAGGTCTTCACTGCATCTGTGGACAAGGCGGAGTGCTTTTCTCGCAGATTCTCATCAAACTCCAGATTTGACTCGTCTGGAGTACCCGCACCCGGCTGCTCTCTTAGAACTGAAGCTCAAGTGAAAGATGTTTACATTACCCTTTCTATGGTATCTAAAGTAATATCAAAACTTGACCCCCATAAGGCGAGCGGAGGTGATGGAATCCTGGTCATTGTCCTCAAGAAATGTGCCCCTGAACTCTCCTCTGTCCTCTCCTGCCTTTCTGCTTACTGTCTTCTTGCATGCTGGAAGTCCTCTTTTGTGGTTCCTGTGTTTAACAATTCAGGAAAACCCTCGGACCCATCCAACTATCGCCCTATCAGCCTTCTAGCAACTTTCGGAAAAGTGTTCGAGGATATTATCGATGAGGAAATAGTTTATGGGCAGTAAGATGTTGAACTATTCTCAGACAGGCTGTACGGCTTCCACTTTGCCAGGTCTACCGCCGATATGCTAACGACCATCACGGAGTACATATACCAAGCCCTTGATGAGTCCGGCGAGGCTCGTGCTGTTGCCCTGGACATCGCCAAGAGTTTTGATAGGATTTGGTACGCTGTCCTTCTACGCAAGCTACAGGGCTATGGTATCACTGGACGCTTCCTTGATCTGATTAAATCTTTTCTATCTAACCGCATGATGAAGGTCGTCTTGAATAGGCATGCCTCCACATCCTACTGCACAAACGCTGCTGTCTCCCATGGTTCTATCCTAGGCCCGACGCTCTTCCTGATATTCATAAATGATCTTCCAGACGTGATCAAGTCCCAAGTAGGCATCTACGCAGATGACACCACAGTTTACTCCTGCATCAGTAAGAAATCCGGCGAGGCGGACAAACATAACCTCGCTGCTGATCTTGAGAAGGATCTACACTCAGTGATGGACTGTGGTAAGAAGTAGCTTTTAAATTCCAATGCTTCTAAAACGAAACTGCTATCTGTCAACCATCACAGGCAACCTCTCCTGTCCCCCATAAGCATGGACCATGAGAGTCTCCCTGAAAGCAATATACTGCGCCTCCTCGGCCTTACCATATCTTCCAACCTCAAGTGGAATCATTACAATGAATCAATAGCTAAATCCACTGCTAGGAAGGTTGGATCACTGTGTCAGGCCAGGAAGTTTTTTCTCCTGAATCCATCTTGCACATTTACAAATCAAGCATCCGTCCGTGTATAGAAACTGTCGTATATGGTCAGGCGCCCCTGCTGTTCATCTCAGTGTCCTCGACAAGTTTCCAAAGGAGAATCTAGAATGTGATAGGTCCCGACTTGGCAGCTCGACTCCAGCCACTTTCTCACCGGCGGGATGTGGCTTCCCTCTGTCTATTCTACAAATATTTCCATGGCTTCTGCTCCGACGAACTTAAGTCACTGGTGCCCCCGCCACAGGAATTTACTCATGCAACCAGACCAGCAACAAGGTCCCACCCTTTTCCAGTTAGATCAATCAAATGCAGCCGACAATTCTACTCCAGCAGCTTCTTTTCTCTGCACTTCCCGCCTGTGGAACTCCCTTCCATATACTTGCTTTCTTGACGACTACAACCTCTAGGAATTTAAATGCAATGTCAATTCCCATCTCGTATCCACTTGATTCCAATACTTTCTCATCACCCCGTGTATCTTGTTCTTTCCTTTCTCTCTACCTCCACAACTGTCTTCACACCTGTGTTCCTTTCCTTCTCTTGCCCTTTCTCTGACACCCCCTGTAACTGGTCTGTTATTCTCTTCACTTTCCTCTAGTCTAAACTTTTACTCTTATGCAGCCCCTGCACATCAGAGAGTACCACCTTGCTTGGGGTGAAACGATTAAAAAAAAAAGATTCATTATTGACCTAAAAACTTAGCATGAAATATGCAGATGACAGTGTTGATAGCAGATCCGGAAAGGAAACTTCAAGAACTCCTTCTTCTTTCTTCTATATGCCTTATCCCTTCAGGACGTAGGCGATCATGGCCTTCCACTTTTCCCTATCCCTGGTGGCTCTGAGCACGCCTTCTTCTGTTACATCATGCAATCCTCGTTCCGTCGTCCACCTGATTAGGTCCTTCAAATATGTTATCCGTTGCTTTCCCCTCTCTCTTTTTCCCTGTATCTGGCCTGTTAGTATCAGATTCTCCAAGCCATCCTTCCTCATTGCGTGTCCTAGGAACTTCAGCTCTCTCTTCCTGATTCTCAGTATTTATTTCTTTTTTGTTTCCATCATTTCCAAGACCTCATCATTGCTCACATGCTCGATCCATGATATTCGCAGCATCCTTCTGTAAAACCACATTTCAGCTGCTTCAAGTTTCTCCATCTTCGAAGATATTGTCCAACATTCACTGCCATATTGAAGAACTGACATCACATAACAGTTCAGTACTTTCTTCTTTGTTTCTAGTGAAATTGTCCTGTTTCTTAATACTTTACTCAATTTCTGGAATGCTTCTTTCGTCATGCCAATTCGTTCTCGGATCTCAGTGTCGCACTTTCCGTCTTCTGTTAGAACACTTCCTAGGTATTTAAATTTCTATACCTGCTTGATTTTAGAGTCCCTCGCCTGTAATTGGCATTTTCGGCTGATTCATCATATTTCTGCGCATTTTACATTGAGTAATTCCTTTTTAGTCGGTCTGCAGTTGTTTCTTATTTCTTTATGTTGTGTTCTATATTCCGTAGCTCGGGCACCTCGGCGTGGTGTAATGGTTAGCAAGCCTGTCTCGCTAGAAATCGTTACAACTGAGTAACGAGTTCGATTCTCATTGGGTGCCCCATACTTTCGGCCCTGTGCCACATCTAAACTTAGAAAATCACCTATAGTCTGTATCTTGACATTTTTTGTCCTTTTCATCATGTCGAGAATCTAATCTGTCATATATTAATTTTTTTTTTCATGTATTTTTCTTTAGGATGATCTCCTTTGCTGATGTTACTAAAGTTTCTCTTAGTGTGTCCCACTTCGGGTTTCTCTTTTCCTTTTATATCTCATATCTGATTTTCACACTATTTTTCCTTCAGACTCTGGTTGTTCAAGAGTGTTATATAGTAATTTAGATGTTGCCTTAGTCCTCTTGAATTTTCATCGTTTCGTTCTAGGTTTACGTATAACTGGGAGGTGATTGCTTTCACAATAGGCAATTGAATATATTTTTGTCTTTTTCATCATAACTGGGAGGTGATTGCTTTCACAATAAGCAATTCAATATATTTTTGTCTTTTTCATCATAACTGAGAAGTGATTGCTTTCACAATAGGCAATTGAATACATTTTTGTATTTTTCATGTCGAGAATTTGTCATCCATTCATTTTTTTTCATCTATTTTCCTTTAGGATGACCTAGTTTGCTGATGTTAACTAAAGCTTCTCTTACCGTGTCTTTGAATTTCTATTTTGTCTCTTGTTTCTATTTTTCACACTATCACACTCAGATTTGGGTCGTTAAAGAGTGGCATATTGCAAGTTGGGTTCTGCCTTAGGCATCTTCAATTTCGTAGCCTCGTTCTAAGTTTACACATAACTGGAGAAGGGTTTTCTTCTACAGTCAGCACTTTGATAGGTTTTGCAGTGTACAACCCGATTTGGGTTTTCGTTTCTCCTCCCGGGCTTCTCCATGTCCATATTCATCATGGGTCTTCTTGAAACCAGTATTTAACTTTATTTTTATGAAAAATAAACAAGATATTTGGCTGTTCAGTCCTAATTTTTGTTAACGACAGTTTATGCCAATAAATGGTGGTTACAAACCAAAATATACACTCAAACATTCAAACATAAAATTAGGTACAGAAAAAAAATCCTACGAAATCTAAACTTATTTATAAATGGGACTTTGTGCGTGTGTGTGTGTGTGTGTGTGTGTGTGTGTGTGTGTGTGTGTGTGTGTGTGTGTGTGTGTCCGTTACCTATAGACTCCGACACGGCTGAACCGATTTTCTTGAAAATTTACACAGTTGTACTATAAGCATCTGCGAGTGTTCTTAGCTAGGTTTTGTATCGAGGTACCCCCGATAGATATCGAAAATCGATAAAAAATCCGGTTATAGAAGGAGTGATGCGATTTTAATCAAATTTTACATACTCATAGACAAAGACATAAGAAACGATATTCAGAAGTTTCAAGGTTGCAGTTCTTACAATAGTGCAGAAAATCGATAATATATATATATAAAAGGCAAGATGTTTGTGTGTATGTCTGTTTATCTGCCTATATGTCTGTACTTTTTTTCAGCTCTTTTATTTTAGATTTTGCTTCGGGTTTGGCTGTAAGTAGGTATAATTGTAGTTGTTAATCTCAGCCATGATACCATTTACTCAGAGGACTTATTTAGCTTTCAACATTCAGTTTACGACGAAAAAAACTTATTTAATATCGATACCAGGAAATCAAAATTTGACTTACATCCATTCATTTTTCTTTTAGTCTACGATCTCGCTTTAACTGGAAACAAATATTGCTTTTTAGTCTTTCGTGCCAACGTCCAAAGAGTCTGAGCTCCAGTACCATGAATTAGTTTTAAAGCTTTCATTACACCCGAGCAACGCCGGGCTATACTGCTAGTATAACATAATACGCACATATACGGATATAAGTTTTGATAACAGGATTTCTGGAGTAGCTTTTACTGAAAAACTTATTAAAATAAGATTTATTTTATAGACAAAAATATGTTTGCATACATTCTGTCATGAAAGAGAACCATAAAAGAACAGATGGTGAATTGAGATCTGCTGGGAGATACAACTCACCATATGTTGTCCTATATTTCAATCAGTGTTAAAAGCTAAAGTTTTGAATGGCAGTTTTAACAGTTAGCAGAAGTATTCCAATACAATCCTCCTACCAACCTCACCATTTGATATTCTGTCTGTCTCATTTAATTCAAAACAAAAGAAGGCCGTCTTCCAGGTGAGAGAATGGTGTATTTCTCCTGGAATCAGAGGTCGGTGATCAGGTCCAGATAATAACCGAAATTCAAAGTGCCGATATTTTAGGTAGGCTTACTTCTTTCAACTTGACTGGGCTGTACTAAGCCAAATTTAGCAAATATCAAGAATAAGAAAAGATTTTACTTGATAGGTGATCTAACTTGGTCATTCTTATTATGCCAGAATTTCGAATACAAGCAAGACCCTCCCCTACTGAAAGATTGGCGTTAACAATTTCCCTAACTAATTCCGCTTTCTGCTTTACAGACCTAAGCTGAGTAAATATCAAATATGATCCGCCTGATAAGCGCTAAATGGCGAATATCCAAGAAAACAAAAATCAACCTATAAAACACGAAATCCAAATCCTTATCTTCCTTCAAAAAAGAAGAAGCAGTCCAAATTTAGCTAACGAAATAGCATTCTTCAGTTTTAGCAACTGTACAACCGTCTGCAATACTCTTTATCTGCTGTGACCTTTGGTAGGCAATCATGGACCTCAACTTACCAACTTGCCGCTTTTAACAATTTTTTTTTAAAAATAATATCAGGAAGAGACAACTGAACTTTCTGGGAGAGGAAACGAGGAAGAAGGGATTTTTTTTTTTTTAAATAAAAAAATTTTTTTTTTTTTTTAAATAAAAATTTTTTTTTTTTTAAATAAGCGTTTCACCCCGAGCAAGGCATGTCACTGCCACTACTGCGCAGGGGGTTACATAGAGTGGAGAAAGGATGATTAAATATAGGAAATATCAGAGGGTGGGTGATAGACGGGTAAGGATACCGAGAATGAGGGTTGGGTAGATGAGAGTGTTCTGAGAATAATTGGGAGTTAGTGTGATAGGACGTGTCTATTGACCCTACATTTAAACACCTGGAGATTGTAGCTGTCGGGAAAACAGACTTGTGGAAGGGAGTTCCACAGGCGGGAAGCGCGAGAAAAGAAGCTGTTGGAGTAGAATTTACGGTTACATCTTATTTGTTTAACTGTAAAAGGGTGGGACCTAGTTGCTAATCTAGTATCTCGTGTAAATTCGTGCTTAGGCGGCACCAGAGATCTAAGCTCATCGGAGCAGAAGCCATGAAAGTACTTGTAGAAGAGGCACAGGGAATTAGAGAATCTAGTACTCATAGGGCGGATAGAGGAAAAAGATGGTAGAAAGCAATGCGAGACATATTTGATGGACTTGAATAAGTAATTGGGGGAGCAGGTATCAAGCCCATCAAGTATGTCTCGCTTTGCTTTCTACCATCTTTTTTCCTCTATCCGCCCTATGAGTACTAGATTCTCCAATCCCTTCTTCCTCGTTTCCTCTCCCAGAAAGTTCAGTTGTCTCTTCCTGATATTATTAAATAATAAAGATACAAATGATATTACTTACCAGTTGGAAACCTTAACTTGATCTATTTGTGCTAACAAAGCTTGTCTCGCTAGATCAATTACGACTGAAACGAGAGTTCGATTCTCACTGGGTGCACCAGCCATTCGGCTTTGCGTCACAACTAAGCTACACTTAGAAAATGAGTTAGGCTACCTTGATGTGGTGTAGTGTTTAGCAAGCTTACCTTGCTAGAACAGTTAACACCGAGTAGAGAGATCCATCTTTTTGAGCGCTCCACACTATTGGTCTTGTGCCACATCTTAGCTACGATTAGTAAATCGCTGTATTACTTACCAGTTTCTCTCCGGATTTACTTGTTAGATAAGATGCTGGTTTATTCTAAACGAAAGCAGATATTCGGCCTCGGATAAATGCAATATAGAATTACTAATTTTCCAAGAGAATTCTACCCACTTGAAAAACTAACGAAGTATAATCTTCGGAACTTCATTTGACAATTTGGATCAATGAAATGGCTACTTCTCGCTGGGGCTTGAGATTTGTATCGGAATTAAAAGCTAGAATTTCGTATGTTAATGCGTGAAAATTCCCATTTAGAACAAAGTATTATTGGTAAGAGCAATTCCCATAATTTTAACGTCCGTAAAATAAATCAGTAATCGGTGTAGTAAGGCTATGTACTCTTAAGAGCAACATAAATTTGATGGTAGTAATCCTAAACGTTTTTATGACTCGAAGATGTGTCAGGACGCTGATTAATCAATTGTTCTATTACACTGGCAATTCTGAAATTATTTCATTTACTCAAAAGGGACGGGTGTAGTGTATATAGATGTGCGTTGTGGTACAATGAATATTGGCTCAGAACGAAAAACCGAATTCGAATTGAATTCATTGCATTCACTTACGCGCAAATATCCTTGGGAAATGTATGAATCTGTCGCTTCTTCCTACAGCTATGAGTTAAATAGCAGGACAGATTGCGTTCTATTGCCTTGGTTGGCAACCAGTCTACCGCAGGAAGTAATGGTAACCTACTGTGGGAAAATCTTCCGCCTAGTCAGTCATGTCCCTTTCAAGACATGATCGCCCAAGCGCGTATAACCTGTGGCACTTAACTGACTGACAGATAGCGTATTAAGTCTCATTTCTGTATAGACTGAATTTTAAAATTGATCCTGTTAGCTCGAAAATCGTCCAGTTCTAATGCCATACTCCGACATGCGTGTAGCGTAGTGGTTACCGACGAAAAAGTTACATTGATGAAGAAAGTTCAAATTCCAACCTGCTGTTGCTTTCACACTAATTCTGAGGAAGGCCCGAATCCATCTCTTCCCCCACTATGGATTAAATGGTCTAGACCGGGCCTATGTGACAACCATTCTGAGAGGAAAACAATTCTAAATCGTAGAAAGGGCAATAGGAAAATATTCCACTATCTTTATCAAGAAGCCATGTTAATTCACAAATAAAGAAGATTAATTTCGAAAACCTGGAAGATTAATTTCGAAAACGTGAAGGATAATGGAAAAAAATGATGCTATTTTAGGTTTTCTTCCCCGAACAGAATAAAGACGTAATCTGCCGTTTTTATCTTTAATCAGTATCCGTCGTGATACATCGTAGAAACAAAATTAGTCGTAAGGTTTTAATTAATTGTTGCGATTACCGCTTCTATAAATACTTTCATAGTAATTATTCAGATGAGCTCTTCTCTAAAGTATAATCTTTATAAATTTAAATGCAGTGTCAATCGCTATCTGCTGTCCTCCTGGTTACTCTTCCTCTAGCAAAAATACCCGTTCCTAACCCAATAATTCCTTGCGTCACGATGGTTTTACTACCTTGCTTGGGGTGAACACAATTAAAAAATATCTTGAGCGTCACCATTGCAAAGTTTGCCACCAGAGAAGCAATAAACGTCAATAATTTAATGTTAAATTTTCCACTAAATTGGTGATTTCTTGTTAAGATTTTTTAAATTGCTGTTAAAATTTGATATTAAAGATCTACCAAAATAAAGGAATACAAATTGTAGTTAAGTTTTATCTAATTTTTTTAATCATTTCACCCCAAGCAAAATATTCCACTGCCACTATAGCGCAGGGGGTTACATAGGGAAGGTGCTGAGAGAGCGATTAGATATAGGAAATGTCAGAAGGAGGGTGATAGACGAGTAAGGAGATACATAGGAAGAGTGTTTGAGAGAATGGGTGCGAGTTAGTGTGTTAGGAGGTGTCTATTGACCTTACATTTAAACTCCTGGAGATTGTAGCTGTCGGGAAGCAAGTATGTGGAAGGGAATTCCACAGGCGGGAAGTGCGAGAAAAGCTGTTGGAGTAGAAACTGCGGTTACATTTTATCGGTTTCACTGTAAAAGGGTGGGACCTAGATGCTAATCTAGTATCTCGTGCAAATTCGTACCTAGGGGGCACCAGTGATCTAAGTTCATCGGAACAGAAGCCGTGAAAGTATTTATAGAAGAGGAAATTAGACAATTTATATCAGATCACTATGGGTATTACTGGTACCATAAAACCCAGTATTATCAGCCACATGGTCAGGTCATTGGTGACTAAACCGCTTCCTCGCCAGGCATTTTTTTCTGCGAAGATAACACCTAGCAGGATTAAAAACAAGACTTATCAAAGAACCTTTTTGTAACACAGTGAGTTCCATAGCTCTGTATGCAGCCAGTGCTGAAGTCTTCCTAGATTGAAGTCAGTGGTCAGGGCCCAGGGTTACTCCCTCCGATAGAATCAATAGCCACGTGCCCACAACCAAGGCGAGCATTCCAGTTTAAGAATACCGGCTATGGTTTCGGTTAGAGATGAATGGTTTTCGTCAGGTCTTCTTGCCCAAGATATGCTATGCATGCTATGCATGGATACCTTTCCGGCTTTTAGCCTAGATTTGTGGAGAAAAATGGTCAAGCGCTCAGCGACCCTGTTAATGGGGTTGATGAGGATTACTATTAATCCTACTCAAGTATGTAAACAAAGTGGTAGCAAATATGGTGTTCAGAGGAAAATAACGAATGAAAGGTATGTTAAATTGGAGTTTCTGCAACCGGTAGGTCTTCTTGGTCTCACAATTCACGTAACTGGCGTACAAAGCTAATATTTCCAGAAATTCGAACATTAATTATAGCATAAGCTTGCATCCGAGACTTTTTCCAATTGGATTGGTATACGAACGGGTGTAGAATGCCCGTCTAAAGAGCCGTAATACAAAGAAAATTGAACAGAATTGCTGATCTGTGTCAAGTTTTTACTTACAAAGCATGTTGAATGAGGTTTTTTATCATTTCACCTAAACAAGGCAGTAAAATCACAAAGCTACAATAGGTTATTGAATGTTAGAGAATGAGAAAAATACTACTAAGGAGAAAGATTAATAATTAAGATAACGATTGACATTGCATTTACATGTTTGAAGATCAAAGTTGACTTGGAAGCAAGAAGCCGGAAGAGTTCCACAAGCGAGAAGAAACTGTTAGCATAGAACTTACGGTTAAATCTAGCCATCTTAACTGTAAAATGATGAGACCTTGTCGCCAATCTAATCAGTCAGTCAAGTGCCATACGTAATACATGCTTGGGCGATCATATCTCGAAAGAGACCTGACTGACTAGGCGGAAGATTATTCCGCAGTAGGTTGCCATTAATTTCTGCGGTTGACTGGTTACCAACCAAGGCTATAGAACCCAATTTGTTCTGTTATTTAACCCATAAATGGAAAGAAAAAATGAATTAATACCTTTCCAAAGGCTATTTTTGCGTAAGTGAATGCAAGGAACTCAACTGAAATTCGAACTCAGCTCTCCGATTTCTCGTTCTGAACCGATATCCAATCTAGTCAGCCAGTTAAGTGCCATACGTGAAACACGCTTGGGCGATCAAATCTCGAAAGAGACATGACTGACTGGGCAGAAGATTATCCCGCAGTAAGACGTTTTATGAAGATATCTATATATGAAGACAACTTTAAGATTTATCAGTTTGTCGAACAGTAGAATACAAAGCAAATATGTGGTCTGTCCGGGAAAAATCATTTTTTAGAAATATTTTTAATATTTTAGAGATTAAGTGTTCTGCCCTTATTTAGGTCGGCGTGAACACTTACCCTTGGCTTACTCAGTCGACAATAAAACCATAACAGTCGAATTTACAACAAACAGGCTTCGTTTTGCTTGAAACTCATCCAAAAACAGAAACTACTCAAAAGATTAAGCTTTTCGAAAACTAATGAATGAAGATCAGGTGATGTTTTTTTTTTTTTTTTTTTTTTTAGTGCTGACGTTCTGTCAAACTTGACTCAGAAACGGTAGAAAATTATTCGTTATACAAGAGAAGCAGACAGCCTTGAAATCTCGATAGCCTGGAGACTGAAATCAAAAGTAAGCCTCAATTGACAATGCGATAATTGTTCGAAAAATATGCAATTATTCTGAATGGTATTGTTTATAAGAGCTGCAATTGACATGAAATTACGAAGAACCATGATCGTCAAAATCCTAAAGGGTCACACCTGCACTGGCCATGAGTAACTGGCAAAATTGTCTGTCTGCCGTGTCCCTTCAGGGCGTAGGCTATCATGGCACCCCACAATTTCCTGTCCTTTGTAGTTCTCAATAAATTGTCTTTGTTGCCTATTCTTAAACCTTGTTCCGATATCTATTTACTCAAGATTACTAGGTATATTATGCGTTGTTTTCTCCTGTACCTCTTGACTTCAATCTGTTCTGCAAGCATCATATTGTCCAAACCATCTTTCGTCATTATGAGCCTTAGAAATTTCTCTTTTTCTGATGTTATATACAAATTTTCTTTTTGTTTCCATTGTCTATAGAATACGTCGTTGCTTACATGTTACGTTCATGATGTTTTCAATATCCTTCTGTAGAAAGAGACTAAACAATATCTCTGTTGTTTAAAGTCTCATCTGCGAGAAGATTGTCCAGTATTTACTGTCAAATAGGACTGATATTACTTTACTCTTAATGTTCGTCAATGTTAGACAAATTGGTCATTCAGAGCGAATTTTTACCGCGCATGCGTAAACAGATACTCTCCTCGTAGTGTTATGCAGTAGACATATAAGTCAACTTATGTGGCCGTCAAATTCGCAATGGCCGTGTCAGTCAGTTAAGTGCCATACGTGATATACAGTTGCACGATTATGTCTCTTTCGAGACATGACTGACTGGGCAGAAGATTATCCCGCAGTAGGTTGCCATTACTTTCTGTGGTAGACTGCCTGCCAGCCAAGGCTGTAGAACCCAATCTGTCCTGCTATTTAACCCATAGCTGGAAGAAAGAGACGGGTTAATACCTTTCCCAAGGGCATTTGCGCGTAAGTTCCGAACCGATATCCACTGCACCACAACGCATATCCTGTTAAGTACTCTTCAAATAAAATATTAAGTAATGATAATTCAAAATTTTGTCTCATTTAACCTGAACACCCATTTAATTTTAATGGTTTTACAGAAAAATAAAAACTTTCATGTTTGAAACTTTATTTTAATAGATAAAATTTTGATTTTAAAGAATTTCAATTCTTTCAGATCTGAAAAACTAAGTTGATTGTATAAAGTCAAAATGTAAACTTATTTATAAATGGAACTCTGTGTGTGTGTGTGTGTGTGTGTGTGTGTGTGTGTGTGTGTGTGTGTGTGTGTGTGTGTGTGTGTGTGTTACCTATAGACTCCGAAACGGCTAAACCGATTTTCTTGAAAATTTACACAGTTGTACTATAAGCGTCTGAGAGTGTTCTTAGCTAGGTTTTATGTCGAGGTACCTCCGATAAATATCGAAAATCGATAATCGAAAAAATCGAGTTATAGAAGGAGTGGTCCGATTTTAATCAAATTCGATACACTCATAGACAAAGACATAAGAAACGATATTCAGAAGTTTCAAGGTCGCAGTTCTTACAATAATGCAGAAAATTTGATATCGATACCAGGAAATCAAAATTTGACTTACATCCATTCATTTTTCTTTCAGTCTACGGTTTCGCTTTAACTGGAAACAACTATTACTTTTTAGTCCTTCGTGCCAACGTCCAATGAGTCGGGCTCCAGAACCATGGATTAGTTTTAAAGCTTTCATTACACCCGAGCAACGCCGGGCTATACTGCTAATTTTGTAAATAAATCAAAGAAAATAGTACGTAGAAAAGTTATGAAATCGTTCACTCACCAAGTATAGGTCACCTGAATGCATGCATTCCGCTGTAAATAAGAAAAAAATTGATTAGATGAAAAAATAATCGTGACGAACTGTTCTATTAGAATAAAAAAAATGCTTCTATTTTAAAGTATGCGTAAAAACTTAATCGAACAAATGAACAGTCAAGTATATTAGTATCTCAGTTAAGGGCAATACGTGATACACGCTTTGGGAGATTATGTCTAGAAAGAGTCATGACTGACTGAGTAGAACATTTTTTCGCAGTAACTTGCAATTACTTTTTGCGGTAGACAGGTTGCCAACCAAGGCTATATATAAGGAATTTCTACAGATATTTTGGTGTAGAACTCACCAAGAGCTTATATATTTGTCCTCTTATTTAATCCATAGCCGGAAGGAAGAGAATGATTAATACCTTTCGCGTAAGTGAATGCAACGAATTCAACTGGAATTCGAACTCGGATCCCTGATTATTCGTTCCGACACAATATCCACTGCACCACAACGCACATCCAGTATCTACTAAATTGAATAAGTAATTTGTTTTTGTGAACTGATTGTAATGTCGTGTGCATGATCATGAATAACCGTTTCTTAAGTATATCATAGAAGCTAATAAAAATGCGTTGCCTAGACATGTTAAACGCAAGAACGCAGTGCATTGATAAGGATAATCACCACAACCGACCCAACAACTGAGCTCCATGGAAGAAATGATGCAGTGCGTGTGTGGTGGGATTGTTGGTGTTTTATTAATTTATAGTTCTTAAAATCCAGTGAAATACTAAATAAACATCTATACGCCCAGCGACGTATCCATAAAAGTTTGGTCGATGGGCGCACTGTGCTTGTCATAAAGGTGGAAAAAAAGCTCTCCTCAATAAAAACGCAAAATCACGTACTGTAACACAAAAAATGTTTGGAACTCAACGGATCTGTTTTACCGGACCCGCCATAATCTCTTGATCTTGCATCAACCGATTAAACTTTTCAATCGCTACAAAAGGGAGAAAAACGATTTCAAATGAAAAGCCAGATGAAAGAGTTCGTTGGAAAGTTTTTCACATCAAAACCTACGGAATTTTGCTGAAAACATATTGAAGAGCTGACTGACAAGTGGCGACAAGGCATTACAAGTATTGTTGCGTAATGGAGAGAGCTTGAAATAAGAAATCAGAGAGCTGAGTTCGAATTCTAATGGAATTCGTTGCATTAATTTCGAGTCTCGATAGAGTTCAAAAGCGTATCTGAGTGCTTGTATGTAATAAGTAATTTTCCGCCATCCAACCTCTCTCTCTCTCTCTCTCTCTCTCTCTCTCTCTCTCTCTCTCTCTCACTCACTCACTCACTCACACAAGATGTGGCGAGTCCCTCACTGCTCTATCATGGAAAGTGCTCGGGTAATCTACATTTCTTAGTTCAGCCAGTCTTAAGCTTCACGACTTGGGCCCGCGATGCTACTTTCAATGTAGCAAACTACCCACACTCCCTCCGAATTCCATTGGTGAAAAGCAAATTTTACGAGAACAGCTTCTTCCGGTTCTGTGGAACCAACTCCCAAGAGGATGTTTCCTTGATTACTAAAACGCTATCTTCCCCGCCTATCTGTATAAACTGCCTCTTAACGTAACCCTCTACCTCGAGTGGCCCCCGGGCCTTGTACAGGGTGAACCCCACTGTTGATAGATACTAGAACGCTCTTAGGCATACGTAAATCTTGTTTCTTTTCTTTACTAACATTAGTATTTTGTATGAATTTAACTATCAACGTCTTATTTGATACCAATAAGCAAAAGTGGCTCGCCGCCATAAGAATAGAATATCTCCTTAGTAAATAGGAAAATTAGACTGCTCCTGCATTACTTATTTTGTATTAGCTTTCTTCAAACTTTTTTGTGTTTATGATTAATATTTTAATAGCAAAATTATCTCTTACATGCGACATACCGTTTATTGTACTGATTAACAAAAAAAAAAATTACGAAAATATACCAAATAAATTGCAAAACATATCCGACATTTTTTTTTTATCGGTACAAGTCAACTAATATACCGTATGCACATACAAAGTTTCCTACTGTGGGGTCGGGTTACCAAGCTAATTTCGTAGATCTTTATTGTACAGAGTTCGAGTTTTTCATGAAAGGCTGCAAGTATCACGATCTAAGAACAAATTTTACAATACTGGTTCAAGGGCAACTAGATATCTATAAAAAGGTCAAGTTACATCCAGTAATCGTAAGAATGAAAAAGAAATTAAGATAAAATGACAGGAACGGTGTAAAAAATTCCAGAAAATATAACGGTTGGTACTACATAGTAAGCTTGCATCAACAGGCCAATTGGTAATGCTAACCAGTGTCCTGACGTAGATTATAGGAGGTATATCTTCCCTTATTTATTCTTTTTCTAGTTGTAGTAGGATTCCGTTCTAGTGAAGGGTAATTGTATACCGTGCAGGTTAACGGAATTTGGCCTTGTGGGAAGATAGACCACTATAATTCATAAAATGATTATAAAATCAAGAAAGGCAATTTTGAGTATAAAATAACATTTATATATACACATTTACAATTAAAATAATACTTGAATATAAGTCCAACGGAGGTTAGAATGTTCATGGAAAATAATATAATGCTGAACGGATAAAAGGCTGGGGAGTGTGGAAGCGTCTTGTAGGTAAGGGGATGTTCATTTTGAAGTTGCCTCTCCTAAGGTCAGCAAGTCAGGAAGTACTTTTGAGGAATGTCTTTGAAGAGGTCAATACGTACTTTTGAGACAGGGGGAAAGAAAGAGGTCAGCATAGTAGCCGCTCGACTTAAGTCAAGGGAATATTAATTACACTCTTCTCCTCTCGTTTTCCCGTCTGTCTAACGATACTTTTTCTCCGCTTTTTATATCTGCCTTTTGGATCAAAACGCAGCTTGTTTTGGAATTTCATACTTGAATTTGATTCTGGGCTTCCCATTGGCTGGTAAATAAAATTCGCGTAGGCTCGCGAAATGGAAATTGGATATTTAATTAATTTTTATTTTTCAACCGGAACATCTGCGCGAATCTACCTGCGCGGATGTGATTTTTATTCATTCGCTTTCTGGTCGGAATAGAGCCAACATCCGGTTTCGCTTTTGCTCGGTCGGTATCACCACAAGATATTTTTTTTGTGTATTCTACACCAACAAGTAGGTCTCGCAACGAAAATTGTCTTTTAATCAGTAATTCTGAAAGACTAGGTACCTTCGAGTTTAGTTCCCGTTATCGAATCCTGAATTTTATATATATAATATAAATGCAAAAGTAGGTGTATTCTAATGAAGCACAGAAAGTATTGTATCGATTATAAAAACATATCAATCCCTCTGTTGTTCAAACTGGTGCTGGTAGAGTACGTGATGTGGCCTACTATTATAGTATGTAGCTTACCCAATTTGGATGGGTCCCATCCTCAGTAAATTTATAGATATAAGTATTCTATTATTTATTGAAACTAATTATTTTTTCTAACCCTTACCAGACAGTTATAATACGCTTTTTAAAAAAAGACTACTTACTATACAAACAACCACATTAATTGGTTTCAGTGAGAACGAAAGAAAGGGACAATAGAAAGGGTGAGAATCAAATTGATAAGAACAGATACTATACTTTGATCTTTGTCGTAATAAAAGTGCCATTTTGACACACAGAAACGAACGACCGAAACCGACTAAGCAACCGCCAAAAGTTCAATTACCATACATTAAAATAAGATAACGTCGTCAGCTGAATAACTTGAAAATTATTATAAGAAAAATATCCGCAAAACAAGGAACTGGCTAGAAAGAAAAATAAGATAAACGTGTTTAACATCTGCCAATATGTCATCAACAATGAACTATTGTTTTGATCGCGTGAAAAAAAAAAAGAGAATGACTAGTTGGTTTCAGTGAAAAACATGAAAAGAAATAAAGCAGGAAGATAGAAGTGTTTAATGGTCATTTCACTGAAATGGAAAAGTTGATTTCAAACTTAAAATAACGACTAGCATATCTGTGAGTTATGGCAATATGTTAAAATCAGATATTTAACGATGCGATATGGGGAATTTCTACAGATATTTTGTTGTAGAACTCGCCAAGAGCTTATTCATTCAGTAAAGAATTAAGATTTATCAGAGAATTTAAATAGGAAAACATTGAAGTTTTGATGAGTCTTTCTAGTTATAATAAATATAGTATAATAAAAATTATTTTTTGCTTTTAATCATTAATTCTGAGAGACTAGGTACTTTCGAGTTTAGTGTCTGTTATCGAATACTGAATTTTATATATATAATATAAATGCAAAAATAGGTATATTGTAATGATATATAAAAATATAAATAAATTAAATGAGTTCTATAACCACTATCGTAATACTGGCTTAACATTTTACTGGATCCCTACTTTTGCACCCATATATATATATATATATATATATATATATATATATATATATATATATATATATATATAGCAGTATCCTTCGTAATTGGTAAGGTTAATTCTACAGGGGATCTTAATCCGATGAAAACTCCATGCTAGAAATTAACAGAGTATTGTAATGAAAATAAATTTATAAATTCATCGGTGATAATTTATTTCGTGAATATTAAAAATATTCAACTCATCAAACCGAATTTTTTTACAAAAATGAATTGGTTTAACTTATTCATACGGAAGGAATAGTTGGTGGGGAAGAAGGAAAACATTTTGTTGTTAAGAGATGGAGTAAGATTTACAATGTTAACATTAAAAGGTTGTCATAGTTACAATATAGAATTTTCGAAAAAAAAAAACAGACGATGACCTTAGATTGAACATTTTCAAATACATTACAGTAAATTTAGGGACAGTATTTTAAATAGATTAACTGAATTGTTAAATTTATGTTAATTCCGACAGCAAAAATAATAACTTCGTCTTATAAATATATAATCATTTCGATTTCATGACAATAATATTAACCTTTTGATTATAATAGTATGATAACAATGTGGATTATAAAAGAATTGATACTACACGTAAAATAATATATGCATATAAAATTTTAATAGTAGTAGTAATAATAATTACTATTAGTAACAATAATAAATATAAAATTAAAAAAGACAATTAAAAACAAGTGGTGGGGTTGGAATTACCAAGAATTAGAATGTATAAAACCTTGAAAAACATGAGTATTTTATTAAAACACTGGAAGGTCGTCTCAAGGGAGTTACAGGCTCCAAAGGAGAGTCTGTAATGTGATAGGTACTGATCTGGCGGCTCGACTGCAGCCACTTTCCCACCGTCGAAATGTGGCCTCCCTTTGTCTGTTCTATAAATAATTTCATGGCTTCTGCTCGGACGAACTTAAGTCACTGGTGCCTCCTCAACAGGTGTTTACTCGTGCAACCAGACTGGCAACCGGGTCCCACCTATTCACAGTCAGGTTAGCCAAATGCAGACGACAATTCTACTCCTGCAGCTTCTTCTCTCGCACTTCCCGCCTGTGGAACTCTCTCCCATATTCTTGCTTTCCTGACGGCTACAACCTCCAGAAATTTAAATGCAATGTCAATACTGATCTATTAACCATTGGACTCTAGCTCTCTCCCCACTCCCGTATATCCTTCCCTTTCTCTCCATCTATGTATCTGTCATCGCACCTGCATTCTCAGCTTTCTATTGCTCCTTTCTAACTAGTTTGTACTCCTCATTCTCTTCTAATCAATTTTTTTTACAGTTATGTAGCACCCGCCCCCGCTCATCAGTGGCATTTCCGCCTTGCTCGAGGTGAAATGATTAAAAAAAAAATTATATACCTATTTGCATATATAACCCCCTAAACGCACACCCACTTGTTTGTAATCATGTAAATACATACATATACATATAAACATATAACCCTCCACCCCCCCACATATATATATATATATATATATATATATATATATATATATATATATATACACACACACACACACACAGGATGTACATAAAGTCTGTGTGCACTTTAAAAAAATTTATAACTTTCTTTGTATTTGTGATAGAAATAATCTGTAAAATATGTTATAAAGTTTAATGTCCCTAGTTTTAAGTACAGTTATTGAATGATTCTTTACCACAAAATTTGTAAAATCCTATTTTGTATTGTTAATGTGGAAACTTAAATAAAATTTCAATAAAACCTTAAAAAATATAGATTTACTTCTTTCTAATCCTTTTTACAAATTATTTCTATCGCAAATACAAATAAAGTTATAATTTTTCAAAGTGCGCACAAACTTTATAGACACCCAGTATATATATATATATCATACATATACATACATACATACACATACGTATACCTGGATACGGTTAAAACTGATTAAAAAACAATTATAATCATCATAATGTTAGTACAACTACACCTTAATTAAAATTAATAATTAAGGGGTTTAAGAGAATTGTGAATGTTAATAAATTCATGTGTCAGTTCTCGAACGAATAGCACTTAAGTTTAAATTCCATTTTATTATAGAATATATAAGGACTTTGAATAAGTTCTGTGATTTTTTTATGAAAAGTAATGTTTTATTTACAAAAATTAGTAACAAACATATCATTGCTAAACACTACTTTTTCCCCCATCTTTCTAGCAGTATTGAAATTTCACGTCGGAAAAACGACAAGTCTTTTCAGGCTAACCCCATTTTTAGCATCTTCAAAAGGATTAAAGTACTGCTTCAGCCAGGCCATGTGCCATCGATCGGGACAGGTGATAATCGGACAGGTCAGTGTCTGGTGAATACAGCGGGTGGGGTAGGAATTCCCATTTAAGCTTTTCCAAATAGGTTTTAACCAATTTTGCAACATGCGACCAATTGTTGTCATGTTGCAAAATCACTTTGTCGTGTCTTTGCTCGTATGGCAGTCGTTTTTTTTTCTTCAATGCTCGGTCCAAACGCATCAATTGTAGTCGATAGTTTGATGGTTTTGGTCGGTTTGAGCAGCTCATAAACTACACCCAGCTGATCCCACTAAATGCAGAGCAGAAGCTTCGAAACATTGATATTCGGCTTTGCCGCCGATGTTGATGCTTACCAACCGATCTTCTATAATTAGGGTTGTTGTAGTATATCCACTTTTCATCGGCGGTTACGATACGATGCTAAAAAAAAACCAAAAAACTTTTCTACCCTTGTTGAAGCAGTTGTTCAAATGTGAGAAGTCGCCGTCTCTCAGCTTCAAATTGTACGGCACCCATTGTCCTTGCTTTTGAATTATTCCAAATACTTTCAAACGTTTCGAAACTTCTGTGATTAATTCCTATTGATTTTGCAAGTTCAACTTGTGCCTGACATGAGTCTTCATTAAATAATGTCTCCAATTCTTCGTCTTCAAATTTTTTCGATGTACCAGTGCGTTCTTCAACATCAAAATGATTTTTAAAGCGTCTAAACCAATTTTTGCATGTTTCTAATGTAGGACTATATATATATTCGCCATCCACAAACAAGCCTGTTTCGCTGTATCACAGCTCATCAGCGTGGCTAGACATCCACTTGGCTCTGGCCGGGATCGAAACTCGACCGATATATCTGTATATATAAAAGTTTGTCAGCTGATTGGTGTTAATTTCAGCATCCTGACTCCAGAGATTCGTGGTTTGAAACTAGTAATCACTCTGTCCACTCTTAATCTTATTAGTACAAATGTTATATATCATGGGTGTATTTGTTTAAATTGACTTACCCGTTTGGCAAACAGGGGAATTAATGTATACCAGCTTCGAGATATAAATTATGAAAATGTGCTACTCGAAACAAATCGAACCTATGTTGGAATTCGAGTGGAAACAATTTAAATCCACTGTAAAAAAAAAAATGTCTACGAATTTATTTCCTCCATATGCCAACTTTTATTCTCACCAAAAAGATTTATAAAGGTTGTTTTCCTAGCTCATAATGTGAGGCTAGGTAAAGCAATCGAAAAACAGTTCAGCATTTGGCATGGTGAACACGATACACCCGGGACTTACAAATGAATCATTTGAAAGACTGAAAACGTATTTCCACGAACAGTTGATATATATATATATATATATATATATATATATATATATATATATATATATATATATATATCGTGCCGGTAAGGTAGTGTAAAAATTGTGCATAGTGTCTATTGTCCCAGGCGCTTTCGACTCTCTCTCTCTCTCTCTCCCCCCCCCCCCCACCAAAGCAGAGTTTGCACGCAAAAGAACCTGGGGTAAAATACAAATATTGTCTTTGTACTCGTTAATAGAAATCGTTAATTGGAAGGGTAGGGGGAAATCAAGAAAAATAAATTTATAGATTTTATGACTAAAATAACAATAACATGTAAGTATATAGATGTTTTTTTTTGTTTTTTGTTTTTTTTTTTGTTTTTTTTTTGTTGTTTGGGTTTTTTTAACAGAAGCACATTGCACATTTTCGGCATATTGGGATCATTAAGTTTAGTTGAAGTAATAAAATGCTATAATGAATGTGTTTAATAACCATCGGGATCCATTCAATACAATAACATAGCAGGACAAAAATGGTGTCAAATGGAATCGAAAAAGAGAGGTGGAGTAATAAACATTTGTTCTCTGGTTAATCAAATAGGAAGTGTTTAAAACTGCGTCTATGAAATCATGGTAGTACGGAAAGTGTCCAAATACCGGCAGAATCTTATTTTAATTTTTCAAGGTTTACGTTAACGATCAAAATAAAATATTTCTACTGTATGAGAAAAAAATAAATTAAACCGCATATGTTAAATTTAACATTCAATTCTTAACTTTAAAATAGTGATAATTTTTGAATTGGATAACAATACAAAGACAATATTTAAATCTATACTATTGGGAAAAAGGGTGGGGAAAATCTCCATAATGTTGCTCAACTCTATTTTTGCACATGCACACGAGAGTTCACTGGTAACTTTTTGTTTTGTTCCCCGAAGGCCTTTACCCCTTCAAATCTTTCGAAAACATCCTTATTTCCATGCAAAAGTAAATGCTGAACTCAAATCGATAATTGTTCATTGACGAAACCTAACTTTTTTCAATTTTACAACCAGAAAAATATCGAACTTCTTTTCGCTGTTTATCTCACCCCATAACCACAGTTCAAAACATGTTATTCACTGCTGAATGACTTCACGCGTAGATTGGCGATTTTTCGACCAATTTGCCTTCCTTTTTGCTATTCATGCGCGGAATTTGAGTTCCGAAACCAAACAAGTCGCGGACTAATTGCTCAAGGGAAGTACACGGGCCGTAATAAGTATCCTACGCCCCAAGTCATTCAGCGGTGAATCAGATATGAAAATGGTAGTAAGTGGTGACATATAGTCCGACTTTTTTGTGGTCGAAAACAGGAAAAATGGTAGGTTTCTTCAATAAACAATTATCAATTTGATTTCAGCATATACATTTGCACGTAATTAAGGAAGTTTCGGAAAGATTTGACGGGGTAAAGCCCTTCAGGAAACAAAACAAAAATTTACCAGTTCACTTTTATACAAAAATTAAAAAAAAAAAATGAAAAAAGCCTGTTAAAGAGATAAAAATATTATTCAACAGTTACCATTTTAAATAAAAATGATACAAAGTACATTTAAATTCTAATTGCTCTTACTTCCATAGTTCCGGTGAGTGTTTTTCGTTATTTTTTTTTTTTCGTTATTTTTTTGTTTGTGTTTTATCTATTGTCAATTCCGTAAAAAACAAAAGTAAATAAATAAATTGAAATAAATTTATATAAGATTTAATTGTAAATAATGAAACCAATAGCGTTGTTTTCACGCATTTGATTCCAGCAATTACATAAAATAAAGTTTAATAATGAAATTAAAGAAAAGGAAAGGTATTATTTGATAACTTTTACATCTGTAAATATAGCATACGCGAAAAAAAAAAGTTAGTCTTTTTCATTCAACAGAAAAATACTAAAAGCGAACTTGTTTAGGAGAGAGAAAACAAAATCTTCGTAAACTTTAAAAGTTTCTTTTAAAAAAATATCATCTTACCTGAAATTTCGTTGATTAAAATAATCCACAAAAATAAAGGTAAAATTAATTTCGACATATCGTTGCTCTTATCGAGTGCTTCCTACAGTGACAAGATAGAATCAGGACATATTTGGAAACAAAATAAAAGCGCAACTTCAGAGCGGTAGCTTCACTTTCTGGAATCGCCATAAAATGGTTATGAAGTTCTGCTATAGCAGAAAGAGAATTGAGGATGCAGGCTTTGGTAAGTGTGAACAGGGTGGGGAAAACTTTCGGAGTGCGTAGGAGGAAATTTTTACATTCATATTATTATTCTGAACTAGTGAGTTCAAACTTTTCTGGATGCTTCACATTGAAGCAAAACTCAACCCCCCTCTCTCTCTCTCTCTCTCTCTCTCTCTCTCTCTCTCTCTCTCTCTCGCTTTCTTTTATATATATATGAAATTCAGAGTCATTCTACCGGTGAAGAAAAAATGTATATTAATTATTAATAAATAATTTATAGATAGATAGATAGATAGATAGATAGATAGATAGATAGATAGATGTAGCAACCCTTCTTTCAAACATGTTTCGTTGAATGTGACAGACAAGGAAATAAATTTTGATTACTTTTTTTATTGAGTCTTTTTTTTTTTTTTTTTTTTTTTTTGCATTTAGTGCCGGTAAGGTAGTGTAAAAATTGTACATATTGTCTATTGTCCCAGGCGCTTTCGACCAATTTTTTTGTCATTTTCAAGGGGTTTGTTGTTAATTGTGGTTAATTCCTTTTCATAGATGTATTTTAACGTACAGATTGTTTGATGCCTATTGAGTGGTAGTAGCATTTATTCCAAGCCCCACGAAAGGAACGTGACTGGAATTCGAGTTGACGTCCTTGTATTTAAAACAAACCTTTAGTACATTGTTTTCGTTGTTAAATAAGGTGAGATTAGTACCAGATGTAATGTGCTTCTGTCAGAGTGAGATGTTTTCGGCTACAGGATATATTAAGGGGGATCGTGTTATCAACCTGACTTTTGGTCTCATGATCAGTCGAGGAATTGGAGCTAAATACGAAAAGAGTAGAAGTTATTCAATGCTTGTATTTTTATTTTGGTCAGCACTATATATATATATATATATGAACGAAATGCAACCAAGTTATATATTATTCCATTTGCTCTGTATTTCATGGGTAATCATGGTTCTTCACAACTTCCTGTCTTTTAACTTTCTGGATGTAAATATCAACTTCTTTGTAGTTCCTATTTTCATTAAAACTTGCACGTTGCTCATATCGCCTCTGTGTGTCTATAAGGATTTACTAAGTGTAGATTAGTTGTGGCACAAGGCCGAGATTAAAGAGCATCCAGTTAAGATCTCACTACGTATTCGTAACTAATTGGGTATGACAAAATTGCTAACCTTTACACCACGTCAAAATGCTCCTGTGTGTGTATTTCTATAGTCATTTACTAAACGTAGCTCAGATGTGGCACAAGGCCGCAAATACTGAGCACCCAGTAATAATCGAACTCACTACTCAGTCGTAATCTAGCGAGACAAACTTGTTATCCATTTCACCACGTCGAAGTTCTCTTGTGTGTGTGTGTGTGTGTGTGTGTGTGTGTGTAGTAATTTACTAAGCGCAACTTAGATATGGCACAAGGTAGAGATTAAGGAGCATTCAGTGAGGATTGAACTCACTTCTTCTCTGTGCTGTTTTCTCACAGTTTCTTGTTCTTTGTAACTCTTTCTAAAGTTTGACTTTTGGCTATCTTTTCTAATCCCTGTTCTTCCAAATACCTTCACAAGCTCATTGGGTAGATTAGGATCTGATATCCTCTGTCCCCCTTGCCTTCAATCTGTCTTGTGAGTATCAAATTTTCTAAGCCCTCTTTCCTCGTTATATGCCCTAGAAATTCCAACAGTCTCTTTCTGACGTTATGTCTAAGTGTCCTTCTTGTTCCCATTTTCTCTAAAACTTCGTCATTGGTTACTTAATCAGTCCATGGTAATCTCAGTATACTTTCGTAGAACTACATTTATGTTGATTCAAGTCTCTTCTGCATTTGGGAGCAGATTGCCTAGCATTCACTAGTCGGTAATTTTATTTCATTAGAATTCTGCAACCCTCCTAAGCTATATAATCTGTATAGAAAGATTAACAGTGCAAACAACATTATAGACCACTAGCAGTATAGCCCCGTGTTGCTCGGGTGTAATGAAAGCTTTAAAACTAATCCATGGTCCTGGAGCTCAGACTCAGCCTAAAGAATATTTGTGTGAAGTTTGGTGAGAATCAGATAAAAATTAACAGACACACACAAACATCTTGCCTTTTATTTATATATATATATATATATATATATATATATATATATATATATATATATATATGTAAACATGTTACGGAAATTAACGTATTTAACGAAACTTGGTTATAAGCAACCGACAATTTGTAATGAATTATTTTGAACATTATTTTTATCGATACTCGTATTTAAGTAGATATTCTGTTTTTAATTAAACAGTATTTTATATTTATATCTACCGGCCTGATTATTTTACGATAAATTTTATTGCGAAAATGTGTGCTATCCAGCAGGATTCGAACCTGCGACCCCTATTTGCTATATATATATATATATTATCGATTTTCTGCACTATTGTAAGAACTGTAACCTTGAAACTTTTGAATATCGTTTCTTATATTTCGGAGTCTATAGGTAACGGACACACACACACACACACACACACACACACAGACAAAGTTCCATTTATAAATAATTTTAGATATACACTAAGTTTAACTTTCAAATCATCATCAGAAGTATGTATTTCTTTTGGACGCCATACCGTGAAGTGGCTTGAAAGCTAAAAATGAAGTGTAAAAATTATTAAAGCAGCAAACTGGTTGGTTTCGCAGTCCCCATTTGTTAAAGTAGACTGAACAGAATGACATGTATATGATGTAATAGGTAGTTAATCCAGAGCTGCCGTTCTCCAAGCCTGGGTACCAACCAATGCTAGCGAGCTCAGTTTGTCTTGTCCTTAATACACAAGCGGGTGGGCGGGAGGAGAATAGATTCATACCTTTCCAAAACTGTTTGTGCGAATGTATGTTGGCGAGAATTTGAGCGATACGCACCAATCCCACTTTCTGAGCCGAATCGTATCTAACGTCCATTAGAAACCTTTAATGTAAGAAGAGTTGAGCTGTGGTGACAACAGTGTGTCCTGGTTTCATCGTAAAAGAAAACAGTTAAACTTTGTACTCGTTGTCACTTCAGAACGTCTAAAGAGTTAGGTGCTTTGGGGTTGACCGTGAAGGTAACTTAAAACCACAAGGTGCAGAATCGGACATAAAAGAATGACGGCGTGGGTACTAACATAAACAGGAATTAAATCCAGCTGAACTCAGGTTGGTTGGTTGATTGTTTTTATTTAGCGGCATATCAACCTCTATTTAATGCCATGATCTCAATATTTTGTATGCGGTTTGATTATTATTATTATTTTAAAGGTTATAACGATTATGGTGATACAATTATTACTAATTAACCAATAGCTAGGAAGGAAGAGGCGGATGCATACATTTTCCAAGTGTATTTGCACATAAGTGGAATTGGAACCCTGCTCTAACTGGAATTGAAACTCTGCTCTTCGATTGACAACTCTGAGCCATTATCCATTACACCACCCACACAACGAAGCTTAAAGTACTTGGTATTCTTAAGCGGTCACCTCTTTAGGTATTGACCAGGCTCAACGTTGCTTAATATCAGTGATCGTACGGGAACTGGTGTTTCAACATGTTGTGGCCATAAGCACTGATTTTAGGAATTCTAAACATAAGAAATCCACGCATAAGATAACCAGGTGAAAAGAAATTAAATAAACGTTCGACTACCTGTACGGTGGCAAACATTTTTATATCCCTGCGAGAAGATCGAAAGTATAAAGAAAGCCCCAAAACCAGATACCCTTTGATAATCTAACGTTAATTTGACGGCGTTCAGATGTGATATGTCCCGCAAAGGGATATATATATATATTATTCGAAGTAGCTAAGCGGTTTTGGCAAATGTAACCAGACAGGATAAACTAGCAAGTAACTGTAATGGACGGTACTCGTCATCGTCGTATGAACTATGCTGAGACGTAGGCGTAGTCAATAGATGTAGACCTATAGACGTAGACCTATATTCATAGACGTATAGCCGTCCTCGCCTTAGTCTGTATTTAGGGGGAATCAAGGTGTATGCATATTCATTACATCACATATTCATTACATTAAAAAGTCAATAAACAATTATTTTTACGCATGAAATATATTGGCCTCGTATTCTTATCAGTTATTACAAACACGACATTGCACAATGATTACCAGCAAAACTGGATTCTAACTTGCCAGGCAATACATAAACAGATTTCGTTGCGATCTTTTATGCTTAACATGCTTCCAGGTGGTGATTGTTTGTTTCAACAAAGTAACGCACCCTCGGACCGTACCCGCGTGAAATAGGTTCCCTGAACACCTGGCTAACTTCTAGGCACTCTATTTGCACCCATTGAGCATATAGCGAACATGTTTTAAATATCACTAAAACCTGCGACCTTACCTAATAAACACAACTCATTGATCGACAAACTAAGAACGTGTTTGAATAGATAAAAAATATTGACTTTTCAACTGTTCTTTTCACCCTGAAAAATATTACCCTTGATGAGCTAGACAGATGGAGTAAATTCTACGTGACTAGTCAATCAACAAGATGGTGACGGTGTGATGTTTTCGGGTAGGATTATACACGACGAGATGCTAGTTCCAGGTAGTGTTAAGATGGTGGATAAGCGGTGATTTTTTTATGAAGGTTGAAGTAAACTTACGGTTCAAGAAGAAGCTAAATATATTCAGAAAGATTATTTTTATGCATGACGAAACTTCATCACATCCAGCGGAGAAAACTGATAAATATCTGAATAAAATGGCTTACAAAATTACTCTTGTGATGAAGTGAACGGTTTGTTTGCCTGATCTGGTCTGGTTTGAAATATTGTAGAATATTCTGAAGAGGAGGTTTTCTATTGGCAGTAATCTAACGGAAAAGATGACTTTTGTGTGGACACTACTTGAAAACAGGAATGAAAAGAAAGTCGAAATAACAAAGAGAAATATTCAAAGTCAGTATTAAAACTTAATTAAAATAACCAAGAAATCTGGTTGTGAATATTAAAAGTGAAAACCAAAAGCTCGGTGCATACAGAGAAAAAATACCTCAAAACGAAAGTCCGCGTATAGCAATCTTACTTTATAAAAACAAAACACCTTGGCAAACATCGCCTTATCCCATTTTTTCTAACATATATCAATCATTTTCGAAAATACTTATAAATCTTTGTAAAGTCACATATACCAGAAATAAAGCCTTCGAAGAATACTGTTAAACGTTTTTTTTATCTCCACATCATGCTTATTATGTACCCATATGTATATATTATCTTTAGAAAGTCACACGATTCCAGTAGCACGATTCCTCTAATTACATCAAAACAAGGTCGACTATTTTTGTTTTCTGGTGACCAATGTTCAAACTCAAATGTCGGCAACGACACTTTATTCATAATATGACACAAATATGCGAGACGAAAACCAGTTATACAAATAGAAAGCTTTTAGGATTGGTTGCTCAAAAATGGTTTACTTATTAAAAAAATAGATGTGCTGATGAATAAAAAGATAACTAAGCACTTTATTTAGCGTTGATTGACGATATGCGCTGTTGTGTAATGGATATCGGCTCAGAATGAGAAATAGGAGTTGGATTGTATTCACTTATGCACAAATACCCTTTGGAAAGGTATTAATCCATCTCTTCTCCTTTTATAGATTGAATAGAAGGACAGATTGGGTTCTATAGCCTTAGTTGGCAGAAAGAAATGGCTACCTACTGCGGGAAAATTTTCTGCTTAGTTAGCCATGGACAGAAAGAGACATGATCATCTAAGCGTGTATCACGTATAGCATTTACTGACTCACGATTAGAAGATTTTTTTAAGTACGTAGAACACGTAACAGTCTTAAGATCACTACGAGGACAGATTATTAATATATGAGTTAATGAGAATATATAAGACTAGCAGTATACCCCGGCGTTGCTCGGGTATTAAAACTAATCCATGGTCCTGGAGCTCAGACTCAGCCCAAAGAATATTTGTGTGAAGTTTGGTGGGAATCGGATAAAAATTGTAGATCTGTATAAAGGACATACAGACAGATAAACAGACACACACACACAAACATCTTGCCTTTGATATATATATATTATCGATTTTCTGCACTATTGTAAGAACTGCAACCTTGAAACTTCTGAATATCGTTTCTTATGTCTTTGTCTATGAGTGTATCAAATTTGATTAATATCGGACCACTATAACCCGACTTTTTCGATTATCGATTTTCGATATTTATTGGGGGTACCTCGACACAAAACCTAGCTAAGAACACTCGCAGACGCTTATAGTACAACTGTGTAAATTTTCAAGAAAATTGGTTCAGCCGTTTCGGAGTCTATAGGTAACGGACACATACACACACACATACACACAGACAAAGTTCCATTTATAGATAAGTTTAGATAATAATGCAATGATTAAACTCCCCAAATATAGGATAATGATTGGTAAATGAGTGTAATTTTAGATGAAACTATTTATTTACAAATGGCCTGGAAAATCTCTTCCGGAAAATGTATTCGAATGAAATTTGTTGATGACATTTTATTAACATCTGAATCATTGGATGAATTATAAGAAATGCTAAATTAGGAAGCGTCTCGATGTAGATTTCAAAATGAATAGAAATAAAATAAAATTACTGTCCATTTGAAACGTTCATAAACGTAGATGAAGAACTGGAAGAAATTCAGGAATACGTCTATGTAATAACATTAAAGAAATTCAAATAAAATAACAGACTCTGAACAATAAAAAGATCAACGTAAATCTACCTTAGTCTTTATTATTAGCTGGCTTTTTTTCTGTTTTCAAACTATGACCATTGATTCCGGTGCAAAATAGGTAACAGTCCCAACAAAAATCCTTTCGAAAAGAATGGGATTTGGTTATCTGCAGTAGATAAATGAACAATTTATGTCTAAATATATTGGGAAATGTTTATCGAGAAATCAGCACATTATTTTATTTTTACAATAATAATTAAAATTAATATGTATTTTTTTTTTTTTTTTTTTTTTTTGCTTTTCATGTTTTCATTGCTTTTGTTATAAAGAAAAAATCTGGAAAATTTGGTCTAAAAAGAAAAGAAGAAAATCGTTCGTAAAACTGGACAGTTATAAAATCATTGTTTGTTAGTTTGTTTATTTTTTCTTTTTTATCGGTAAGATATTACAATACACTGTAAACCAATTAAATGACACATGACACACAACTCTCTTCCACTAAGAAATATATCTGACTTCCACATGTGAAAAAGAAATAAAAGAAACAAAAATATTTCAATACTCAATGAAGATAATTTTTTTGTGTATACATTTTGTACTTATTTTCTTCTCAAGAGTTGATAACACAGATTTTGAAGCCATTGAAAGTTATTTTTTATTTTTCAAATTATCTTCTTTCGCAAGATAATCTGAGATCTTGCATGTGCGCAACGGTAACGGCAACATTAGCCGTTTCCCTATAAGAAAACAGTCACCGTTCATTGGCCGAGCAGCTAGTATTGCTACCGGTTGAAATTTATATCTTTCTCTTGAAACAATTTTTCATGAAAATTAGTTTCCCAAGTCCAGTAGCTGCTATCGCTCTTTACAGTATCGATGGCGGTTTCTTTCCTTAACTTTTATTTGTAGTGTGAAATAATAATACCTTCATTATGTCATTAGATTCTGTTAGAGCTAAATATGCTATACAATTTAGTTGTTGCTACTGTTTAAAGTCATCAATTGATGTTTTTCCTATTATTTGGTACAGTTCTTTGTGAGTCTGTAGCGCCAGTTCACAAGATTAGAAGTTGTGTGGTCTTCAACAAGATGTACTGGTCTCACTCGCTCAAAACCATTTTAACCATTAATCTTAGAAAGCGGTTGTATAAAGCTGACAGTTTAGATTTTTTTTTATATCACCCTGAGCAAGGCGATAACGCCACTGATGTGCAGGGGGCTACGTAAGAGTGAAAAGATTGGAAAAGAAAAAGCCGGTAACCACATCCTAAACAGGGAACAAGGGATGAGCCTCTTCACCTGTTCAATAGTTGTGGGTGGAGTGTGGACTTGGCGATAGTTTAGTTTATCTACTCCAATTGAAAAAAAAAAAGAAAAAGCAGTGAAAAGATTGGAAAAGAGAAAGCCGGAAACCACATCCTAACCAGGAAACAAGGGATGAGCCTCTTCACCTGTTCAGTAGACGGTGGTGGAGTCTGAACCGGGCGACAGTTTAGTCTGTCTACTCCAATTGAATTTTTAAAAAAAGGAGTGAAAAGATTGGAAAAGAGAAAGCCGGAAACCACATCCTAAACAGGGAACAAGGGATGAGCCTCTTCACCAGTACAATGGACGTGGGTGTAGTGTGAACCGGGCGATAGTTTAGTCTATCTACTCCAATGTGGTTCGTCTAGTAAAAGAAAATGTGATACTTCTTCTGTTTCTTCTTTATGTGTTTTGTCCTTTCAGGATGTAGATGATCATTGACCTCCACTATCTCTTGCTGCTCTTGACACTTTTCCTCTTAGTATTTCTCTCTAAACCTGCTCCATCATCCACCTGCTTAAGCTCATCAAGTAGGTATCATGTTATCTTCCCCTGTCTCTCATTCTCTCTATCAGTTCCAAGAGTATTAGATTCTCCAAGCCTTCATTCCTCGTCCCAGAAAATTCAGCTGTCTATTTCCGATGCCAAGTATAAGCCTCCTTTTCATGTTCATCCTCCCCAAAATCCGGTAAAGTTACTCTAAATAACTACTCTTAAAGACTCCAGTTACCTTTTCAACTTCTTTTTACCCATGTAGTATATATGTAAAAAACTTACTATATTACATATCTACGCTCTCACACCCTGATTGAGCATATTTCTGAACAGGTCTGGCGCTATGCATGACATCCATATAAAAGTCTCGACTTTTCAGTTTCATGTTTTCGTTTGTTAGCAATTTGTAGTGTTAAGCGAAAAAAATCACCGGTGCAGCCTATCCAATGTTCTGTTAATAATCTTGGAATTATTTAGAACTTTTGTTCTCATCTTCGTTTTTAACAGACACAACGTTTCGACCAAGTACCCTTTAGTCATCATCAGGTGTCCATAGATTGGATGATGTAGATTATCTCGTTGATTATTGAGAAATATCCTGTGAAATCAATTATTGTTTTTCCATGTTGGAATTTGGTTCGCCACTACCCAAGTTCAAGGATCAAACTCATGAACACTAGATGATACTAACACATGTATAACCAACTACTACGCCACCGTCCCGAAGGACTTTATACTAACCAAGATGAGAACAAAAGTTTGAAATAATTCCAAGATTATAAATAAATATAAGTTCTGTTAATAGTTTAAAATGGCTTTCAGCGAATGAAGCCAATGGATCTTGATGAAGACCACGCATTTCGAATGTTGTGTACTGGCGATAGAGAATCACAAACAAAGAACTACGCCAAATAACAGGAACAGCATCACTTGAAGAATTCTAACAGCAGTCACAGTTAAAAGGAATAACTCGAAGAGAAAAATGTTGACATTTTACACTACTTCAAATAAAAAGTTACAAAGGACCCCCACCCCATAAATAATGTAAAGCGTGATAAAAACTACTGGACATGAGAAGAGTATTTCTAAAAGAAAATTGCTTTAAAAGAAAGATTTTATAAATTTAAACAGACAATGGTACAATGAATGCAGAAGGATTCATAATATGGAAACGATTATGTACCATTACTCATCAAAAAGTAGATACACTGGTATTGGTGTTTATTCTATTTCATAGCAAATTATACGGCAGAGGCACACTACGTACACAAATACACACACTCATATATATATATATATATATATAGTGTTGTAACTAAGTTGTAGAACTCGTAGGTTTTTTAACCTTTTGTTCATGCATTTACATGAATATTTATATATAAAGAGTGCTCGATACAAATGTAGAGCGTTATACTGTAATATTACAGTATATATATATATATATATATATATATATATATACAGTATATATATAGTGTATCGAAGCAGCAAATAATTTTCTAAACATATACTGTTAAATATAAGAGACAGTGAATGTTTATTATGTTTAATCATGAGCCGTTCTAAACGTCGTATTTTGGCTTTAATTTCAGTTGAAAATAAAGACAAAAATTCTCCAACATTTGGATAATTTTTTATTAATTTGGTTCTAAGCTTTCGGCTCACATGAGCCATCTTCAGAGAGGTTATTAAGACGGTCATACAGTAACATCCACCATCACCGACGATTTTATTTTGTGTTGGCATAAAACTCCGCTAGGCAATGGCAATAGTTACCAAAAATAACAAATGCAGTTCGCAAATTTGCAATGCGGTTCTATGACGTCACACCGCGTGATAGCGCGAAATGACAACAGAACCATGTATTCAAATGCAATGTAACGTGTTATGACCGGATTTAAAGGTGATTTTATTAAGTGTGTGTTGTTTGGATTTAATGTACATGGCCTCCAATATCTGAAGGTTATTTTTACTGTGTGTATTATATATACTGAAATTAAAGCCAAAATACGACGTTTAGAACGGCTCATGATTAAACATAATAGACATTCATTGTCTCTTATATTACAGTATATGTTTAGAAAATATATATATATATATATATATATATATATATATAATATTTTATTATAATTTGTATTAATCCCTTTCTTAAAAAAATAAATTATACGAACTGTGGATTTTTACTCCATTTGTTCTTACTCTTATATATATATATGTGTGTGTGTGTGTGTGTGTGTGTGTGAGAGAGAGAGAGAGAGAGAGAGAGAATATCAATAAGACCGCATCAATAAAACTGCAGCCTAATGATAAAAAGCATACAATTTAATACAATTTACACCACAAATATTTTTACACCATCGTCTGACAATGCAGTTACGCCAACGATTCTACACTAATTTAACTATTAATTATCCCGTTAATTATAAATTAAAACTTTTAGCTCGAAACTCATCTCATTTCATTGATAATATACGAACTTCTTGGCTCCACACTATTATATATATGCAACCACATCTGGACAAAAATATACTCGTACACAATTATGTCTTCGTGCGCATGCGTTTACGTGAAGGCATATTTGATCAAGCATACCAGTTCCAGACCAAAAAGCCGTGGGTGTGTACAAAGAAAGAAAGATATTCTCGGAAGCAACGTTTTTGCCAACGTCTTCAGATTACATATCTTGGCCACAAAATGGAATTCAATCAGCAAGTGCTGTATAAACCAGGTGTACTAGGCAGAAAAAAGAGATGCTGCTTCCGATAGTAAAAATAGAAATTAAAAAACAAAAAGTAAAGGAAAAATAACCCTTATAGAATCCCGACATTTTTTTCGTTCTTTTCTTCCTTCTGTATACAGCCACTGTAAGATGTCCAAAGAAGAGTTTAAAAGACCCAAAGGGTTTTTCTACCTTATATACATGTGTGTGTGTGTGTGTGTGTGTGTGTGTGTGTGTGTGTGTGTGTGTGTGTGTGTGTGTGTGCAAGGTTAGGCAAAAGTCACCATAAGGATAATTAATTACAAGTATAAATACACATGAAAAATTTATTTATCAGTTATTTAATTGCTTTTGGGCTGCTCACAAAAAATGGGGATGTGAGTTGGATATCGTTTTGGAACGAGAAATTGGATAGCCGAGTTCAAATTCCAGTTGAATTCGATGCGTTTACTTACGCGCAAATACCCTTAGGAGAGGGATTAATCAATCTCTTCTCAGTCCAGCTGTGGGTTAAATAGCAGGACAGTTTAAATTCTACAGTCTTGGTTGGCAACCAGTCAACCTCACCCGGAAGATAAATAGGTTTGCTTAGTGTCAACACCCCTACCTGTAAAAAAAGACAAGTTATAGAAGCATCGACGACCTTCTCGTCGATGGTGAAGGGTCGTCGATAGGCTATACTCGACTGGGAGCGATGGGTATTCTTTAGCGTGTTCAAAATATCCTTCTTCTTTTAGAAGACACATAGTTTTTTAGGTATGTACGTTGTGGTGCATTGGATATCGGCTCGGAACGAGAAATCGGGGAGCCGAGTTCGAATTCCAGCTGAATTCATTGCCTTCACTTACGCGCAAATACCCTTGAGAAATGTATTAACCCGTCTATTCCTTACAGTTATGGGTTAAGTAACAGGGCAGATTGGGTTCTATAGCCTTGGTCGGCAACCAGTCTACCGCAGAAAGCAATGACAACCTACTGCGGGATAATCTTCTGCCCAGTCAGTCATGTCTCTTTCGAGACATGATCGCCCAAGCGCGTATCACGCATGGCACTTAACTGACTGATATATATGGGTTAAAAGGCACAGTACCAGGGATACAGCACAAAAAAGTGGACATTGAAGTCCACGCCCACAGGTGACAATCTGTCTCATACTAAACACAATGGTCAGTCCATTTATAGAGAGAGAGACCGCCAAATAATGTATACACACTTGAGGACCTTCCTTTTTTGAACCTCGTGGACTGACGCTACAGAACCACAAACAATGAACTGTACTAAATAACAGGAACCGCATCACTTGAGGACTTTCATAACCGGCAACAAGTGAAATTAATATTTCATATAACTCGAAGAGAAAATGATAACATAATCAAGATTCTCCCCACTACTTTAAGCAAAAGGTAAAAGAGGAAACCTCTATCATTACTGGAAAGAGCGATAACAGCCACTGGACTTTAGAAACCTATTTTCATGAAAAAATCCTTTTAATAAAATGATTCTATAAATTTCAACCCAAAAGCCAGTACTGCTGTCGGTTGAAATTTATAGAAATTGCTTACTGTGGAGTAGTTACATGTTTTATCCTTCTGTGGAGAACTTACATATTTTTATAATACTAGCAGTATAGCCCGGTGTTGCTCGGGTGTAATTTTAAAAGCTTTAAAACTAATCCATGGTCCTGGCAAGAAAGAAATGGCAAAGAAATGCCCAGTCAGTCATGTCTCTTCCGAGACATGATCGCCCAAGCGTATCACATATGGCACTTAACTGACTGATAATCTCGTCACACAGTTTTATTTCGACGGTAACGATCTGCTAAATAGTTATTAAAATGCATGAAATATTAATCCTCTTATTAAGAGATGTGGAATATTCTGAATAATCTCTCCACCCTGAATTTCCTTAATATTTAATAAGAGGATTAATATTTCTTTTTATTAAACCACAAGCGTTCAACTGGAAGAAGCTGCGCCCTGAAAACGAACCTGGAGTCTACGCCTATTATTTTTTTTATTCTTTTTCTTTTTCCTTAAGCTCTCTTCGTCCACTTGGTACCGACGATAAATGCCAGCTATACCATAAATCACCGGTAATGTGTCTTCCTTCATCAGCCATGTTGATTTGACTTCTATTTGTTTCTTTTTTTTTTTTTTTTTACCACTTCACTGTTTTTTCTCCCTTAACAACAAATGCTATGCAGACTTTTGAAAAGATCGTCTGTATAAAGATACTTACGTCAATTGGTCATTGTTTTGTTTTTTCTTTACCGCAAGCGGATCGCCCTACAACTTGAATTAACGATCAGAAACCTTCTTTTTCATCATCTAATTACGCACAGTATCTTGAATACAGTCTTCAACACTGGGATGTACGTTGTGTTGCAGGGACTATTGGCTCAGAACGAGAATCAGAGAGCCGAATTCAAATTCCAGTTAAATTCTTTGCATTCACTTACGCGCAAATATCCTTGGGAAAAAGTATTAATCTGTCTCTTCCCTTTAGCTATGGGTTAAATAGCAGAACAGATTGAATTCTGTAGCCTTGGTTGGCAACTAGTCTACCGCAGAAAACAATGACAACCTACTGTGAAAAAAGCTTCTGCCAAATCAGTCATGTCTCTTTCAAGACATGATCGCACAAGTGTGCCTAACTGACTTACTCCAACATTGAGAGTGTGTTAGTTTTTTCTGCCTTTATAAAAGCAGCTTTGGGCGCTTCGGCGTTGTGTTATGGCTTGCAAGCTTGTATCTAGCAACAATTATGAGACCACGCAGACAATTATGACTGAGTAGTGAGTTCGATCCTCAGTAGGTGTTTCATACTTTCGACCTTGTGGCACATTTAAGCTGCTCTTAGCAAATCGTTATTTTTATTTTTTTTTTTTTTTATAAAATTGGTTATTTTCAAAGCTCTGCTTAATGTATTAACCAACCCTCAGGTTGGTTCACATACCTGGCAACTTATCTAAAAATTGTTCAAATTCATTACTGCTTATTTTCGTTAATTTGATAGAAACCGTGTCTTCCAACATGACATAATCATAAACCTACCTTCAAACTGCTATCGTTAATTATTACAATATTATATACCTTTTTATTCATACTACCATCTTAGTTGTTATAGTCACAACGTTTCAGTCGTTGTATTCACCAGCCTTCTTCAGGTTGTTATACTTGAGCAAACTGATCTCATCTCAATTTTAATACTCTAATTCACCTTCTTTTGCCCGTTTCTTCCACTGGTTTTAAGCACTACCAGACTCCACAAGCAACCTGATCCAACATCAGAGAAGGAAGTCAATGCGTGTTAACCAAAGCTTTGATCCACTAAGTCATGTATATCTTGGATAATCCAGTAGTGTATCATACAGTTTCACCATCTGAATACAGACGTTAAGCTTAAGACTATGAAATTACAGCTCATCTAAAAATCTGACATTAAATATTCAAAGGTGAATCCTTAAAGACATGAGCAAACAGTCACTCTCATTGGTTTCAATCACGTTCTCCAGATGACTTCGCAATCTTTTACATCTCTTATGAACAGTCTCCTTGTTTAATTTGGTGAATGCTACGATAATCCTTGCCTTCAGATCCTCTTTGGGGTTACAAAGAATTTTGTTTGCCTCTCACTCAAATGCGCCTCACACATAATAATCAAGGGTGTTGCTGTCTGGGAAGTTCGGGGGACAGATGCAAGGGATAATGTGGTCAGGGAAATTGTCTGACAACCATGACTGGGTTCTCCTGCTTGTGCAGCGTGGTGCAGAACCCTGTTGCCAGAAATTAGAGCAGCCACCCTCTTGGCCCAGGGCAGAACTACCTCCTCAAGGCACTAAATGTAGGCCTCCGTGTTGAATCTGAAGTCCTCACCAACAAATTCGGGAATTCTTTTCTTAGAGTTTTCTGAGCTGGTGTACCTTCGTAATCACCATTAAGCTCATCCAACGCTTTCCGAATTCTCTGCACTGTCCTTCGTTTGGTACCAAAACACCCTGAAGTTTTTGTATTAGAGCTTCCAGCGCGAATACCAAACAGTGCAGCATACCATTTGCAAATATCTGGCGGAGTGGATTGCGTCATGGTGCCTTTTTTCTTATAGACAGTGCCAAACTGACCCTACTATGTTGAGCAGTCGACAAAATCAAAAACAAACAACGCACATGCGCGTAATTAAAAAAATAAAATAGAGATAATTTATCAATCGTACCCCATTCATAAAACGGTATGAACGAAAAGGACCATTTCTTTTTCTTGTTCGTTTTATAAGAAGAGAATGGTGGTAGCTTAGATTCTAAGCGGCAGCGGGAGAAATTACATACTAGAATTACATCGAACGTAAGCTCAGCGTTCCTCCGCGGTTGCTCTTAGCCGGTCCCTCAACCTTGGTTTGGGAGGCGTTTCGACGCTTCAGAATTCTTGCCACCCACTGCTGAATTTAAAGACAAAAGTAATTTATCACTGTCAAAATACCACGGCCACAAGATACTCTGGCCAACTGCTGTTCCTTTTGACCTTGGCCTTTGCATTTTGTAATACCTTTAAGGTAGTATATGCTGCATCCTAAGGCCACTCAAGATTTTATAAAGCAATCACTTTAATTTTCGAGATGTTGAATAGTTTCTTAACCTGAAATGATATCTGTTATGTAGAAACACAAGCGATCTTCGCTACACTAATGGTTAAACATAAACTCGTCCATTCACTATGAGTGGAACGTCCGCTCATAGGAACAGGAGTCGCAAAGCGAGACGAAAAGTTTGCCGCACTAACTACAGTATTCGCTGCTACTGCATGGGATTAAATCCCTTCTTTACTAATCTTGTGTACCGATGTTTTCCTTGGAATATTATTTACCAAAACTACGAGCTTATCCGAGTGTTGTAACACTATCAATACAGAACACTCATTTATTTGACTTTGCTGGAAGCAAAGCAAGAAAAAGAATGTTTTCGGTTGTGTCAGTGTGTTTCAAGTAGATAATATGTTTGATTTTAGTTAACAATGTTTAAACCTTAGAAATATTTTTATAAATCAATGATTTTAATTTTCTAAATATTATAACTTCTAAATAGTTAAATTCGGCGATCGTATGGGAGCAGGTTTTTCAATATGATAAGGCGGTAGTCCCTAAAATACAAAAAGTATTTATTATTTATCAAACGCATATACAAGGTTGAGCCAAAAAATAACGCAATTTGTTTTACTATATAAGAAGTAAGGGACAGAGTTAAACATATCGTACGTTACGGTATAGCTATACATTATAGCGGGTTATCCATAGTTTAACAGTTTATCTAGGGGAACATCGGGGTCGCCAAGTTATCCATTCTTTTCCAGTTTATAGTGGAGAATCCGTTTATGTGAAGAGTAGTTGTATATTGTTGCAGATTAACGGAATTTAGCCTTGTTGTAGATAGCCCACTATGAGTCATAAAATGATTATAAATCAAGTAAGGCAAATTGAGTTGAAAAATAACATTTTATATATACACATATCAATTAAGGTTTTTACAATTAAAGTAATACTTGAAGTATAGGTCCAACGGAAGTTAAAATGTTCATGGCAATAAAATGCTGAAAAGAGAAATCGATACTTAAATTGTGGGTGCGTTGGCCGGGAGGAAATGTCTTTAAACTGTCTGCACCTTAGGTGCGTAAGTAGTTTTGAGACAGCGAAAAATAAGAGGAGAGGGAAGGGAGGCTAGGATAGTAAGACGCTTGACGTAGGTCAAGGAGATACTAAGTACATTCGTCTCTCTCAGTCGGTGTGTCTGGCGATGCTTTCTGTATCGGCTTTTTATTTCGACTTTTTGGATTGCAGGTGATCATTTGGGAATTCATATCCGTATTTGATTCTGGGCTTCCCATTGGCCGATAAATAAAATTCGCGTAGGCTCGCGAATTGGAAATTTAACATTTAATTAACTTTTATTTTTCAACCGGAACATCTGCGCGAACCCGGATACGCACCGACGACTTTTGGTCATTTTCTTTTTGGTTGTGAGGGTGCAAACATCCGGTCCATCGCTTTTGCTCCGTATCACCACAACATCACAGGTTCACATCCCTACATCTCAATATGGTAGTGTTACACCTATGAATGATGGTATGTGTTACAGCTTTGTAAAACTCAGCTGGCTAACGTAGCCCATTCCTTACAGCAGTTTTCACTTCTTCATTGTCGCCATAACGTTTTCCCATCACTCCCCCTTTCATTGGAAACAAAGAGATAGAAGTCTCGTGTGAATATTTACGAGATTTTCTCGTTCGGCAAAAAATGAACTCGTTTTCTGATTTTTGCTTCTGACGGGCGTCCAGCGGAGCAGCCATTTTCATATTAGCTCATTTATTCATAAATCTGGAAAGAAAAGAAACAAGATTCAATAAAGATCAACAATGTTTGTGCCTTTAAATCTGTACCAAATTTCGAATAATTTAATTGAGAAATGCGCCACCTACGACAAACATACTGTTAATTTTATTTACTCACCCTCGTATTATTAATCTTGTTTAAGACTATCTTTGTTTATTCGATGTGTGTAACAATTTCAGTCCCTATTACTTATTCCTAGCTATATTCTGAATATTTTAATATTTGTGTATAACATGTTATTTCATATGTTAACACATCATTCAATTAGTCCCGGGCCTGACATATAGATAACGCCATTAATAACAAAATCCATAACATTTTTATGAAGCTCTAACCTTCAAATGACGTGTGACAAAATTTGAACCCAATAGGATTATTACTTTACAAATTACAGTTATTTAAATGAAGCTACTATTACAGATTTTCAAAACAATGGAAGAAATCTGAATTTCGTGTGTTGATAATGCATTGCTTTCTGATGGGAAAACACTGCTCAAGCAAAGCAATGGCTTGATATGTGTTATTCGGACTCTGCTTCGTTAAAAACAACGGTTAAAAGGTGGTATGCTGACTTTAAACGCGTTCTTAAACAAAAGTGGTGCTGAACGCTTAGGTTGCCCAAAATCGGCAGTTATCCCGGAAAACAGGAAAAAAAATCCAAAAACTGGTTTGGGTCGCTCTGAAATTGAAGTTGCATGAGATAGCAGAGGAGTTGAACATATCAGAAGGCAGTGTATTCATCATTCTGCATGAGCATTTGTCAATGAGAAAGCTGTGTTCAAAGTGGGTGCCGCGTTTGCTCACAGTCGATCAAAAACAACAACGCGTCGACGATTCAGAGAGTTGTTTGCAACAAGGAGAAGTTTTTGCGTGAATATGTGATAATGGATAAAACATGGATGCACCACTTTACTCCGGTGTCAAATCGGCAGTCAGCTGAGTGGACAGCAGCAGGTGAAGCCACCAAAGACTCATACATCAGCAGGCAAGGTTTTGGTCTCCGTATTTTGGGATGTGCAAGGTATTTTGTTCATTGATTACTTTGAGAAAGGAAGAATCATCAATAGCGAATATTATATAGCATTATTGGTGCGTTTGAAGAAAGAAATCGCCAAAAATGAAGAAGAAAAAGAGATCTTTCACGGAGACAACGCACCGTGTCACAAGTTGATGGCAACGATGGCAAAACTACATGAATTGCACATCTATTCTCCAAATCTCCACACACACACACACACACACCCGACTACTAACTGTATGTAGACTTCAAAAGGATGATCCAATGAAAGAGATTTTGCTCTAATGAAAAAGTGATCTCAGAAACTGGGACGTATTTGAAAACCAAAGACGTGTCGTTCTACAAAAAGCATCGAATTGTTCAAGAATCGTTGGAACCAGTGTATCACCATAGAAGAACACTATGTTGATGAATAAAGTCGAATTTGCCCTAAAAGTTGTTGTTTTATTAGTTAGGCTTGGGATTTATTGAGTGATGCGTTAAAAGCTACAAGTTTCACTGCCAGATGCCTTGTCTTGGTATATTGTTTAACAAACTTTTATTACTAATTAAGCCTCTCAACTTCTGTCGTTTTGCCACCACTGTAATGTAGCTTCCCTATGCCTTTCGCTATTAATATTTTTCATGGAAATTATTCTAATAAACCTTTCTCCATGGTAGACAAATCTATCTAAACTTATTTATAAATGGAACTGTGTGTGTGTGTGTGTGTGTGTGTGTGTGTGTGTGTGTGTGTGTGTGTGTGTGTGTGTGTGTCCGTTACCTATAGACTCCGAAACGGCTGAACCGATTTTCTTGAAAATTTACGTAGTTGTACTATAAGTGTCTGCGAGTGTCCTTAGTTATATTTTGTGTCGAGATATCCTCGATAAATATCGAAAATCGATAATCGAAAAAATCGGGTTATAGAAGGAGTGGTCCGATTTTAATCAAATTTGATACACTCATAGACAAAGGCATAAGAAACGATATTCAGAAGTTTCAAGGTTGCAGTTCTTACAATACTGCAGAAAAATCGATAATATATAAAAGGAAAGATGTTTGTGTGTGTGTCTGTTTATCTGTCTGTTTGTCTGTATTTTTTTAGCTCTTTTATTTTAGTTTTTGCTTCGGGTTTGGCTGTAAGTAGGTATAATTGTAGTTCTTAGTCTCAGCCATGATACCATTTACCCAGAGGACTTATTTAGCCTTCAAAATTCAGTTTACGACGAAAAAAACTTATTTGATATCGGTACCAGGAAATCAAAATTTGACTTACATCCATTCATTTTTCTTTCAGTCTATGGTTTCGCTTTAACTGGAAACAATTATTGCTTTTTAGTCTTTCGTGCCAACGTCCAAAGAGTCTGAGCTCCAGGACCCTGGATTAGTTTTAAAGCTTTCACTACACCCGAGCAACGCCGGGCTATGCTGCTAGTTATACATATTGGAACTAGTTTAAACGTCATAGAAACTTGGAAGCATTATGATGACTGCAGTAAGAATGCTAAGAATGCGTTGTTTTGGTGTAAGGAATACTGTGGTATGTTTGGGTCAGTAATTATGGCTAACTAAGTTTCAGATAACACGGATTGGAGACCAGCCTTCCCCTATCCCCACTTTTTGCTTTGTCCCTCATTTGTGCATTATCAAAATAAATATTACTTTCCATTATGGTACAAAGACTTTATGAATTTAACCTCAGTACTAAATTGGCGGGAAGATCTCCTCATTTTACAATTGGAATGTCTAGATGCAATCGTAAGTTTTATGTTAACAGTTTCTTCTATCACACTTCTCGCTTGTGAAACTCTCTTTCGGCTTCTTACTTCCCTGACAACATTGATCTTCGAAAATTTAAATGCAATATCAGTCGTTATCTTGCGTCTTCTTAATTATTTGTTGTTGTTTTTTTTTGTTTTTATTGTCATCACTTAATAATATATACTTTTCTCATATTCTCTAACACTAAGTAGATCTTCCTTGTGCCTTAGGGGCTTTATTGCCTTGCTTGGGATGAAATGATTAAAAAAACAAAAAAAATTCTGAGTAATGAGTTTGATCTTGACTGAGTTTCACAGTTTTTGTCAAAACTTTGGCATCCAGTGCATCCTAACAACGCTTACTAAACACCTTCGTATATGTGTTCTGTTATCTGTACTTCGATATTTAACATCTAAATTTAACCTGACATTCTCGGATGGTACTAATTTTGAAGAGAAGAAACAAAATGACTAATTTGATACACCCAGAAATGCGTACAAAGTTACTTTTCTTTGTATATAAAAAAAAAAAGTTTTGAGAAATGAACTCTTTTGGTTCTATTTAAATTTTCAATATTTCACATGTAAATTTCTTGTCAAAGGTGCTTTGATGTTTTCAATGCATTCCTCACAAACGGTTCCAGATGCCACAAGAACGGTTTCCTTTATTTTTCAGTTCAACTTCCGAGTGAAGAATGATAGACACACCCTTCTCTGATTCACTTACACATGGTATTTTGCCATGCTGAAAAAAAAAACATGCCATAGAGCAACATTTAACACTACAATATCTATTGATCTTAAGGTTTAACTTAAGGTTTCACTGTCAAATTATTTTCCTGAGCCAGACTAAGAAAATATTTAGCGTGCCTGACAATGAATGTTATCTAGCAACATGCCCCTGATGTAATAACGATTACTGCTGACAAGTCTGTCAAGATTTAGATAAAAATGGTGAGACTGTGGCGATTGCTTTGAATATAAATGATTCAATTTTTCTTATGAAATCATGAAAAGTTTTCTAAATGTTTTTACATTAATTCAGGCGTACCCAAGTTTATATCCTTAGACGTACGTTGTTCCTAATTTTTTCAACTACCTTAATAATGGTATCAGTTCTCCACTCGGTAATTTTTTTTTCTATTTCTTGATAATTGTGTCGCCCCAAGCAAAGCATTTTACTGCCACTATTGAGCAGGGGGTTACGTAGGAAGTAAGTTATGAGAAAGAGTGACAGGTTACAGGGGGTGTCAGGAAGAGGGTAGGAGAAGGATGAGAATACTGATGAGAGAGAGAGAGGATGCAAGTTAGTGAAATAGGAGATGACTATTGACTTTACATTTAAATTCCTGGAGATTGTAGCTGTTGGGAAAACAAGTAAACGGGAGTGAATTCCACAGGCGGGAAGTGCGAGAGAAGAAGCTACTGGTGTATAATTTGCGTTTACAATTTATTCGTTTCCCAGTAAACGGGTGGGATCTAGTTACTAATCTTGTTGCTCGAGCAAATTCATATGGGGGTGGGTACCAGTGAGCTAAGTTCATATGAGAGAAGCCACATTGCACCGGTGAGAAAGTGACTTTATCCGAGCTGCCAAGTCAGGATTGATCACATTACAGATTATCCGTTGGATTTTGTCAAGGACCCCTAGGTGGATAGCAGGAGCATCCGGCCAGATGACAGCAGTATTCAATGCACAGGCGATAAGTATTTACTCCTGTTTTAATGGTAAGTCTGATCGGTTTGATAAAGTCAAACTCGCAGCTAATCTAAAAAATGAGTTACATTCTGTTGTTAATTTGGACAAGGAATGGCTTGTTAATTTTAACGATTTTAACTATTGATCTCAATCTTAAGAAGCACGCCAGAATTCAAGCCCTGTACCAGAATTGGCCAATATCTAATGCGGCTGATAGAGAACGGCTTTAATCCAGCACAAAAAGTTGTAGATAATCTATATGTTTCATTCTTAATGAGACACGCTACTGTTTAGTCTCTTGCAAGATAACTGGAATAAATGTGCGTTGTGATGCAATGGATATCGGCTCAGAATGAGAAATTGGAGAGCCAAGTTCGAATTCCAGTTGAATTTATTGCATTTAGTTGCTAGCAAATACCCTTGTGAAAGGTATGAATCTATCTCTTCCCTCTCCGGCTATGGCCTGAATAGCAGGACAGATAAGATTCTATATTCTTGGTCAGTAGCCAGTCTACCGCAGAAAAAATGGCAACCTACTGCAGGGAAATCTTCTGCCTACTCAGTCATGGATCGAAAGAGGCATGATCACCCAAGTGTGTATCACGTATGTCACTTAACTCGCTGTTTTTACAAAGTACCTAGTGAAGATCAAACTCACTGATAATACATAATGATCAGTCAGATTAGGCTCATTAAGCATTACCCCCACGCCGAGGCGTCTGTGTGCCTTACTTGCAATAACCTCTTTTAAATATGCCCTCAATTCGTCACATGTCAAATTCTGAAGTCTCCTAGCACGTTTTTTTTTTTTTAGTTTAAAATATCTTTTTAAAAGCTTCTCAATCCATTCTAAACACATGCTTGCACCTACTGCAACAATATCATAAGCGTTAGGGATCCACTAAGAGATAAGGAAATTGAACAGAGAATAGACTGCGCTAGGAGAAGTTTCGCTCACCACCGCATGATGCTTCCAACCCAAAACATTAACCTCAAACTCGAGTTATGTTCTTAAATATAGCTTCGTCAGAACGAGACTCTCATATGGAAGCCATGCAAGACGCCATATTCGTTCTGAAGTATATAAACTATCAACTGTATACAACTACTTTCTCAGGTCAGTGATTAAAAATGACTTCAAACGAATGAAGCATTTGTGTATTAGAGAGGAACTTTCTGGATTGGCACTAAACAATCACAAAGTATTATTCCAAATAATAGAAACCACACTTCTTTCAACAATAAAAAAAAATAGATAACACAAAGATAAAATCATGACATAAGATGTTGACTTTTCACACTACTTCAATCAAAAAGTTAGGAAAGAAACCACCATGAATATTAGAAAGATCTATCACGGCTACTGGACTGAAACCTATTTTTCTGAAAAATAGAATGATTTTGTTAACTGAAAGAAGCACTGGCTGCTCGGTTAATGAATGCCGAATATTTCCTGGCAAAGAAACGGCTAATATTGGTACTAGCATTTATAGGATACAAATCCTATATCATCCAACAATTAACTAAAACACAAAAAGTAGATTTGAACACCCGCAAAATCGGATCAGAAGGACTGAAAACATTTTGTAAAAACCAGACCAAGCCGAATTTCGCAAGCCGGTGTGAAAATTGAGATTCTGGGTTCTGATTGGATAGGAAATAGCCAATTGAACTATGAACCCGGTCAAATTTTCTTAACACCTAAAAAATTGGGTATGCGGTTCGAGCCGACCACGTGACTTGATGTAAGTAATTATCTACGTCTACTGACCAGCCAAAGACAGTCCGATAGGAGCAGGGATCTGATAAGGACCTCGTCACAATATAAGGGACAAATATCAGGACGCCGAAACTGACATGTTTCGTCGACATACATTCGTTCTTCCTCTCCTTTCTATTTTTCCTTTCTTCGTCTTCACTCACACGCCGTCAACGAAATAACAACAACAAAAACAAGATACTTCATCTGACTTCTAAAAACTAACGTCCGATAAGTACAATTTCCTTCATTGTTTTACCTTCTTTTTCACTTTCTCGCCGGCCATAAAAATGGAAAGGAACACAGACTTTATCAGTAACCTTTTTACATACACACATTCTGCCACTTACTACTATTTCTCTGGAACATTTAACTACGTACATTTTCTCTTTGAACATTTAACTCTTACAAATTAATTAACTACGTACATTTTCTATTTGAATATTTTACTTCTTGCAAATTTGTTATTCTGTTCAGTTAATAAAATTCCACTTATTTTACAAACAAAACACTTTTATCCTTTCAACTTTCTGATATTTTAAATTGTGGGGACTTCGGTTGTGTTTGGCACAAGGCCAATTTGATAAACGTCACTACACATTACAATTTTACAGGTTAAACATGAAGAATGAAAAGAATTGAATGAATATTTTATATTAAGTCAGCATTTCTTATCAAAAGGAACTTGACGATTTTAACCAATCTTCTTTTAATAAAAAAATTGTATGTACAAGCAATAAAGAGCTAAATAATCTTTAATGACACTTCTCGGATTTCCCTAATACAGTTGAAAATTTACGTAGTCAGTCACGAAAGCAGATGTCTATTTTGAATATCTCCAGAACCAGTTGCATGTACCTGATGGAACTTGACAAACAACCAAAAAAAAGACTTTAGCGCGCATGCGTGAATATCTACCCCCCCCCCCCACACACACACACACACCTGGGATCACTCAGCTGGCAGTCAAGAACTATTGATCAAGTTTTGGGATTGTCGTTGATAAACATACCGATTATATAAAACAGCTTATTTTAATTTTTTTAAAAGGTTTTTAATTTATTAAATGTATAATTTAATTTGGTTTAGGCTAAAATTGAAACATGAAATTGGAAAATTAAATCACAAAAGTTAAATTCATACTAAACGATAAATTTTGCTAGGGGTTGTCCAGTTGAGTCAACATGTAGTTTATTATTTTCGAGGAACGAAAAGCATTAAAAGTAAACAAATATATAAATTAAAAAAAAAACAATAATAAAATAATGCAATAAGATAACAAATAAACAAAAATAAATTAAAAGTTGGATCTGTGTTAATCTGGGTTTATGTATTTGAGTAAATATTTGTATATATATATATATATATATATATATATATATATATATATATATATATACTACATTCAAAAATTCAAAATTTACAGGATCGTACGATCATTTCGGTGAATTGAATTCGCTTTATCGGTGATCTTTAATATTGTGGAAAATTCAAAAATTAATATTATGGAAAATAAATATTACGGAAAAAATAAATATTATGAAAAATTAATATTATGGAAAATTCAAAAATGTTTGAATTTTCCATGATATTAAAGATCGCTGATAAAGCGAATTCAATTCGCCGAAATGATCATACGGTTCAAGTTTTCAATTTCACTCAAGCAGACGTAAAAACACATGCGAGTACTATCGCCTTCTTTATCTTCTTTCATTCTTTCACTGAAACCGAACAGCCTCCATGATATGCCTTTTCCATCTTTCCTTACAATCAAAATGGAATAGTTCATTCTTCATGCGGTAATGGCAGGGCGTAGCGTAGGTGCTAACTAACTAAATAACTAATCAATCCAGAAACGAAGTAACACAGACTTCATAAATTATTCCATGGTAAGGGACGCTACTCAATAAGAGCAGTTATTTTGGTTACCTCCCTTATCGGTAAGCCCTTTTTTCCTATTACTTCAGTCAGTCAGTTAAGTGCCATACGTGATACACGCTTGGGCGATCATGTCTCGACAGAGACATGACTGACTCAACAGAAGATTATCCAGCAGTAGGTTGCCATTGCTTTCTGCGGTGGACTGGTTTCCGACCAAGGCTATAGAACCTAATCTGTCCTGTTATTTAACCCATAACTGGAAGGAATAGGCGGATTAATACCTTTCCCAAGGGTATTTGCGCGTAAGTGTATGCAATGAATTCAGCTGGAATTCGAACTCGGCTCCACGATTTCTCGTTCCGAGCCGATATCCAATGCACCACAATGCACATCTCCCATTACTTAAGTGAGTGAAAAAAAGCCCAGGATAGTCAGTCAGTTAAGTGCCATACGTGATACACGCTTGGGCGATCATGTCTCGAAAGAGACATGACTGACTGGGCAGAAGATTATCCCGCAGTAGGTTGCCATTGCTTTCTGCGGTAGACTGGTTGCCGACCAAGACTATAGAACCCAATCTGTCCTGTTATTTAACCCATAACTGGAGGGAAGAGACGGATTAATACCTTTCCCAAGGGTATTTGTGCGTAAGTGAAGGCAATGAATTCAGATGGAATTCGAACTCGGCTCGCCGATCTCTCGCTCCGAGCCGATATCCACTGTACCACAACGCACATCCTCCAGGATAGTATTTAGCGTTAAAAAAATATTATCTAACGTTTACTCAGTTATTTCATAACTGTGACATCAGTCACCTGTCTTCTCTGGTTCTAGAAGCCATAAAAGAATTTTCTACCGTTAAGAAAATGGCTTACAAAAATTACACACCGGAACCCTTCTTTTTCTATGTGCCGTATCCCATCAGCATGTAGGCGATCATGGCTTTTCAAAATTTCTTATCTTTTTTGTTTTATTATTTTAGCTCTTACTAAATTTTCTTTTATTTTTTTTTTTTTTTTTTTTGTTATCCCTCCAAAACTTTGTTCCGCTATCCATTTGTTCAAGCTTGCTTGGTAGGTTATGAGTTGTTTTTTATGTCCCTCTTGCCTTCAATCTGTCTTGTGAGTATCCCATTTTCCAAGTCCTTTTTCCTTATTTTATAGCCTAGAAATTCCTTCCTTTTCTTCTCTTTCTAAGTGCCGTATCTCTTCAAGACGTTGGCGATTACGGCTCTCCTGTCCTTGATAGCTCAATATTTTTTTATATTTTTGTTATCTCCCTTAAAACTTGCTCTAGCATCCATTTACTCAACCTCACTAGATTGGTTATGCGTTGTTTCCTCTGTCCCCCTTGCCTTCAATCTGTCCTGTGAGTATCAGATTTCTTTTAGACCAGTTGACACCCAGTCTATTCTACTATTGACCAATAGCTGGGGAGGTGGATTCATCCTTTTCCCAAGGGTGTTATTAGCACGTAAGTTAGTGTAAGTAACGCGACTGGAACTCTGGTCTTCGATTCTTTGTAGTGAATAGGAAATTAAGAATTAAATCAACCTTCTTCATTTTTACAAAAATTCAGAATGACGTGTGAAATCCGGGTTTTTTCCCAAATAGAAAAAGGACTGACCATCTGCTTAAAGAAAACATCGAAACCAATAGGTGTTAAATTGATTTTGACCAATGGGAGCGACTTTCAAAAAAAGGGCCCCGATCAGCGTCAGTCAGTCAGTCAGTCAGTCAGGGATGGAAGCAGCAAAGACGAGAAGCTAAAATGTAACGAGAGAAGCTTCAAGCTTCGTCTTCTTTCTCTTTCCTTCTCGTGTACTAATTTCTTTTACTTCTTCTTCTCCATCCAAAGATATTCATACCAAACAAATGCTCACACATACATGCGTACGTACGCATATACTATTTCAACAATTGCTACTATGAACATTTTCTACAAATCTTGATACCTTTAACTTTTTAATTGAACATTGATTTCTACGAATTTTTGTTATCCTTTTCATTAATAAATTTCTATTTTAACATAGAAAATGTACGAGGGTCATTCAATAAATAAGGTAAATTTTTCGGTATAAGGACTTCTAATACAGATAGAATCTTACTTTTTAAATTTTTTTTCGTAAATTCTTTTTCAAAGGGATTTAATTTTTTTTTTTATTTTATTGTTTGCAGATTGAAAAAAAAATTTAAGAGTTTTGGAGATTAACAAAGATGGCCAACCAAGAAGCATGCTCCAGGATTGAACAGAGATCACTTCTCAAGTTTTTGGTTGCTGAAGGGTGCAAACCAGTTGAAATTCATAGGAGAATGTCAACTGTGTATGGTGCCACATGTTTCAACCAAAAAATGTCTACAAGTGCGCTAAATTGTTTAAAGAAGGACAGAGCAGTGTTGAGGATGAAGACAAGCTTGGGAGGCCTACAGAAGTGAGGTCTACTGAGGTGATAGAATCAGTCAATGACCTCATTCAGTCTGACAGAAGGGTAACAGTGGATGACATTGCAAGTGTCTAATGAAAACCTTCTGATGATAATTCTGCATAAAACTTGTAAGCTGTAGGGAGCTTGGTTATGTATGACACAAGGCCAGATCAGAAAAACATTAACTATCCCCCAAAGATTCATCTTCAATGCAAGCCGCTATCCATTAATTCTTGTGCGATTGTTTACATAAATGTATTTGCATATTAAGCTTTCTTTGTGCTGAGATTTTTAGAAATTATTCATTCACTTTTTTTTTTCTTTTTTTTTTAATGTTTCAGGCATTAGAGATCGTTCCTGACACTCCCACCCTTTTAAATACAAGGAGAAATATGAAACCTTGAGTGTAAAACTCGACTTTTGTTATTCTGGCTTCAGAGGCCTATAAGCGATAATAGGATAGTGCGAATTGTAATGTTACAAAATAAAAACATCCTTTCAGGCTAAAGTGACAAAATAACATTCAACTTTTGTGAATTGGACCAGTCCAACAACACCTACCCGTACTTGCATCATCACTCACGCCACACACACTTACAAACACATACATACTTTGTTTTGTTTTTTTGTGGGGTTAATATTTTGTTTTGTTTTGTTAGAATGGTGACATTTTCTATTTCTGTAACCGGTACTAGGTGATATTCATACCAGTGTTTGTTTACATATTTTCCATAATGTTTGCACATTGTCCAATGTAAATATTGCCCCACACTGTGACGATTTTTATATTCATTTGGGGCAAGTACAGAACATCCTAAGATTAGATGGTCTATTGTTTCTTGGTATTTATCACAGAACCTGCATTTTGGATCCACATTATTATGTATAATATTTGCCTGAAAGTTCCTAGTGAAAAGACTTTGTCTTGCGCTGCAAGAATAAAGCCTTTGGTCTCAGACTTTAATTCAGATGCACATAACCATCGATGAGTATTAACTTTATCAACATTGGATTTATTGGCACGTTCTGGATATTGGCCATGCAGAGGTTTGTCTTGCCAGCGTTGTTTCATCTGTTCAAGAGCTTTATCCTTGGCTTTCATTTTCATATTTTTTGCCGCAATAGTTGGTTCTTGGCTTCTGCTTTGCTTTTCTACAGAATCTACTAAATGTAAATCTTGTTTGTATTTACTGCCTTCTTTTATTTTTGAATATTTTTTCTTTCTGTTTTCATGTTGTTTGACTAATTGTATCATCCAGTCCTTTGTTGTTTCTATGTATGTTAGTAAGCCAATAGTTGTTGTCTTGTATGACAATTCTAGCTGAATAAGACCTCTTCCACCTTCTTTACGGGGTATGTATAGACGATCTACATCAGCCTCTGGATGATGCATTATATGCTTAGAAAGAAGCTTTCTTGTTTTAGAATCCATTCGCCTGATGTCGTTTAGAGTCCAGTTTAAGATGTTGATTGGACAACTGGGATGACAAGGCTATTAATGGCCTTAATTATGTTCTGAGAATTCAATTCAGTTTTTAATATCAGTCGTAGCCTTCTATAGTACTCTTTACGCACTATTTCTTTCAATTTTTTATGGTGAATTTTTTCACTCTCATTTGCACTTAAGTATTTATAAGCTTCTTCTGGCTCTAAATATTTTACTGTTACAGCAGGGTCTAAGCTAATTGAGGATGTTTGTTGTAGGATCCACGTAAAACTGTAGCTTTAGCACATTTATTCAAATTGAATTTCATTCCAGTCTCTTCGCTGAAGCATTTTACAGTTTGCAGAAGACCTTCCGGCTCATTATCATTATTAGCATACAACTTTAAGTCATCCATGTAAAATAGATTTTTTTTTGGGGGGGGGGGGTCTATTCTATAACCACATTCTGTCTTGTTAAGTTGACTGGTTAGTGCTATTAATGATATGCAGAATAGTAATGGAGACAAAGAGTCACCTTGAAATATACCTCTTTTGATGTTTATTTCACCAGACTTATAGGTTCCATTTATATGATTGAGGTGAAGGGTTGTTTTTCATATCGACATACATTGTTTGATGAAATTGATGATGACGGGTGATATCTTGTATATATTTAAAGTCTTTAAAATTCAGTAATGTGGTACACTATCCAATGCCTTACGATAATCTATCCAGGCAGTACTAAGATTTTACTTCGCATTGTAGCAGTTTTCCAGGATCATTCTGTTAATAAGAAATTGGTCTTTACATCCGTAACAGCCACGTTTGCACCCTTTTTGTTCAAGTGGTAGTGTGCCTTTTCTTTCAAAGAAGAAATATGTCTGTTTTGTTAAAATAGCTGTTAATAGTTTATATGTTGTCGGAAGGCATGTAATTGGTCTGTAGTTTTTCGGCTTGTTTGTGTCATTATTCTTGGGTAGAAGAAATGTAATTCCTTTGGTCATCCATGCAGGAATTTTAGTGGGATCGTTAACCATTTCTTGAAGTTCTTTGGCTTGTTTTTTATGTGCTGTATTTAAAATAATATAGCCAAAAGTTAGAAATTTTATCTATTCCTGGAAATTTCCAATTGTGTGCTTTTTTCAGTGCACATTTAACATCCTCTTCTGTGATTCCAGCCCATATCTGTTCTGGTTTATTTTTCATTCGTTCTATCTCTTGCGCAATCCAATCTACTTCTTTGTTATGTTCTTTAGGGCAAGCCCATATTTTTTCCCAGAACTGTATAACTTCTTCCATTGGGGGCGGGGCACTATCACTTCAATTCTTTTTTTACCTATTTCCCTGTAAAATTTCTTTGCATCGGTTTGAAAAATCTTGTTTTGTCTGTAGAATCTCGATCTTTTCTCATAGCATCTTATTCTTTGAGCCTTCAGTTGTATTGTTTGCTTTATTTTTTCCTTAGTTGATCGGACATCATTTTCATTTCTAATGTTGTATTTTCTTTCGACTTTTCTGCTTTTTCTTGTTCTTACATTTATTTCTCTTGTCAGTTTATTGAGTACTGATAGTTCACTTCTAAGTTGTTCGATTTCTTTTTCTATTTTTCTTTTCCAAGGTGGATCTTCATGTCTGCGAGACTGCCTTGTTTTTAATTTGATGTTCAACTTTTTTGTTGCTGCTATTGCTGATGCATGTATTGCTTCATTGAGATTTATATGAGTGTCTTCTTCATCCAAAATTAATTTGTGTGTTGCATTGTAGAGCTTAATAGTTTCGAGGTTATACTTTGTTGGTTGTAATTTTGGGAGCTGTTCTCGTTCCTCCATTGCAATATTTTGTATCTGACTTATATGGTTCTTGATTTCTTCCTTGGCTTCTTGTATATTGTTCTTGTTTTCCGTAAAATAATTATGTTCAATGTATTCTGAACTCGTTTTATTGCCGTCTTGTAATTGACTCAGATCACACCTTTCCAGCACTTCTAAACTTACAGCATTATCTTCACAATGATTTGTGTGTATCATGGTTTTATTATTATTATTATTATTATTATTATTATTATTATTATTTTGGTGTTAACTGACATAATGTGCAAACACAGAACAGCATTTAAGTAAACTGACGCTACACAGTCTTCTTTTATTCCATTTAGCTCTAAAGTTATCTTCGTTTTGTACAAAAACGAACATAACCTTAAAAATATATATCAGTCAGTCAGTAAGTTGAGTGCCATACACGCTTGGGCGATCATGTCTCGAAAGTGACACGACTGACTTGGCAGAAGATTTTCCCGTGGTAGGTTGCCATTATTTTCTGCGGTAGACTCGTTACCAACCAGAACCCAGTCTGTCCTGCTACTAAACCCACAGCTAGAGAGAGAAGCGATGGATTAATATTTTCCCAAGGATATTTGCGCGTAAGTGAATGCAACGAATTCAACGAATTCAACTGGAATTCAAAACAGTGCTATTATTTATACAAGGTTCATCCAATCCAAGGCTCGGGAGCCACTTAAGTTAGCGGGTTACTGTTAAAATAGTTTTGAAAAGTGAGGTGCAATATGAGTGAAAGAAAGAGTTGTTGGAAGTAAAGATCATGAGGAAAAGGAGGATAGGAAATGATTGACCTTTGATTAGAAAACTTTGAAGACGTTAAGATTGTTGTGTTCAGGGAGGCATCCACACGAGAGTTTGCTTCATAAGTTAACAGTTTTTTAAAAAATGATGTCTGAGGGAAACGTTTCTCCTCATATTTGAATACGGAGAGGAGAATAAGGATGATTCAACTCCGTGGAAGTAGTATAGCAAATCTTGTCTGTACAGCTGAGCTCTATTCGTTATTTCCAGTAGTTCTGCTGGAACTAATGAACAGAGAACATAAGGTTTCCTCGCTCACAAGACCGCGTAAGTATCCAACTCTGTCGAGGCTGGAAAGTGAGGATTTAGCACCCCTAGTACAGATATGGTAGGAATAATTCAATTTGGGTCTGATTTGACTCTTGTACAAATACCTTGCATGTGCGTTTTGGTGCAGTGGATATCGACTCGGAACGACAAATCGGGGAGCCGAGTTCGAATTCCAGTTGAATTACTTGCATTCACTTACGCACAAATACCCTTGGAAAAAGTATTAATCCGTCTCTTCCCTCCAGTTATGGTTTAAATAATAGGACAGATTGAGTTCTTGGTCAGCAACCAGTTTACCGCAGAAAGCAATGGCAACCTACTGTGAGATAATATTCTGCCCATTCAGTCATGTCTCTTTCGAATCATGATCGCCCAAAGCGCGTGTGATACGCGCACTTTTCTTACTGACAAATACCTTGAGCTCGTTGATAAAATTTAAAGAAGAATCAACAATATGATCAGTCCCTTTTCTGGTGTCTCAGATTGTCACTTTCCCACCAGAGTAAGGTTGCTTCTCTGTGCATTTTCTCTAAATTCTTTCATGGTAATTGTTCCGATGAGCTCTTCGCTATGGTACTTTTTAAATTTAAGCACAATACTAAACTGGAGTCGAAATCTCATTAATTTACAGTCGACCTGGCTAGATGTAATCATAAATTCTATCTTAACAGTTTCTTTTCTCGCACTTTTCGTTTGTGGAACTCTCTTTCGGCTCCATGCTTTCCAGCTAACTTTAATCTTCAAAAATTATAATGTAATGTCAATTGCTATTTGCTGTCCTTATTAATCTTTCCTCTTCTTGCTCATGTTTCTTTTTCTAATTTCACGTCCAGTAATCCCTTGCTTTTACTGCCCTAATTGGGGTGCAATCGATTAAAAATGTATGGCAGAACGAGTCGGGTACTCCCAGGAGCGATATAATGAGCTGACTAATTTTTTTTTACAGTATCATTAAATGGATCGTATGTATAAGTGCTACTTGAAGTGAGAATTACAAAATTTCCTTTCTGTGTCAGTACTGTATCATCTGCGTACCTTAGGTTGCTTAAATTGTGGCATCCGATTACGAATCCAGGCATAACTTCTAGGGTCCTCAAAATACGAATCCAGGCATAACTTCTAGGGTCCTCAAAATACGAATCTAGGCATAACTTCTAGGGTCCTCAAAATACGAATCTAGGCATAACTTCTAGGGTCCTCAAAATACGAATCCAGGCATAATTTCTAGGGTCCTCAAAATATTCTCGCTGTTAAGCTGTTTAAAAAATTAGAAAATATGTGTGTACAAGGTTTTATCCAGACATTTTATTGATTTTACATTCTTTTCACTTTTTTTCGGGATTTTATGCCGTGGTATTTATCTTGTTTATTATAATGAAAACCGTTGAGTATTTATTTGTTTGTCGGTCGTTTTTAACGAAACACGCTGCCCAAATATATATATATATATATATATATATATATATATATATATATATATATATATATATATATATATACACACATTTTTTGTTATTAAAATGGTTTATAAAAGCATAATATCACTACACATAGGACAAACGCGTTAAAAATTAGAATTTAGAATCTACAGGATGCGATTGATAAATTGTCAAATTACACAACATTAAAATTTACAATAACAACTGATTTTAACAGATATATTTATCAAAATTGCACAGAAATATCTGGACATACTAAAGAGTAAATTTATTCAATAAAATCACCATTGGCTTCAATCACGGACTCTAAGGGACTCCGGAATTTTTTGCAATTCTTCTGGACGGTCTCCATGTTTAAGTTCATGAATGCTGCTATAATCCATGCCTTCAGTTCATCTTTGGTGTTACAAGGGATTTTGTTGGTCTATCGCTCAACTGCACTTAACACATAATCAAGGGGGTTGCAGTCTGGAGATTTAAGTGGCAAGATGTAAGAGGTAATGTGGTCGAAAAAATTGTCTGATAGCCGTGACTGGATTCTTCTGCTTGAGTGTCATAGTACAACTTAGTTGTACTATGTTTTAATTTGTACAAATTAGTTGTACTAATTATCTGTTGCCAGATGTAGGGGCTTCCAGCATCCACCCTCTTGTCCAATGGCAGCAGCACCTTCTCAAGTAACTAGATGTAAGCCTCCATGTTGAATCTGAGACTCTGGATAATCGTGTACCTCTGATATTTTTTCTAAGTTATCATATTTTCTTATGAGTAGTTATTTGCAAACCAACTTTTATCAAAAATAAAACTGCAAATAAAAGAATCATGGCGCTATTAGATAATTATACTCCTGAAAACAAGATACATTTCTTAAAAGAATGTTCTCACAATATTCTTAATTTTTTTTTAAATTTGTGAAACTACAATAATTTTCAATTTTTGGAATATTTTCTTATACACTGCTAATTTGTAATTACATTTATAACAAAAATAAACTTGTAATTTATTTTTATTATATTCCTTTAACATCTTTTTTTTTTTAATTTGTAGTTACTACCTATGTTGTTTTTTTTTTTAATTTATCGTAATTGCCCTTGAAGGCTTCAAAAATGTATCTGGGGTAGGTAATTATCCAGAGATACATTTGTCTAGGGACAGAAATGACCTGGTACACAATTGTCTAATGCGCAATTGCTTGGGAAGGCAACTGTCCTTGCACCGTTTTCGCCGTCTTTCTGCTAAATCAAAACGGAATAGTTCACTGTTTATGAGGTATTGACAGAGCGTAACATGTCTACGTGCTAACTAGGAAACACACAAACAGATTCATAATAGATTAAGGAACAAGCAAATATCGGGACACACAAAAACAAAAGAATGCTGAATTACTATGTAATATCAATGTCCCTATATGGTAGTCGATGCTGGACAGTTTCCTCACATATGAAGAGGCAACAGAGATATGCTTCTAAAAATGTTATAGATGTTTCGGTTGAAGTTTATAAAATCTTTTTCTGAAAATAATTTTTCAGCAAAATAGGCTTCTCAAGTCCTGTAGTTGTTATCGCTCTTTCCAGTGTTGATGGGGTGGAGTTCTTTCCTAACATTTTTTTATGTATTGTGTAATTCAAATTCTTGCCAGGATTCATCATTGGTGGACACATTCTCAATAATGTAAGATACGCAGATGATACAATGCTGATAGCAGACACAGAAAGGAGAATGCAGGACTTCCTATTGAAGGTAGCAAAAGAAAATGGGAAGAAAGAACTAAGCATAAACTTCAAGAAAACTTAATGTATGGTTATCAGCAAAAGGAAGAACCCAGTATGCCAACTACAGGTCGGAGAAACTAAAATAAAACAAGTACAAGATTTAAATACCTGGGAAGCGTGCTGACAGAGGTTGGGAAGTGAGATGTTGAGATCCAAAAACGCATTGGCATGGCCAATGACGCATTTCGAAAACTAACCAGAGTACTGAACGACGGGAAAATTTCATTGGAAACAAAGAAGAGAGTGGTGGATTGCTAAATGATATGTGTCCTTCTGTATGGCAGTGAATATTGGACGATCTTCTCAAGGATGAAGAAGAGGCTTGAGACAGCAGAAATGTGGTGTTACAGAAGGATACTGAGGATACCACAGACTGAGCACGTGGCTAACAATAAGATGTTGAAGAGAATAAAAATGAGGAGAAAACTCATACTTAATATAAGGAAGAGACAGATGAGGTTTCTGAGACATATACTGAGGAAGGAGGGCCTGGAGAATTTAATACTCACAAGACGGATAGAGGGAAAGTGAGACAGTGGAAAGCAGCGCGATACCTACTTGATAGGTCTGAGCAAATGGATGATAGAACGGAGGTTGGGAGAGATACGAAGAGGAAGAACTTTGAGAGCGACAAAAGAGAGAGACAAGTGGAAATCCATGATCGCCTACGTCCTGAACAGACACGGCATATGACGACTTAATGTCAATACCTTGATTATGTCATAAATTTTCTCTTTGAGTTATATGTGGTATCCCTTTTAGTTGTTACTTTTGCTGAAATTCCTCAAGTGACGTGGCTTGTGTTACAGCTCTTTGTTTCGGTTTTGTAGCACCAGTCCAGAATGTTCAAAGAAGGATGGACAAGACTTTCAGTCGGACGCTCTGAATACCACGAACAGAGCATGTAAAAAATGAAGAAGTTCTAAGAAAAAGTAAAAAAGATAATTATGTATTAAATCAGAAAAAAAAGACAGTTGAAATGTCGGGAAAACATCATGGAGAAAGACGGTCTGGATTATTTGACACTTGTGGGACATAGTGAATGTTCGAGAGACATAGAGAGAAACATTGATTAATCTAACTAACAAGCCTGCATAAATGGATGACGGAACAGGGAATGGGACAGATAGTAAAAAGAAAAACATTGCTAAACGCTACAAAAGGAAAGGAAGCCGTGGAGAGCTATGATCGCCCACGTGCTGAATGGACACGACACATAGAAAAAGAATAGCACGAAGATTTTGACAATAAGATTTTCTTGTATAGTGGATATCGGCTCGGAACGAGAAACCGGAGAGCCGAGTTCGAATTTCAGTTAAATCCATTGTATTCACTTACGCGCAAATACCCTTGGGAAAGGTATTAATCCGTCTCTTCCTTCTAGTTATGGGTTAAATAGCAGGACAGATTGGGTTCTATAGCTTTGGTCAGCAACCAGTCTACCGAAGAAAGCAATGGCAACCTACTGCGGGATAATCTTCTGTTGAGTCAGTCATGTCTCTTTCGAGACATGATCGCCCAAGAGTGTATCACGTATGGCACTTAACTGACTGATGCATTAATTACACCCTTGAACGGCCCATAACTAATACAATAGTAAGAAAGTTTTTTTTCTTTTTATTCGTGTTTTACTCTTTTATGATTTTTTGCCAGTTTTGTTGACGTGTTCTTGTTGTAATCTTTTACTAATACGTTGATCTTCGACCATAAATAAAGGTTTTTGTTTAATGTGTACAATCTATCGGACCTCAAATAGTAAAGTGTTTCCTGTGATTTTCTTAATGCGACATTATTATTATTATTATTATTATTATTATTATTATTATTATTATTATTATTATTATTATTATTATCACCTCCGTCTTGAGGTGGAGGTATTGTATTCTGTTGCGTTTGTCTGTTTGTTTGACTGTAGTCAAGATATCTGAAGACCCACTGGATAAATTCGGATGAAACTTTAAATAATGATTGGCCTTATGACTGGTATAAACTGATTACATTTTGAGTTTGATCCAGCACGAGATAAAGTTTCTATGTTATTTTTCCGGTTTTATTACTTTTTTTTTTTTTTGCCTTTCAAATGCCAGATACTGAATTACATACCCGAGATCATTTTAAATACTGAATTACCTCCCCTGTTTCATTTTAAATGTTCATTTAATTTTGAGAGTGGTCAAGTACTTTTTTTCTTTTCTTTTTTTTTTTTTTTGTATTTTCACTATTGAGAGCGGTCAAGTTCATTGCATTTTTTTTTTCATTTTAATAATCATCTTTTGTTAATCGTTGAGATGATATCAGTATTGCATTGGCGGAGGTTTGCGGTCCTTGACTACTCTTTGTAGTCATTATTATTATTGGACTCGAGAACAGCATGACAACAATGTGACATTGGGGTCAAGCCTGATAAAGGTATGCCAACACATGCACCACAGCCAAAAATGTGCAATGGAGTGACAGGTTTTGATATAAGCAGTAGATAACCTTGAAGGTGCGATCCAGTTAGGAATACGTTTATGTCATCCTGTTCTGAGGTTCTTCGATTAAAGATATTCCTAACAATATAGAATGGCCTCCTAAATCGCTTTTGCTACCTCATCCTTTAAATTTAAAAAAAAAAAACAGAAGTTTTGAATATCAATCATGGTCCTCCGATACTACTTCTGCTCATAAACAGGTGTGTACAGTGTGTCAACCTCTACGAGATTTTCCCAACTGGTTATGACCAGGTATCTGACAAGAAAATCTATTATATTGGACGCGATATTTACTATAAATTATCTTAAAGACAAAACATGAATATGTTGAAACCTCGAATCAATTAAAATCAGAAGCCATGCTTTATTATTGTTATTAAGATTAAGAGTACAGAGTACCAACAAAATGATGTTAGGTACTAATATGCTAAGCCCGATATGCCAATCAACACAGTTTGATAAAGGTCTACCGGGTACATGCATTATAACCAAAAGTGCGTAAAATGGTGACAGGTATAGAATTTTTTAAAAATACATAACCTTACAATCCGCTTTACTTAGATGGTCTCCGATTGGAGTGGGGGGTTTCCAAATATCTAGATTCGATTCATTATCATTTAAACATAGACATATCTATATTTCTGAGATGAAGTAGTATTTACACTATTTGGATTATTCGGACTATTGTCCTCATCTTTGTTACCATTTGTACGACGTTTCATCCATTGTACGCTCCGGCCTTCTTCAGGTGCTAGAAGTTTTTTATTACAATATTGCCGAAATGTCATACAAATGGTAACAAAGATGAGGACAATAGTTCGAATAATGTAAATCGTATAAACATAAACTTCTAAAAGAAAACTTTCGAAATCCAGTTATGTTGCTCCCCAGTACTTCTGCCGATGAACATAGATGCAGAGCGCGTCTTCCCCTAGAAAGAATACTCAAGTGGTTATGGTTCTTCTTCTATGTGCCCTATCCCTTCAGGACGTAGGCGATCATGGTTTTCCACGTCTCCCTATCCCTTGTGGCTCTTAGTATGTTTGCTCCTGTTACTCCTGGCAAACCTCCTTTCCGTCATCCACCTGATCAGGCCCTGTAAATATGTTATCCGCTGCCTTTCTCTGTCTCTCTTTCCTTCTATCTGGCCTGTCAGTATCAGGTTCTCCAAACTCTCCTTCCTCATTGCGTGTCCCAGGAACTTTAGTTGTCTCTTCCTGATGCCCAGCATTAATTTCATAATTGTTGCCATTCTTTCCAACACCTCATCGTTGCTTGCACGCTCAGTCCATGATATCCGCAGCATCCTTCTGTAGAACCACATTTCCGCTGCTTCCAGTTTTGTCGTCATTTTCGATGATATTGTCCAGCATTCACTGCCGTATTGAAGAAATGACATCACATAGCAATCCAGCACTCTTTTCTTTGTTTCTAGTGAAATTTTCCTGTGTGTTAGTACTTTACTCAGCTTCTGGAACGCGTCCTTTGTCATACCAATTCGCCTTCGGATCTCTGTATTGCACTTTCCATCTCCTGTCAGCACACTTCCTATGTATTTCAGTTTTTGGACTTGCTTTATTCTGGTTTCCCCCACCTGTATTTGGCATTTTGGATTACGCCTTTTGATAATGACCATTCATTCAGTTTTCTTATTTGTAGTCTTTTTTGTCACTCTCCACCGCTACCTTCTGTAGGAGGTCTTGTAGTTTCCTTTCCGTGTCTGCAATCAGCACTGTATCATCTGCATACCTTATGTTGTTCAAGTTGTGGCCTCCAATAACAAATCTTGGCGTGTCATCTAGGGTCCTTAAGATATTCTCGCTGTACAAGTTGAACAGATCCGGTGAAAAGACACACCTTTGTCTTACGCCTCTTTCTATCTTTGTAAATCTGCTGAAATCGTTACCTGTCCGTATGAAGGCCATTTGCTGCCAGTAGAGATTCTTGATTACTCTGATGTCTTTCCCAAAAATGTCGAGGCAGCCGAGCATCATTTCTTGTGTCGTATCTTGTCGAATGCCTTCGCATAGTCAATAAAACATAGGTACAAGTCTTTCTTCATTTGTATTGCCCTTTCGGAGAGCATCCTAATCATAAATATGCTGTTCCTTGTTCCAGTGTCTTTGACGAACCCGCACTGTTCCTGTCGTATCTCTGGCCTGATTCTGCTTCTCGCTCTATTCATCAGGATTCTGACAATCAGTTTTGTAATGTGACTCATTAAGCTGATAGTTCTGTGTAGTTTACACTCGTTTGCACCTGGTTTCTCCGGTAGTGCTATAAATGTCGATTTGCATAGGTCGTCTGGTATTATTTCACTACTATAAATTTCGTTTATTATGTCGGTAATTTTTTCTATGTCATATTCTCCCGGGGCTATCAGCAGCTCTATCTCGACGCCGTCTGGACCAGCTGCTTTGTTTCTGTTCAGTTTGGCCATTGCAGCTTCCACTTCGGATTTTAGTATTTCCGGTCCATCCTCCTCCTTGTGTATTCTCGGTTGTTATCTCCTGTCGCAAAATCGCAAAAAAGATCCTTTATATACTCTTCCCATCGCTGGGGTATTTCTTCTTTCTCCAATATGATTGTCCCATCCTTTGATTTTATGCATCCTGTTGAGGAGCAGATTTTTTATCCTGTCAGTTCTCTTATCTCTTTGTGCATCTCTGCTTTATTGGTCCTGCTCAGTCGCTCTACTTCTGCGCATTTGTTGTTAAGCCATTCCTCTTTAGCCTGTCTGCATTTGTTTCTTATCTCCCTGTGAAGTTTCTTGTACTCTCCTCCATGTCTTGGCGTTATTTTTTGTCTTCTTTGCATCATGTGGAGAATCTCTTCAGTCATCCACTCGTTTTTTCTTCTGCATCTGATTTCCTTTGGGGCAATGTTGTTCGCTGAGGTCACCATCGCTTCCTTTAGTGAGTCCCATTTTGAGTTCCATTTTCCAATGTGTTCTTCATATTTCTTTCTCACGCTGTTGGTGTATTCTTTCTGCAGGGTGATGTCATTCACAAGCGTGTCGTATTGCAGCCTTGGTGATGTGCTGGGCTTCTTCAGTCTCCGGAGTTTGCAGATGACTGGGACGTGGTCACTTCAAGCAGTCGGCACCTGGGTATGTTTTGCATTGGACCACTGCGTTCCTGAATCTCTTGTTTATAGTTATGAAGTCTATTTGGTTCTTCGTGTCGCCTCCTGGGCTTCTCCATGTCCATAGACGTCGGGGGTGTTCTTGAAACCAGATGTTAGTAATTACCTGGCCATTGGCTGAGCAACATTGGACCCATTTTCTCCTCGTTCGTTGCGATCCCCCTAGTCCAAAGTTGCCGGTCGAGTCTCCTTCCCTCTCTTTACCTACCTTGGCATTCAAGTCCTCCATTATGATCCTAATTTCTTGGCTTTTGCACTGAGCCTTGGCGCTGTCCAGTATGGAAAAGAATGTATTTATTTCATCCTCCGAACTACTATGATAGCTATGTCGAAGGGCCTTTCCCGCAGTTTAACCAGGAGGATTATCTCTGAAAGCTGACAGTATCCAAGAACGCATTTATTTACTTCTTTGTCTAGTATTAAACCGACCCCTTTTTCGTTGTTTTTGCCTCCTGAGGTCTCCATTATTAGGCCATCTGGTTTCGCATATGCCTAGGATATTGATCTTCATCTCCTGCTTGACATTCACTAGTTGTCCACAGTTAAGTGTCCTGACGTTCCATGTTCCAAAAGTAATTTTTTCTTTATTGCGCACAGTCGCAGGGTAACGGTCCAGAGACACCTGTTGCTCATGTCGCTCTTTCCCGGGTGAGGGACAAATTTTGGAGTAAAATGTCCCCTTCACGCCGTTGGTGCTAACAGTCGCCGGATGACGGTCAGGTGGCACCTGTTGCCCATGCCGGTCCTTACCGAGCGAGGAGTTGTTTCCTTGGGAAGCAACCCCCTTCACGCTGTTGGCTTTCATATATTGAGCGGGGGGGGGCATATAGTGGAGTGGTATCTCGTTGCCTTCTCCACGGTGGTTATTGAGACACCATCTCTAGTTAGCTGGCCGTTGACTCCTTGAGAGTTCTTCCGCCCTTTGTAGGTTTAATTTTTTTTTAACTACAGGGTTGCTAATGTCCCGGTTAAAAAAAATTAAGTATGTACTTAGTATAAGTACAATTGACTACTCCTGAATACAAAATAAAGTCACTCTGAAAGAAAATATATGCAAAAAGATATACACAACATGAATTAATCGAGCATTTTTCTTTAACTAGTCTAAATTATAAGAACCTGTCAGCAGTAGTTAAGATCAGCATTCGTTACCAGTAGTCAGAAGAATTAGATTTCTTTGCGTTTTCGACATTTTGCAGAGTCATCTTTTGACTTGCTTTGGTTAACTTCAGGAGATCTTTAATATACTGACACGAAACTAGGTGGAAGCACGTGTTTTTGTTTTTGTTTTTGTTGTTTTTTGTTTCTTTTTTTTGTTGTTTTTTGGGTTTTTTGTTGTTGTTTTTTTTTGTTGTTGTTGTTTTTTTTTGTTTTTTTTTGTTTTTGTTTTTGTTTTTTTGTAAAGGGAGTGGGACAAGAGACAAGAACGCTATAAATATTTTTAACATTAAAGAGGGGAACAGATAAAAAAAATAAAAAAAGAATAAAAGATTACATTTAAAATTCAATGTAAACCTATTCTTATAGAAACTTGAGATAAAAAATACAAAATAAAGTCACTCTGAAAGAAAATATATGTAAAAAAATATACACAACATGAATTATACACGCTTGGGCAATCATGTCTCTTTTTATCCATTACTGACTAGGCAGAAGATTTTTCCGCAATAGGATGTCATTTCTTTCCGTGCTAGACTGACTGCCAACTAAGGTTATAGAACCCAATCTGTCCTGCTATTCAACCCATATCTGGAGAGAGAAGAGACGTATAACTTTTTCAAGGGCATTTGCATGTAAGTGAATGCAACGAATTCAACTAGAACTCGGCTCACTTATTTCTCAACCGTTATCAACTACACTCTTAATTCCCCAAGACATAACTTATACATTTTAAGAAATCAATGAAGATCAGAAGCCACGAGCCATGCATGAAGAATTATTATTATAAAAAATTTCCTTTTGACCTGCATTTGTTTTATAGTCACATGACTTAGGGCCATGACCAATGACCTAAAGCAAAGAATGTGAGTTTTTGTTGTTTTCACGGCTATTAAACCTTTGCAGAATATGAGCTATGCTTGTTAGAACTGTTTTCTGGATTTCCTGAAGAGATTGTGCACAAATGATTTTGTAGATTTTTTTTTTCTTGAAGTCCTTTCTTTATCAAACCCAAAGCTTCAAGCTTGTCACTTGGTACCCTCATGTGGATCAGCGTTCAGACTTTATTTTGTCTTTGATAATAAGTCTGAGCGATTTGCTTGTATTATATTTTTTTCTTTGTCACACAGTTTAATTTTTTAAATACGCCAAATGCATTCAGCTATCTGTCAAATCACAACAAGGACCTCAGACAGACAGTATTTTCCTCAAAATATACGCATTTCCCAAAAGATCCGATTTTTAAATGACCCTATGTTGTTATGATATCCCCTACTAGGTAAAGAAGTTACACAGATTGAAAGAGATTGATTACAATGCCCCAATCAATACTTGGATTAGCTTGACATAACTAATCTTACCATTTCAAATTTCAATTCATTATTATTTTTATTTAATTTGTAAGGAACTATGTGCGTTATGGTGCATTAGATATCGGCTCGGAACGAGAAATCGGGGAGCCAAGTTCGAATTCCAGCCGAATTCATTGCATTCACTTACGCGCAAATACCCTTGAGAAAGGTATTAATCTGTCTATTCCTTCCAGTTATGGATTAAATAACAGGACAGATTCGGTACTATAGCTTTGGTCGGCAACCAGTCTACCGCAGAAAGCAATAGCAACCTACTGCGGGATAATCTTCTGTTGAGTCAGTCATGTCTCTTTCGAGACATGATCGCCCAAGCGTGTATCACGTATGGCACTTAACTAACTGACTGAAGGAACTATATAATAATCATACAACTTGATTGGTCTCGATGTCAAATGCTTTTCCCAAAAGTTCGCTGGAAAATCGAATGATGCATTTCATCTGCGCATTCACACGGATGCGCAGCATATGGAAGATTTTAATGGGATATTAAGTTTGGTTGATTTGCTCAAGGTCACGGTTGTTTAAACATTTGAACACGAACTTGTACTAGCGTCAGTAATACCTCTTAGCAGTGAGAACGCGTGCAAGAGAAAAAATATGACGCGCAACAAAATTTTAATGCTGCACACAAATTCTGAATGTTTTAAATAAAGAAAAAACAATTCAAGTTCCATTTTTTAATGTTTATAATTTATATTTTTAGAGAATCTTCGCAAAAGTAATACGTGTGTGTGTGTGTGTGTGTGTGTGTGTGTGTGTGTGTGCGTGTGTGTGTGTGTGAACACGCACACACAAACTATATTTTTATCATCCAGGTAAAGAGTACCCAAGGTTTTACGATTTTCATTTCCCTGGCATTTACTTTTTTATAAAAAGTGCTCAATACAATAAATATTGTAGAGCATATATAATCATATAATTAGGAATTAAAAGTACATTGCGACACGAAAATTTCTATGTTTCGAGATTGCCTGATGACGAGATAAAAATCTCGAAATATAGAAATCTCCGTGTCGCAATGTACTTTTAATTCATAATTATATGATTATGTATATATGATAAAAATAGACGAACAAAAAATATTTAACAAATAAATTTTATTAGTCTTTTGCAAAACTCTTTACTATCTACGCATCCCTAAGGCAAGCAGACTTTGTAATAAAGTTCTCGATATGAAAGATAGAGCATTAATAGAATTAATATAGATAAAAAAACAATTATCACTTAGCTAATTGGAGTTACCTTCAGCATCCTGACTCCAGAGTTTCGGAGGTGGATTTTTTCCGTCCACGCTTCAGAGTCTTTTTCGCAATTTACTATTAATATTTCCAAATTTTCGTTATATTGTTGTAAGTTGTGTGTGTGTGTGTGTGTGTGTGTGTGTGTGTGTGTGTGTGTGTGTGTGTGTGTGCGTGCGCGCGCGCGCTCGTGCGCTTATTTCCTGTTTTCGCAGGTGTAGCGAATGTCATAAACACTTCTTCTTCTATGTGCCCTGTCCCTTCAGGACGTAGGCGATCATGGCTCTCCACGTCTCCCTATCCCTTGTGGCTCTTAGTATGTTTGCTCCTGTTGCTCCTGGCAACCCCCGTTCCGTCATCCACCTGATCAGGCCCTGCAAATATGTTATCCGCTGCCTTCCTCTGTCTCTCCTTCCTTCTATCTGTCCAGTCAGTATCAGGTTCTCCAGGCTCTCCTTCCTCATTGCATGTCCCAGGAACTTCAGTTGTCTCTTCCTGATACTCAGCATCAATTTCCTTTTTGCTGCCATTCTTTCTAACACCTCGTCGTTGCTTGTATGCTCAGTCCACGATATCCGTAGCATCCTTCTGTAGAACCACATTTCGGCCGCTTCCAGTTTTGGTCTTCGGTTTTTAGCTTTTTTTCCTCTTTTCTTTCGGAATTTATGTGTTGATTTATTGCTATTGTTCTTTAAAATGTCATCATTTTTTAATGCTTGAATTTTGATTGCTTGGATATACGAGCATACACACATAAGCACGTGTCTATACACATATGTGCATGAACGCACGTAAAATTCTGTATATATACGTACATCCTCAAAGATATCGTTATATTTTTTTTTTGTGTTTTTCTTTTTTCTTAGTTTATTTTTGTGATGTTATAACAATTGTAAGCGTTAATTGTAGAAAGTTGGATTTGTGATTGAATTTTTATTTTATATTTTTCACGTTTATACGTGTATATTTGTAGTTTGTATAATATTTATTATTTTTGTTTATTGAATATTTGTCATGTTTATTTTATTTATATGCTTATTTTATTTAGTGCATTGGTGATGAATTAAGTATTTATTATGTGCTTATTTATGCGTCTACCTTTACTATTTAGTTTTTCATTTTTCTTGTTTAAGATTTTTTTTAAATCTGATTATTGGTAGTTTTCGTCCAAGCGTAATTTACAATTTCTACTATTAATATTGTGTGGGGTTGCTCTTTTATGATTTCCCATTTGAGTTTTGTGGGGATAAATTGTCAATTGTTTAAAGTTGGATTTATAATTAAAAAAATTATTTGTGTGTGTATGTGTGTGGTTGATATTATACTTATTTCGTTTGTTTATTTATTTGAAGTTTATGTTATGTTTATCATATATAAATGTTTAATTTTAATTAGTGCTTGGGTAGCAAAATAAGCATTTATTTAATTTTTATTTTTTTTAATTTTTTTTTTAGGAATTTGTTTTGGTTTTTAAAGCTAATTATTGTTAGTTTTTCCTTCAGTCATAATTTTAACTTTTTTACGATTAATATTGTGTTGGTTTGCTTTTTCAAGATTTCCCAGTTGATTTTAGTTGAGATATTACTTTTTGGCTCTATATGTATTTTGATTGGTTGTATTTTGTGTTTTTTATATCTTTCTTTAAAAGATGTTTCTGTGGTGGCTATGTAAATCTTCTCTTCTGTGCTAATGTTATTTGCTATAATAGCTTTGTATATTATGCTATTGGTTAAATATTTGATGTGGACATTCTCTTTGTTTCGGCATTTATTGATGTTATTTTCTTAGTTGTTATTGTAATTGTTATTGGTTTTGTTAAATATTTTTTAATGGGGATTAATTTCTTCATTTTATCCATACAGCTGTAACTAATTTTGATTGTATTTTTGTTGATAATTTGTAATAGTTTGCTGTTTTTAGGGAAGTGTTTTTCAATTATTTTGAAAAATATTTTTCCTATTTTTGTTCCTATTGTGTTATTGTTGAACGAAATTATATTGCTTTTTCTTTTGTTTTTGTTTTAACTGTTTTCGCTTTTGTATTCTAGTTTGAATATCAGCTGTTTCTTCGCGTCTTCATTTTTTATTATTATTTCTTTTTATTGAATAATTTTAGGCGACCACATTTTGTTGAAATTCCTTCATCTATAGACATGGGTATTTATTTGAGACTTTAGGGATGGTTGAAGTTTTTGCTAATGTATATTGAATTGTTATTTGTTTTTTCTGTATGGTTTGCCTGTTCCGTTGTTTAGATTGAATGTTATATCTAGGAAATTTACTATTTTTTAATTGGATTTTGTATCTATTACAAGTTAGTTATAATGTATATACCTACAAGTTCGCATATTTCTGCGCCATCTTAGCTACTCATTGTTTTATCAAATTTATTATCATTATTGTTATCGTCATTATTATTATTATTATTATTATTATTATTATTATTATTGCACTTTTTGTTCACGTTTTTTATTGTGGTATAATATTGGTTTTTGGCAGCATTCATATTTATGTTTTCATTGGGAATATTTATGTCTTATTTTGATAAGTTTAGTGCGTTTTTAGTGTCTGCTCAATGATGGACAGATAGAAGTCTTTTATGTTTAGTTGTATGAAGGAACAGTTTTCTTTGTTGCTATGTTATTAAACCAATTGATTGTTCCTTTTGTAAGGAAAAACACATTAAGAAAAACATTAAACCAAAAAAATAGGTCAATACAACAAAAGAGTCTAACCCAATATAAAAAATAAACAAACACCTATTTACGCGTACAATAAAAATACAAATAATCAAACAACTACACAATGGAAACAAAAAGGGGGGAAAAAAAGAAAATCAACCAATCATAAACAAAAATAAAAATAAAAATTGATCAATCACAAACAAGAGTCTTCCTACATAATCACACGATGCCATATACAAATAAGGACAAACCGAAACCTAATGGCAAATAGCTCTGACGAATGAGAACATCAGAACAGAGTCCTCACTAAACTTCGAAATCGGCATTAATCTGCTCAGTTAAAGAGACAAACTCTTTGTACTTATCAACGCTTTATCTTCGACCCAATATTGAGCACTTTACGCTAAAGGACTATATATATATATATATATATATATATATATATATATATATTCATTTGGAATTGAGTTATTTCGTGACCTAGGTTTCTACCTTTTGGTGCCTTTAGGCGATTTACAATAACTGATTATTTATCTTTTACAAACTCGCAATTTTCAAAATTAGGAGAAGTTAATTAAAAGTCTTACAACACTTTCATCCATGATTGTATGATCCTAGTAGATATTTATTGGTATGTTTACACTTGGACATAATTTCTGTTCTTTCATTCAATAATTTATTTTTGTCTGGGAACAACATAATAGCCAATTATTCCTCTCGGCATAATCTGTATATTTTACCACCGTTGTAAAGTTTGGCTGTTTTTCATATGCTCCAAGTTATATTGGGGTCTTTTCCATACTCTAATTTTAATTTTAATTGAATTGTATAATAACGTAATTGAGAGTCTGATGATTCTTTCTAATGGGTTCATTTTCTCTGTTAACTCAGGATAATTAAATAAACTGGAATAAAACAGTTTAAGTTGAATTGGAATTAACAATTTAAACATAGTTATTGTAGATCGTCAACTCAGGATAAGTCATTAAGTTCTTCATTAGTAGCATTTAGTGTTTGAACACACCACAATAAGTTTTTCACTTAATATTCATTCAATAGCAAGTGAAATTTTCATGATAGGTCAAATAGCTCTCGAAATACCTATGTTAACTAACTACAAGGAGTTTCTAGCCTTAGTATATATATATATATATATATATATATATATATATATATATATATGGGTAGCAATCTTTCTTTTAAACATTTTGTCTTTTAAAACGACCGACAATTTATTCATTTTTATTTAATTTTTACAGTATTTTTACATATTTCCTTTTTTTTGGAGATAAGGAATGTAAAAATGTTCCATAATTTTCGACTTTCCAAGCGCTTTCAGCCACTTCACTTGTTATCTTCAGGGATGTTGTTATTTTTCCGATGGTGTTATTTTATCCTTATATTTTTGAACGTAAGGTAATTTTTTTAAAGGAAACATACATACATACATACATACATACATACATACATACATACATACACACACATATATATGTTGCGATGGGTAAATTGCTGCCATTTTATATTTTGATATCACTTATGCGCGTTATTCGCTTTTATTTTGTCGACTGCACAGTATCTACATCAAGTGCTTTAAGGAGGAAGCAGTGCCCGGGGTCAAGAGAGTGGCTGCTGGAAGACCCTAGGTTCAGCAACAGGACATTGCACCATGAAGCAGGAGAACCCAATCGTGGTTGTCAGATCATTTTTCTGGCACGTTTAATCCTTACATCTGGCCACCTAACTCTCCAGACTGCAACCCCTTTGACTATTATGTGTGGGGAGCAGCTGTGTGAGAGACAAACAAAATTTCTTGTAACCCCAAAGATAAACTGAAAGCAATGATTGTTATACCGACTTAAACAAGGAGACCATCCAGAAGAGATGCAGGAGATTCTGAAGTCGTCTGGAGGATGTTGTTGAAGCTAATGTTAATTTTATTGAATAAATCAACTCTCTAGTATTTCATGCTTTTTTTTTTTTTTTTTTTTTTTTTTTGTAATTTTGGAAATACATCTAAAATGAGATGTCAGTATTATTTCCGTTTTTGCGTAATTTAGGCAACAACTTATCCATCGCAACCTGTAATACCGGAAGAACTCAGAGACGACACAGAACGAAACACAGGATAACTTGGCCCTGATTATATTAAGTATTTTTGTATAATTTTGGTAAACATATCTGTTAAAATAAGATATTAGTATTATTTTCATTTTTGCGTAATTTAATTTGTGTGTGTTTCTATGTGTGCGTGTGTGTACGTGTGTGTGTATGTGTTTGCGTATATGTATCTTTTTGCGTGTGTGTGTGTGTGCGTGTGCGTGCGCGTGTGTGAATTACATCACATGACTGTAAAGTAGAGATTGCAATATTAATTTTAGAATTATATGCAAAGACCAAAGTAATCTTTTTGTTCAATGTTTCTTTTTCTTCTATATGTTGCGTCCCTTCAGCTGATCATGTCTCTCCACAACTTCTTATCCTTGTGGCCCCTAGTAGTTTTTCTTCCTTTGCTAAGGATCCCGTTCCCCGTTGACAGAAGCTCATCAGGTACACTCTTGTGCAAATTAATTGAAACAAAACGAATAATGTTTTCCTAGGGTCTTTCACACTTATTTAGATAGTGTATATGACGTTGTTTTTCTCTTCCGGTCGCATTTTTCTGTACGTTTTAGACTGATGGATTCAGTTTGTTTCTTCGCCTTGTTGACACAACTGACACCAACAATATCCGCGATCTCTCTGTAAGATTTGCCAGTGTGTTCGTGTAACGTTACAATTTTTGTACGCTTCCCTGGAGTGACGTCCATCGCAGACAATGGCTGTAAGACAACTAATCAATAGTCGAGACAATAGTATTTGGAAGTAATAAAAATCTGATGCAATCACGAATGACGCAATATTTTTCAAGGCCAAACAAATTTCATCATAAACCCCGAAAATAGATTCATATTACTGCACACCAATGCAAATGACCTAATCTAAAGAAAAGGTGGACATCGATTAAACCCTGTCACTCCAGTTGGTCGAAAACTGACCGTATGGTGAAAGAAAGGATACTAAAGCAGTTGTTTCAATTAATTTACACAAGGGTGTAAGTGGCTCACTATCTGTTTTGCCCTCAGTATGCGACGTATAAATGTGCGTTGTGGTGCATTGGATATCGGCTCAGAACGAGAAGTCGGGGAGCTGAGTTCGAATTCCAGCTGAATTCTTTGCATTCAGTTACGCGCAAATACCCTTGGGAAAGGTATTAATCCGTCTCTCCCCTCCAGTTATGGTTTAAATAACAGGACAGAATGGGTTCTATAGCCTTGGTCTGCAACCAGTCTACCGCAGAAAGCAATGGCAACCTACTGCTAGATAATCTTCTTCCCAGTCAGTCATATCTCTTTCGAGACATGATCGCCCAAGCGTGTATCACGTATGGCACTTAACTGACTGACTGATGCGACGTATGGGTTAAGAAGTGATGCGACATGTAGAATAAGAAGGTAGAATTAAATAATGAAATAAATACAAGAATTAATTTTTTTCTTTCATTTTTGTAAAAGACATTTGTTTAACATTTATGCCACAACCCTTATACAAAGTACCAATGATAGTTTTAAAATTTAAAAAAAATATATTTTCTGCACACTTCATTTCTTCAGTCTCTCAAAGATTTTCATGGCATGTGTTCTGACGAACTACATTCCTTGGTTCTACCAACACGAATCTTTACAATTGGGATCGGCCATGCGACGTACACAAGGATGAATCATCCCCACTCCCTTTGTATTCCATTTGTGAGAAAGAAGTTCCACTCAGACAGCGTCTTCTTAAGAAACGCTACTTTGAGGAACAGCCACTACAATTTCGACATAAACTTAATACATCGCCTTTTTTATGCTTATACAACACTATTTAGTAACACTCTACCTTGTCTGGCTCTTGAACCTTGTTTTGGGTGAACATTAACATAAAAAAACAATTTCTTAAAAATGATATAAAATGATGAAATAGCACTAATAAAGCTTGCTAATATTATAAGAAATAAAGTTATTTTATACAATGCAACAACCTGTCTATTTTTTAAATCATTTCATTCCAAGCAAGGTGATAAAGCCACTAAGACGCAAGGAAGTGGGTAATGAATATGAAAAATATGAGAAAAAAACATTAAAGAAAGGTAATAATAATTGATGAGACTAAAAATGAAGTATTGCCACTATACCTGTACTGGAGCTACTCAATCCTCACTTGCCTATCTTAGTAGAATTCAAAAACATATACACGACGTGTGAGTGATGAATTACTTTCCACTCTAAAACCCCTTTTTCCAACTACAAAACATTGCGAACTGCACACTGCTCTATCGCTATTTTCATGACGGGTTCTGATGAGTTACATTCCCTGATCTGTGTAACTGGGATTCACCATGCGACGTACACAAGGGTGAATCATTCTCATTCTCTTCGTATTCTATTTATAAGAAGGAAGTCCCACTCGGACAGTTTCTTCCCAAGAACTGCTGCTTTGTGGAAAAGACTCCCGGCTGGATGCTTTCCAAAATAACTACAATCTTAACATCTTCAAGTCTAGAATCAACTGTTATCTTTCCTCCATAACTTCATGAACTGCACTTCTTACCTTTACTTACGCACTTAAAACACTACAATAATCGTCTACCTTGAGTGATACCTGGGCATTGTGGCTCACGGCCATATCATATTGAAACATCGATTCCCGTACGTTTACCGAAGTTAAACAATGTCAAGTCTGGTCAGTACCAAATCGCTTGAGAATACCATGTGCTGTAAGCTTGGATGTGCGGGTAGTGTAATGGGTAATGTCTCGGAATAGTTAATCGAAGAGCCGAGTTCCAGTTCCCATCAGGTTCATTATAATCACTTACACGCAAATATCCATGGGAAAGTTTTGAATCCAACTCTTCTCCCTCTAGCTATGAGTTAATTAGTAAGATCTGTATCACCAAAAAATATTATTCCAGTTTAAACATATTTATTGGATTTAATTAACCCGCAAAGGCTTGATAAGTCGTAAAAAAACGAATCAATTAATCAATCTTGGGTCTTGTATAGGGTGAATATTAATATTAATATTATAAATTTATTGGTCCCGTGCAGGCTATGAAAAAAGTAGGGATAACAATGGTCAGGTTATGAAAAATTAAGGATAACATTGTGCAGGTTATGAAAAATTAGGGACAACATTTGGTCAGGCTATGAAAAAAATAAGGATAACATTGTTAGGTTATGTAAAATAGGGATAACATTAGTCGGATTATGAAAAATAGGGCTAACATTGGTCAGGTTATTAAAAATATGGTTAATATTAGTTAGGCTATTAAAAAATAAAGAGAATATTAAGCTATGAAAAAATAGGGATAACATTAGTCGGGTTATGAAAATAGGGCCAACATTGGTCAAGTTATTAAAAATAGGGATAATATTAGGCTATTAAAAAATAAGGACAAAATTAAGCTATGAAACAATAAGGATAACATTAGTCGAGTTATGAAAATAGGGCCAACATTGGTCAGGTCATTAAAAATAGAGATGATATTAGTAAGGCTATTAAAAAATAAGGACAACATTAAGCTATGAAAAAATAGGGATAACATTAGTCGGGTTATGAAAATAGGGCCAACATTAGTCTGGTCATTAAAAATAGGAATAATATTAGTTAGGCTATTAAAAATAAGGACAAAATTAAGCTATGAAGAAATAGGGATAACATTAGTTGAGTTATGAAAAATAGGGCTAAGATTAATCAAGACATTAAAAAATAGGGCGAACATTGATCAAGATATGAAACAATAGGGAAACATTAGTCAGGTTATGAAAAAATACGGATAACCGGTCAGTAAGAGGTTAGTATTTTTAATTGACATTTTTACCAGATGAGCCACTATGAAAACCCGGAAGATAAAAAAGGCGTTAAACGGGGAAAGAAAAATCGCTTTGAATTTGTCTGTCAAAGAGAATAAATCTAGAATTAATGCGGAGAAAGTCTGAAAATGAGACCGACAATGAATAAAATGGGTAAATTTTTTAAAAAAATAAATAAAGAAAGAAAGCCGAATAGAAATATGAATTCACATGACGATGCTTTTATTATGACGAGATGGAGGTGCAGTCGCTTGCAGCAGTCAGAATTCATTTTCAGTCTGTTGTACTTATTTAGTTAATTACCCTAACACACACGCACACATTCACACACACACTCACACACACGCACAACAAAAGGTTCAAATGCCGAGATTTTCAACGTAGCTGAAGAGAATTACAATATAGTAGAGAGATGAATTGAAAAAAAAAAAGACAACTGTAAAATCGTTAATGTTAAAATTCACTAGGAAAACGAGTGTATCAGAAGGTAATGAAACTGCCGTTGTCGAGACGGGAGACAAAAGTGCTTTTTCTCTTTCTTTCCCTACCAACTACACATCTGCTAAAATAATTCCTTCTCTTTTTATCTCTACGCCAATTTATCTAATATTTCTGTCTTCTTTTCGGCACTGCACATATTCCTGGCTTGTTTGTTTTCTTCTCGTTGCTATTATTATTATTGAATTCTCTCCTTCTTTAGCGTTTCTCTCTCTCTTTCTTTCTCTCTCTCTCTCTCTCTCTCCTTCTCTCTCTCTCTCTCCTTCTCTCTCTCTCTCTCTCTTTCTCTCTCTCTTGTCATCTCCTCGTAGTTACGCTTTTTTTTTCCTTTCTTTCTACATCTGTCAATATCACCTTAATTTTTTTTTACCCTCATGCAACTCCATAACACGCACCCACATCCACATTTGCTTGTTTCAGAACATGACGCTCAACTCTCTCTCTCCGTTCCAGATTTCACGATCGCTGAAATATGCCTCTTCTCTTGTCGACCAAATTTCTTTGCTTTAACTCCTCTTAATCGAAAAAGACACATCTATTTTTCTCGCCTCTTTCGACACTTGCAACCAAACGTAGACTCGCAGATGCACTCCGATATAATAACAATCTCTTCTTCCTGAGTGGTGGATTGTTGAAATCGAAGACAATTAAGAAGCGGTGTAGTACCCTAATAATCCTTCTGATCTGGACCTAGAATTACATCCACACAATTTTACGTCAAAACGCACATCAAGCAGAAGGAAGGGGGAAAAAAAGGTAAGCAATTTTCTTTCTTTCAAAATTCAGTAACATTTATCATTTTATAATTTTCGTGGTCTTTATTTTTTCTGTCAGTTTTTCTTTTTCTTTTTTCTTTTTTTTTTCAGTCTAAATTAAACTGTTGCTCTCATGGAAAATTTACATTTTATTTGTTTAATATATAAACACGTGGTATTATTACATCGACATATAATTTATTCCATGGGTAATTAATTATCGAACTTCAACTCTGAACGTTTATTGAATATTATTTTAAAATTCGACGAAGGTAAATAAATAATTTGTAAAGAAAATGAACACCTAAAATGTTAATTTTCTACGCATGTGACCCAATCTTTTTTATATTTACTGACTAGTATGAACAAATAAAATCAATGAATTTTTGCGATTTTGAAAAAACGCTATCCTCAAAAATAGTTTTGAATATATAATTTACTGAACGTGCCTTACATGTGGCATAAGGCATCAAATGTTTAATCACATATGCAGCAAGAACAATCTATAATCTTTATTATTGCCTGACCTGTCCGTCAAAATTCGTAAATTTAATTAATCAATCAGCTATCGAACCAGTGAGTGAATCACCTGAACATCTGACCCTCGCTGCAAATTGAGGCATCTCGACACCACTCAACATAGAATATGTCTATGCATCACTATTTCGCTCTCTCTCTCTCTCTCTCCCTCTCTCTCTCTCTCTCGCTCTCTCTCTCTCTCTCTCTCCTTCGCTGACGTCTAAAAGTTTGTAACTACCTTGCAACAAAAACATGAAGTTGTGGAGTGCAATAACTGCTTAGACACATAAAAAAACTACCTGGCCCAAAAATATATATATATATATATATATATATATATATATATATAACTTTAATCCAAACGGAAAAATAGGAAGGTAAATCCCAAAAACCGGATACTAATTAATATTAAAATTTTAATATTAAAAAATGATACAGGTGGAGAGCTCAATGTAATTAAAATTACAGAGCTAAATATAAAATAAAATAAAATAAAATTCGATGTTCAAAACTGTTGTTTTCTTAATGATCATTTCAACATGAAATCCCTAAGAGAGATTTCACGTCTCATCAAATTTTATTTTATATATATATATATATATATACAAAAACATAGTTTTAAAATGTGTTATATTTATGACTAAAAACTGCTCAATTTCGGAAATAGAGCATATGTAAATATAAAAGTGGACATTGAAGTCAACACCAAGTGGTGACAGTCTGTTTTATGCTTCAACAACATTATTCACGGCCTGAAGATTATTTGGTGCTGACCTCAGTGTCCACTTTATATATATATATAGATATATATGTGTGTGTTTGTGTGTGTGTGTGTGTGTGTGTGTGTGTGTGTGTGTGTATATATATATATATATATATATATATATATATATATATATATACGCGCACATATATATATATATATATATATATAAATATATAATGAAAATAAATTGAATAAATTGGACAAATTTGTACAAATACATCGGTAATAATTTTTTTCCTGAATATATAAATATTCAGACCAACTTTTTTACAAAAACAATTCGGTCTGAAGACTTGAATATTTATATGTTCAGGAAGTAAATTATTACCGATGGATTTGTAAAAATTTCGCCAATTTATTTTGATTTCAATACTGTGTTAGTTTCTAACACTGAGTTCTTATCGAATTAATATCCTCCATAGAACTACCCATTACTAAGGATACTGCTTACTTATATATATATATACTTTTATACAATATGATGTATATATACACTTTTATATAATTATATATATATATATATATATATATATATATATATATATATATATATATATATATACGTTAGAACATGTAAAATCTACAAACTAATACAAAATTGTACATTTTGTTTTGACATTGAAAAAAACAATGTCTCATGAGATATTGGTTTTTCAATTTACAATTTTTTATGCAATTTTGTAGTAGTTTGTAGTTTTTACATGTTCTAACGTAATAATTAATAATAAATATTCTTTGCTCTATTTTTATATTGACCACTCTTTTAAATTAATGTTTTGAACGTTTCAATTATTTTCTTCCTACTTATTCATTTGGATATACATATATTTATATATATATATATATATATATATATATATATATATATATATATATATATATAATTTAATAAAATCAATCCTCACAATCGAAGATGATAATTCTTTAAGCATCTCATAACTGGCTTACAACTAACTGCTCAAGAAACAGATATATTACGGAGACAACTTAGCCTTATTTAATACTTTTGATAAAATTTCTAGAGGGTGTTATTAAATACAGACAGAGATGAGAAATATGAAATATTTGTTGACAGCCCCTACACGCTTTTTGTATTTTACTGTTATTGCTGTTGCATTTAGGTCTTTTTCTTTTTCTTTTTTTAGGGTATATATCATGAGGAAATACGGTTTAGAAAATTTGACACTCACAGTATATATTGAAGGCAAGACAGAAAGAAACAGTGAATAGCATAGCGAACAATTTTGTGCAAATGAACGAAAGAACTCAGTGTGACATGTAATAAAAAAAAGATAAACATTGCTAAAAATTATAGTCATGGTCAAAAAGTTGTCAGAGGTAAACGCCTACCTTCCACACACACACACACACACACACACACACACACACACACACACACACACACAAACAAACAACTAACCAATTCATTAACATTCAAGTAATTGTTGTCTCTTAAGTATTTTTTTTATTTAATTATTATTTAATTTGAAAAGAAATTACTGGCTTAATTTTGTCGTTCATTTACTACTTAATTTCAAAAAGCAATGCTGACATTTATTTTTTAGTAAGAGATTAAAATCACGCAATTTTAAGGACATTTTCCCTCATTTAGACAAAACAAAAAGTAATGCACACAAAAGGAAAGAGCGAAAATCCGTACTACACAACTTCTCCGGTTGCATAAACACTTTCCAATGCAAATTAAAAACGACTACCTATGCAATCATTTTTTAATACCAATTCTTATGAATTCGACTTATTTACATTAAAATATTATTTTTCATAAGTTTTTTTCTTTTCAAATAGATTCATTTCTTATAAAAAAAGGTTTTAGAAAATGAAGGGTTTCAGCTTAACTGTAAATATTTAAAGATTATGAAAAATATACACATAAAACTTATCAGTGTGCAGATATTGTACATTATTTTCCTGTCATTGGTTGACAAATCCTACGGATTTTTTTTTTTTTAATTGTAAAATCACAGTCACTTAAGTGCCATACGTGATACACGCTTGGGCGATCATATCTCGAAAGAGACATGACTGACTAGGCAGAAGATTACCCCGCAGTAGGTTGCCATTGCTTTCTGCGGTAGACTGGTTGCCGACCAAGGCTATAGAACCCAGTCTGTCCTGCTATTTAACGCATAACTGGAGGGGAGAGACGGATTAATACCTTTCCCAAGGGTATTTGTGCGTAAGTGAATGCAATGGATTCAACTGGAATTCGAACTCGGCTCCCCGATTTCTCGTTCCGAGCCGATATCCAATGCACCACAAGGTGAACAAAAACAGTTACAATAATTCTCATGTTCTTTCCCTGTAGTCATCGACTAACAACGACTTAGCTTGGAAAAAATGCAACAAGTATAAGGTACCCAGTAAATATCGAACTTAATCCATGGTAATAATGGTCAACCAGACAAATGTACTAACCGTAACCCCAAGACAACGCTCTCATGTTGGTTCGTTGTTGTTAAAAGGTAGCCATGATTTATTGCCTCCGGCCATATTTTTTTTGTTACATCATTCAATCTGTCACCTGCTTCGTATATTGTCTTGTCTGCAAACAAAGGCGGAGGTATGGACAATAACAACTTGATGTTTGTTTTTATAAGGTTTGGTAAAGGTTTCGTTCGAATAGGCTTTTGGTTCGGAGGGTAGCTGCTTCTATGGAGTTGGTGCGGCGAGTGTTGGGTTTCGTTCAAAGGGTCGTTCGTAACAGTAGCTGGTAGACTGAAGATGCTGGAAAAATCGCCTGGCTGGTTGGGACGTGTCCGTCTTCGGGTCCAAGTGGAAGAGAGCTCGTACCGGTGGATGGCACTTGACGAGAGGCGGAATCCCTAAACAGGGCCGAGTCGAGATAAGGTCGTCGCGCGTGCGGGACCGTACCAAGAGGTAGTGTTACGGCGGCGGAATCCCTAAACAGGGCTGGGTCGAGATAGTGTCGTCGCGGATGCGGGAATATACCGAGAGGTTACGGAGGCGGAATCCCTAAACAGGGCCGAGTCGAAGTAGGGTCGTTGCAAATGCGACTCCGAATGGCCGATTCGACTGCTGACGCAGAATCAATGCTAGAAGCTGGTGTTTGCGACTTCAATGGCCGATTCGACTGCCGGGAAGCAGGATCAATGCCAGAAGCGGGTATTGCGGCCTTGATGGCCGAATCGACAGCCGGAAGGCAGGATCAGTGCCAGAAGCGGGCGTATTTGTTAAATTCTTTTGTTTCCACGTGCAGCTGGATTTTCTTTACGGCGGGTCTTAAAATCCGCCATTGTTTGTAGAAAGTCAGGTTCGTTTCATTCTAGGGAGCGACTAATAGCTGCTGTTATGGTCGTTTCTTTCTGGGTGCCGTTATTAGTGGTCGCAACACATCTTCTGACAGTCTCCAATCTAATTCCGATAGGGTGACAAATATTTTTTTCAGAAAATTTTAAACAAGTAAAATGGATTGCTTGCACAAGCACAAACACCATTTTTTAAGTTAAACAGCTGTCTAAAAGCAAGTAAACAATTTCTGATGTCTATATGCCAATGAGTAGAAAGTTTTATCGTTTTCCTTCTTTTACAAGTTTAAAAATAATACTTTATTTCATCGTAACTGCCAAGCATACCTGCAAAAGCTGTGGCGATAACCAAATTATTTTTTATTATTTTACCCAAATGAATTATCGTCATAAATTAATATCACGTTGAATAAATAATCATGACTCTAAAAATTAAATCAAATTTCCTAAACAGCAATGACAAAATTAATATATTTTGTTTTTTTGTTTTGTTTTTCCAAACCGTCAAGAGTAATGTTTGAAAGTTAATACTTCAAATAAAGGATTTTTTTTATATCTCAGTTCAAGTTTTTCTTCAAATCTACTTCATTTAGACATACTTTTTACTAATGACTAAAACAAATCCAGAAGTGTGTATTTTAGTATTAAGAGAGACCGAAAGCATTTTTCTTCGAGTCGTTAACGCATTTCAGGTATTGTCAGTGAGTCAAGAGATTACCGTCTTCTATATTAAACTATGTAAAATTTTCCCCTAATTCAATTTAAGTTATATATATATATATATATATATATATATATATATATATATATATATATAAGAAAAATTTTAGGCAGACACGTTATTTCATGATAAATCGGGTGTATAGGCCTATTTCAGGCGAACCATCATCAGCGTCCGTCTTTATTGTCCAGAAGTAAATTGTCTTCTGTACAATAAATACGGAACCTGATGATGGTTCGCCTGAAATAGGCCCATACTTCCGATTTACCATGAAATAACGTCTTTGCCTAAATTTGTCTTATATTTGCTTTATATGTATTTGTATACATATATATTTAGAGTTCTCTTAGAGAGTTATCCTGCCACTGTATGTACAGGATACTCCTTTGGATTCTTCTATATCTACACCGCATGCTTATATATATATATATATATATATATATATATATATATATATATATATAATTCCAAGTGAAGAGGACTCAAGGTTTTTTTTATATTTTGAGTGCTCTGGCATTTATTTTATTATAAACAGTGCTCAATATAATGAGTATTATAGAGCTTAATATAATATAATATAATTATATGGTTATGTCAATTTTTCATTGCTACATGGAAATTTCTATGTTTCGAGATTAATTCTCATCATCAGACAATGCTGGTGTGGTTGTGCAGACGATTTACATTTAAATGACAAATACTTTCGGCTTACTGTGAATGTATGTGGGTGTTTTTTTTTGGGGGGGGGGGGGTTGTGCGTGTGTGTGTGGTTTATCAGAATGGAGATTCACTTAGGGGTTTGACCCCGAGGGATTTCTGTGCTAACCAACATTTTTTCTCCTTTTTTTTCTTTTTCCTTGATCCTATTCCTCTCTTGTCTGCTTTCCTTCGCATTTATCTGATCTTATCATTTTCCCTTCGGTTTTATTACATTTGATATGATATCTCTTCTTGGTAGTACCAATCCCCTTCCCTTTATTCTATTTGTTAAAGAAAAGATTTTTTTCCAAAAGGAAACCTCGAACTTCTATTTTTTCGCTCCATCTATCAATTTGCTGTAAAGTTTATTATCCTGATACAAAGGGGGGAATTATTAAAAAAAAAAGAACAACTAACTTATTCTATCTTTGGCTTTATTATTATTTTCATTTTTATTTTTACCTAATTCGTCGGTGAGCATGTTATTTAATTTAAGTTTTATCCATTTTCTAATGTGAATAATTTACAATGTCTACATATGACATTAATTTCGTTGCGTTTATTTAATAAATTTTTATTTTTAAGGGATCTAATAATAAATAGTTTTTCATATAAGCATAATGAACATGGTTTATTTAAGGACTTACATGTTTTAGCTTCTTTTAGGATTTTCCACTTTATTTTGGGTGTTTTTTTTGTTTTTTTTGGTTTTGTTTCCTTTAGGTACCAATGATATCTCGATAGGGATGTTCTATTTCTGTATTTTCTATTAGTAAATGAAGAGGTATGCTGGTAAATTCTCTGCTTTAGAGTGTTTTTAGTACTCCCTATATAGACTTTTATATTGTTTGGGTTTTCCTTCGTTCATATTTCGCATTGATAGATTATCGATTTTGTCAAACATCTATTTTCTAGCGGACAGTTTATGGGGTTTTTACAATTACATTTTTTCTCGTCTAAATTGTTATTTTCTGTTGTCTGGTTATTTTTACTGGTTTTGTTGAATTTTTTAAAAATATTATTATTGTGGTTTTTTATAATTTTTTCTAGATTATTCATACAGCTGTAACTTAATTTTATAGTGTTTTTATTAAAGATCTTACTAAGTGGATTTTTCTCCGGGAAGTGTTTACTAATTTACTCGAGGAATTTTCTTCCCAACCTACCATTAGTCATCTGGTTGTAAGGGGGGGGTGCCAGATTATTTTCCTATTCCTATTTTTTCTTCGAGGGTTGCTTTTCTTGTTTACATATTTAATATTTGGGTTTAACCGAGTGGTTCTACAATATAAAAGAAAAGAGCAATTGCTCTTTTATCCAATTTGATATCGAAGAAAACTATCCATCGATATCAAAGAAACTATTTGTTACGTCCCTGGAATTCGCCACCCTTTACTCGGATATAACAGAGGAGGAGAAAACAATAATAATGAGTGCCAAGACATCTGTGCTCATCCACAAAGAAGAACAGTGGAAAAAAATCAATTCCAACGAGGACAATTTTGATATTACGATGGGTTCGATGGATTCTGCAGAATCTTCAAATCTGGTTGGACTATTAATATTATATAATCTCACAGCCTATAAGGAACTGAACACTAAAGACATTGGACGTTATAGAGATGACGGACTTATAGTAATAAGAAATACCACAAACTTCAAAATAGACAGGGTTAGAAAAATGATACATAAGGAGTTTAAAAATCTAAATTTAAAAGTAACAGTTAAAGCTAAGATAAAAAAGTAGATTTCCTCTATGTAACTTTTGATCTAGAGAAAAATAAACACCAACCATACAAAAAAAACAAACACAAACCCTTTATACATTCACCCAAAATCTAACCACCCTCCGTCTATTATCAAGCATATACCCTCATCAATAGAATACAGAATTAGTAGAAACTCGGCTAATGAGAAAATGTTCAATAAACATAGCGATTTTTATAAAACTGCATTGAAAAATAGTGGATACATAAACCCAAATATTAAATATGTAAACAAGAAAAGCAACCCTCGAAGAAAAAATAGGAATAGGAAAATAATCTGGCACACACCCCCTTACAACCAGATTACTAATGGTAGGTTGGGAAGAAAATTCCTCGAGTAAATTAGTAAACACTTCCCGGAGAAAAATCCACTTAGTAAGATCTTTAATAAAAACACTATAAAATTAAGTTACAGCTGTATGAATAATCTAGAAAAAATTATAAAAAACCACAATAATAATATTTTTAAAAAATTCAACAAAACCAGTAAAAATAACCAGACAACAGAAAATAACAATTTAGACGAGAAAAAATGTAATTGTAAAAACCCCATAAACTGTCCGCTAGAAAATAGATGTTTGACGAAATCGATAATCTATCAATGCGAAATATGAACGAAGGAAAACCCAAACAATATAAAAGTCTATATAGGGAGTACTAAAAACACTCTAAAGCAGAGAATTTACCAGCATACCTCTTCATTTACTAATAGCAAATACAGAAATAGAACATCCCTATCGAGATATCATTGGTACCTAAAGGAAACAAAACCAAAAAAAACAAAAAAAACACCCAAAATAAAGTGGAAAATCCTAAAAGAAGCTAAAACATGTAAGTCCTTAAATAAACCATGTTCATTATGCTTATATGAAAACCTATTTATTATTAGATCCCTTAAAAATAAAAAAAATATTAAATAAACGCAACGAAATTAATGTCATATGTAGACATTGTAAATTATTCACATTAGAAAATGGATAAAACCTAAATTAAATAACATGCTCACCGACGAATTAGGTAAAAATAAAAATGAAAATAATAATAAAGCCAAAGATAGAATAAGTTAGTTGTTCCTTTTTTTAAAATAATTCCCCCCTTTGTATCAGGATAATAAACTTTACAGCAAATTGATAGATGGAGCGAAAAAATAGCAGTTCGAGGTTTCCTTTTGGAAAAAAATCTTTTCTTTAACAAATAGAATAAAGGGAAGGGGATTGGTACTACCAAGGAGAGATATCATATCAAATGTAATAAAACCGAAGGGAAAATGATAAGATCAGATAAATGCGAAGGAAAGCAGACAAGAGAGGAATAGGATCAAGGAAAAAGAAAAAAAAGGAGGAAAAATGTTGGTTAGCACAGAAATCCCTCGGGGTCAAACCCCTAAGTGAATCTCCATTCTGATTAACCACACACACACGCACAAAAAAAAAAACACCAAAAAAACACCCACATACATTCACAGTAAGCCGAAAGTATTTGTCATTTAAATGTAAATCGTCTGCACAACCACACCAGCATTGTCTGATGATGAGAATTAATCTCGAAACATAGAAATTTCCATGTAGCAATGAAAAATTGACATAACCATATGATTATATATATATATATATATAGTTTCATATTAAAATTAGAAGAATTAATTTGTTGTAATTTCAGGAACTGTGAGTATTCAGCATTTTTGTTATTATTGTACTTGTGGGGTAAATAAATAGCTATGCAAGTGAATGTTTGTTAATAACAGCTTTCCTATCTGTCAGTCAGTTAATTACCATAAATGAAAAACACGCTTTGACGATTATGTCTCTTTCGATCTATGACTGACTAAACAGAAGATTTTCTCGTAATACATTGCCATTTTTTCTGCGGTAGACTGGTTGGCAAGCAAAGTTATAGAATCCAATCTGTCGTGCTATTTAACCCTTACCTGGGGAAAAAAAGATATATTCATACTTTCTTAAGAAGTACATTTGCGCGTAAGTGAATACACCGAATTCAACTGTAATTCGAACTCGGCTCGCCGATTTCTTGCTCTGAGCCGATATCCACTGCATCACAATGTACATCAATTTACGGTTTTGTCTATACGAAAGCTTAAAATTGTGTCAGTGTATATATATATATATATATATATATATATATATATATATATATATATATATTGTATTAGGGTAGCAGATCATTCTTTAAACATATATTGTTAAATGTAACAGACAATGAATGTATATTATGTTTGATCATGAATCGTTCTAAACTTCGTATGGTTGATTTAATTTCGGGTGAAAATAAAGACAAAAAATTGTCCAACATCTGAATATTTTTTATTAAGTTGATCCTTGATCTAAGCTTTCGACTCATGTGATCCATCTTCAGAGTGATTATACGGACATTTAAACAAAGATGATACTCTGTTATGTTGACATCGGAGTTTAGAAGGAATCATGATCAAACATA